>OZ030015.1:79919956-80324956 GCA_964023405.1 Apodemus agrarius
ACTGGAGCCATCGTGTTTTCTGTGGCCCTTCCCTCTGTCTTAGTGTTTCCATTGCTGTGAAGAGACACCATGACCAAGGCAACTTATATAAAGGACGACATCTAATTAGGGCTGGCTTATAGGTTCAGAGGTTCAGTCCATTATCATCAAGGCAGGAGCATGGCAGTTTCTAGGCAGGCATGGTGCAGGAGGAGCTGAGAGTTCTACAGCTTGTTCCAAAGGCAAACAGGAAAATATTGGCTTCCAGGAAGCTAGGAGGAAGGTCTCAAAGCCCACGCCCACAGTGACGCACTTCCTCCAACAAGGCCATACCTACACCAACAAGGCCACACCTCCTAATAGTGCCACTCCCTGAGCCAAGTATATTAAAGCCACCACACCCTCCAACTAGGCGTTAGAAATGAGATTGTCAGAGTCACTCTGACCTGACTCAAGACTCAGACTTCTATTCAGTCCTTGCTTCTTACCCTCCCTTGCTTCTTCAAGCATGACGCTTAAAGCACGTTACCCGCTTCCCTCTACCAGATAGTCTATGTCTATGATTGATACCTGTCTGTGTCTATGGAGTCTGATCCAGCAGAACATAAAGGTGAATCTCTCGTTCACCTTTGTAGCAGAACAAAGACCTCATCTTCCCAGGACCCTGACATCTTCTTCAAACTCTTAACCCATTCCTTTGTTTCTCTTCATGAGAAGACAGAGAGGTCTCTGCTCACCATTCTAAGATCTTCACCATCTGTTTTCTTCTTCTGTTTGCTCCTCAGCTAGGTGGCTAGCTCTATTTCTCCATGGAAACTAGCTATGGCAAGTTACCAGGGACAACAGCCAGCTTCAGACAAAGGTCAAGTCTCCGGAGATAACATTGTTGGGTCTCCCGGCAGCATTTAGCTCTCTCCAAATACCAGGCTCACTCCAGGTCTCTCTGCAGCTCCTCTTGTTCCTTGTCTTTAAAGCCATTAAGACATTAGTCACCACAGCCCAGTGATGTCAATCCTATTCTTGGTACTTTGGATATGAGCCTCGACTCCTGGGGAGGTGATAAATAATAATTTGTGAAAATAGTATTTCTCAGGCAACATCCACCCAATAGATGCTTGAGACACGGTCTCCTACTAAAACCTTATCTAATCCTCATGAGAACCCTGTAAATTGTAGTCGTCTTTTATTGGCAGCAATACTGAGGCTTGAGGAACCTAAGAGTCACCCAAGGTCTGGCAGGCAGTGACTATCAGGCCTACCCTCTGACCTCACAGCTTCCTAATTCTACATAGACAGACACTTTTTCAATAATCTCCATGCTGCATTTATAATCTGGGGGTTTGGGTGGGAAGACTTGGGAAAAGTCAAAGGTATCTTCCTGAAGTTTTCTCCAGCTGGAAAACTGCCTGTCTCTGATCCTTCTCCTGAACCAAGTTGCTCTCTGCCTTTTCATTCTAAATTAAAATTTTACCCTCCAGGACATCTCCCGGTTCCTTTTGCAATCCTGTTTGTCTACAGGACCTAGGGAAGGGAACGTGATCCTATTTACCCCGTCAGAAGTCATCAGGATGAAATATGAACACGGAGCCCGGTAGGTGCTCGTTATGGCTAGGTCGTTATTGTTATTATCATCACCAAGCCTTTGTTGTTATTACTGTGATTAATGGGCGCCAGTTGCTAAAGGCTTTCCCGGACATTGCCTTCATGTGGCCCGCTTCTCTTCATCCCACGATACATAGACCACAACAGAAAGGAAAAACAATGCAGATAGCATTGCTCCTACATAAGGAGCCGGATCCGCGCCGTAGCTGCAATCTTGTAAAGCTCATTCATAATGCAAAGGTACAACGAATTCCATCCACATCGCAGCGTTCCATTTTCCCTAGCTCATTGCTCCAAGTCACACATTATAAATTGCCTTTTATGTTATCTCTCTATTCCAGTAAACCCTTCCCCTAATCCTTTTACCCTGCCCAGAGCCCATGCTTTAGGGCTGCCTGCAGCCGCCCTCCTGAACCAAATGGGCTGCTCTTTGTAAAGCTATCGATCCCTATAAACTACTTTATTAGTGGTCATTATTATTCTGTTTCTAATCACCACTTTAATTAAAGTTTTATCATCCACATTAAAAAGGGGTATACGACTTTCAGTGGGCAGGATGGCTTGCTCTCGGCCGTGGAGCGTTCAGGCAGAATCAGCCAATGGACTCTCCGTTAGCTTCAAGGACTTTTGGAAGCCCAGCTCTCTCCAGGAAACAGGTGTGTGCTGACCAGCAAGAGAGGAAGCATAGTGCACGGAGTCTTCTCTTCAGACATTTCTTGGTTTCCTGGTCCTGGGAACCTTAAAATGCAAGGTGCCAAAGTCAATGATCACAACCTCTAAGTCACAGTATTGGAAACACTCACCTCTTTTGAATGGTCTGTAAATTTAAAGGGAGATATTGACCAAGTCGCCAAAGTCTCCCTCAAGTCCACATTTCTTATAATGCCTCCTTGAGCGAAATCTACTTCTGTTGGGAGAATTCTCCACTCCCAAGGACTAAAATAATGAATAGTTGTTTCTCTGGCTGACTGTAGACCTAGAAAGAATCATTTGCTGTTCCTCTATCCTACCTCTCTCTAAGCAGAGATTTTTGTTGGGGGGTGTATTTTTATTTACATTTTAAATGTTATCCCTCTTCCCAATTTCCCCTCCACAAACTCCCTCCCTCTCCCCTACCTCTATGAGGGTGCTCTCCCACCTGCCCACCCACTCCTGCCTCAGCGCCCTAGCATTCCCCTACCCTGGGAGCCTCCACAGTACCAAGGGGCTCCCCACCCAGTGATGCCTGAAAGGCCATCCTCTGCTACATATGTAGCTGGAGCCATGGGTCTCTCCGTGTGTAGTCTTTGGCTGGTGCCTTAGTCCCTGAGAGTTTTGGGGCATCTGGTTGGTTGATATTGTTCTTCTTCTTATGGGGTTGCAAGCCCCTTCAGCTACTTCGGTCCTTGCCCTAACTTCTCCATTGGGTTTTCCATGCTCCCAGATGCCTGCAGGAGATAGTCTCCTCCGAGCTGCCTTCAGATCAAGATAGAGAACTCTTGGCCTCTCCAGCACCATGTCTGCCTCTATGCTGTCATGCTTTCATGTGTCATGCTTTCACATGCTGTCATGTGACGATAATGGAGTGAACCTCGGAAAGTGTAAGCCAGCCCCCAATTAAATATTTGACTTTATAAGAGTTGCTTTGGTCATAGTGTCTCTTCACAGCAATACAATTGTAACTAAGACACAGGTCTTTGTGCAGCTTCCCCTAAGAGATACCTGGGTCCCGCATGCTCATCAGAAGGAACAAGCCCCTGAATCAACCCATCCTCCCCGGACCCCTTAGACCATGGTAAACGAGGCAACTGTTATAGATAGGATATTTGTTCCTTCTTCCTCCCAATACACATGTTGAAATCTGAACCTCTGATGTCAGGGTGTAAGAAGACCGAGCAGAGCCTTCAGGGAGGGAGGGCTCCCCACCACCACCACCACCACTAATTAAGAAGAGGTTGCTTCGACCATTTTGGGACATGGCAGGAAGTTGATGGTCCACTGACCACGTTGCTACCCTACTTGGACAGAACCAAGAGAAATAAATACCAGTTCTCTGTAAGTCACTTACTCCAAGGTACGTTATCATGGCAGCCTTCTTCCCCATGCTTCTGGCCACCTCTGCCGCTGACCTGCAGGAACTGCCCTTTCCTCTCCTGGTGGCTGCACCCCTTAGCACAATGCCTGAAACAAGACAGTCTCAGGCAGTGTAATCCAGCTTGCTTTCATGCCCCTAAGAGTCCCCGGGAAAACACACAAGCGCAGGCACGTTCACTTGGGTCTCTCCTGTGAGGTCGCCCAGTAGCTTTTGAAGTTTGCTTTTGACTTTTCTTCAATCCAAGCTTCTTAGTGGGCTTAAGCTGCTTCTTAATCAAATGCATTTCCCTTGCAACCCATTCCTCACATCTCTACTGAGTGGGTTGTGGACTCATATAATTACCCCCTATTTTCAGCTTTGCCTCCTAAGCCTTCACAGTGGAGTTCATCCTCCCTCCCTCCCATGGGTAATTTTCAGATGTTTTCTGAGCTCAAACCAATCCCCAGCCCAGCCCCCAACAGCCTCTCATAGACATGCCACCGTTCACTCTTCTATTTCTTTAATTGGATTTTAATTTGTCTCACTAAACCCAGATTTACTTGCAAATTCCTTGTCCCATGCTGAAATTGCAAATTGAAATGGCACACTTATCACGGAAGGAAAGGGAAACAGGATGTAGGCCAAGAACATGACAAAGGAGAAAAACAAGGCCAAAGGAAAGAGAATCAGAGAGAGAGCCTCTGCTTAATTATGAGATATTGTCACAATAGTAGAAAACTCCGCCAAGAAGTCCATTTTGCCCACTAGTAAGCAGGTGTTCTCCAGTTTGCCTTGATCACCTAAGACAATAATAAAAGCTCACCCATTGACCACTGTCTTGATAAGCAAATGCCTTGCCTTACAGAATAGCCTCAGTCACCAGGACACATCACCAACACCCTAGGAAATAGACATCAGCTACGAAGGACCAGAGCCTCAAAAAGTGAGCAGGCAGTCTCGGCAGATGGTTCATCCAATGAAGTGCTCGCTTCACAGTCGTGTGCACTGGAGTTTGGACCTTGTCATCCACGCGAAAGTCCAAGCTTGGTGATGTACACCTAGAAACTCAGTGCTGGAGAGGGAGAGGTGGGAGGTGCCTTGGGGTTGCTGGCCAACAAGGTTATATGAAGCAATGAGCACTGGGCTCAGTGAGAGACCTTCTCTCAAAAGATAACTAAGACAGAGATGAACTGAAGAAGACACCTGACATCAACCCATGGCCTTCACGCACACCCGGACACACACAAAGTAAGCAGGTGGACCACGCATCCTCCTGTGGGTGTGTCTTCAGTGTGTCATCAGGAAGAATAATGCTGGATGGTTCTTAGTTTGTGTTCGCAGAGTACCCTCGCATGGTGGCTCACCAAGAAATTTGGTTCTACGTGGTTTGGGGACCTTGGTTTTATTGTAATACTTAAGCATTGCACGCTCTTGGATTTTCTGATTAACGAGATTCTTGTTCCCGTTAAACTGAGGAATGAAACCACCACCACCACCATTATTTGTCTGTGTTATTCATTATTTGGATAATTCTAGTCAATGATTGGGGAAAATAAGACAGATATCATAAGGCTGCCCCCTCTCACCATATCTCTTCAATATAGTATTTGAGGTACTAGCTAGAGCAATTCAACAACATAAGGAAGTCGAAGGGATACAAATTGGAAAGGAAGAAGTCAAACTATCACTATTCGCAGATGATATGATAGTATACTTAAGTGACCCAAAAAACTCCACCAGAGAACTCCTACAGCTGATAAACAACTTCAGCAAAGTGGCTGGTTATAAAATCAACTCAAGCAAATCAGTAGCCTTCCTATACGCAAAGGATAAGCAGGCCGAGAAAGAAATTAGGGAAATGACACCCTTCACAATAGCCACAAACAATATAAAGTATCTTGGAGTGACTCTAACCAAACAAGTGAAAGATTTATATGACAAAAACTTCAGGTCTCTGAAGAAGGAAATTGAAAAAGACATCAGAAAATGGAAAAATCTTCCATGCCCGTGGGTTGGCAGGATTAATATAGTTAAAATGGCAATCTTGCCAAAAGCAATATACAGATTCAACGCAATCCCCATCAAAATCCCAACTCATTTCTTCACAGAGTTAGAAAGAGCAATTCTCAAATTCATCTGGAATAACAAAAAACCCAGGATAGCTAAAACTATCATCAACAGTAAAAGAACTTCTGGGGGAATCAATATCCCGGACCTCAAGCACTACTACAGAGCAGTAGTGTTAAAAACTGCATGGTATTGGTACAGTGACAGGGAGGCAGATCAATGGAAAAGGATCGAAGACCCAGAATTCAACCCACACATCTATGGCCAATTGATCTTCGACAAAGGAGCTGAAAACATCCAGTGGAAAAAAGATAGCCTTTTCAACAAATGGTGCTGGCTCAACTGGAGGTCAACATGCAGAAGAATGAGAATTGATTCACTCTTATCTCCTTGCACTAAGCTCAACTCTAAGTGGATCAAGGACCTCCACATGAACCAAACACACTAAAACTAATAGAAAAGAAACTGGGGAAGACCCTTGAGGACATTGGCTCAGGGGGAAAATTCCTGAACAGAACACCAATTGCTTATGCTCTAAGATCAAGAATAGACAAATGGGACCTCATAAAATTACAAATCTTCTGTAAGGCAAAAGACACTGTCAAAAGGACAAATTGGCAACCAACAAATTGGGAAAAGATCTTCACCAACCCCACATCCGACAGAGGGCTAATATCCAATGTATACAAAGAACTCAAGAAGTTAGACCCCAGAAAACCAAATAACCCTATCCAAAAATGGGGTACAGAGCTAAACAAAGACTTTTCACCTGAAGAAATTCGGATGGCTGAGAAACACCTTAAAAAATGTTCAACATCATTAGTCATTAGAGAAATGCAAATCAAAACAACCCTGAGATTTCACCTCACACCAGTCAGAATGGCTAAGATTAAAAACTCAGAAGACATCAGGTGTTGGCGAGGATGTGGAGAAAGAGGAACACTCCTCCACTGCTGGTGGGACTGCAAGCTGGTACAACCACTCTGGAAATCAGTCTGGTGGTTCCTCAGAAAACTGGACATGATACTTCCAGAGGACCCAGCCATACCATTCCTGGGAATATACCCAGAAGATTCCCCAGCATGCAATAAGGATACATGCTCCACTATGTTCATAGCAGCCTTATTTATAATAGCCAGAAGCTGGAAAGAACCCAGATGTCCCTCAACGGAGGAATGGATACAAAAAAATGTGGTATATATACACAATGGAGTACTATTCAGCCATTAGAAACAATGAATTCATGAAATTCTTAGAGAAATGGATGGAGCTGGAGAACATCATACTAAGTGAGGTAACCCAGTCTCAAAAGAATACCCATAGTATGCAGTCACTGATAAGTGGATATTAGCCTAGAATCTTGGAACACCAAAGACACAATTCACATATCAAATGATGTCTGACAAGAAGAAAGGAGTGGACACTGGTGCTGGAAAGGATCAAAGCATCAGTGTAGGGGAATACAAGAACAGGGAAGTGGGAAGGGGTGGATGCGGGAGCAGGGGGAGGGAAAAGGACACGTGGGACCTTTGGGGGGTGGGGAACTAGAAAAAGGGAAATGAATTGTAAATATAGAATATATCCAATAAAAAATAAAAAAAGAATGGAAAGACTGTATTATCTACTTAGAATTCCCCACCGCCCCACCGCCACCCCCCACATCCCCACCCCACCCCCACCCCCGTGCAAAGGAACTCAATGGAAACTATGGGATCTAATAAAAGTTAATACGCAGGAAAAGGAATGCAAACGTAGAAGTTGACACTGCCTCTGTGGACCAGCAGCAAAGTAGCTCCCAGGCTCCTCTGTGAGTTAAGTATATCAGGTCCCTAAGGTTAGGGCAATCTGCCACTCCTCAAGATAGCTACTCTAGGATGCTCCCCCACTCCAGCTCTCAGCACCTTGGGTAGGGCTCATCAGAGTAACATATAGACAGCAGAGTTGGAAGCTAAGTGTGAGTGCCAAAAGCAGGCAGAGATCTACAGAAAGAGAATTCAGAGAAAGGGGCACATAGCAAGCACAGCACATAAAACTGATGATGGGTGTCTGCTCTGTTTTACTGGGCGCTATGCAGCGTAATACTTCCCCCACACTGTTTTGGGAGCCTTTAGGAAAAAGCATTCTTGGATTGTTTCTTTGGATGCTTTGATATAGCAGCCTGTGTCCTGCTAAGTGGACCACTGCTAAAATCTGCTAAAATCTGAAGTGTGGTGGTTGAGATTTACCTGAATGTAAATACCAATAGTAAACAACCACAGTGCAGTGATACGACCCAGGATAATATTCTAGGGGCTGGAAAGATGTCTCAGCTGCTCTTCTAGAGAATGCAGATTGAATTGCCAGCACCCACATGGTAGCCCACAACAGTCTGCAACATCTTGTTCCAGGGGATCCAACACCCTCTTCTGGCCTCCAAGAGCACCAGGCATATAGGTAGTACACAGATATGCACATGAGATTTAAAATAAGAAATTGCTTTAAAATTCTTTTTTCTAATAATAACAATTATAATAATATTGATAATTATATTTCTTTTTTGTAGATTTATGTATTTATGTGAGTACACTGTAGCTATGTTCAGACACTCTGGAAGAGGGAGTCAAATCTCATTACAGATGGTTGTGAGCCACCATGTGCTTGCTGGGATTTGAACTCAGCACCTTTGGAAGAACAGTAAGTGCTCTTAACTGTTGAGCCATCTCTCCAGCCCCCTCCCTTTTTTTATAGAACCCTGAATAAGATACTCTCTTTTTGGTTTAGGTAATATTTTAATGCAATTCTTTTAAAGATCTATTTATTTATTATATGTCACTGTAGCTGTCTTCAGACACTCCAGAAAAGGGTGTTACGGATGGTTGTGAGCCATCATGTGGTTGCTGGGATTTGAACTCAGGACCTTCAGAAGAGCAGTCAGTGCTCTTAACTGCTGAGCCATCTCTCCAGCCCAGTAATATTGATAAATAACATTAATAATAAGTCATACAATGTCCACCAATACAGCAAACATGCAAGATTTCTATGACAGAAGCAATAGATGTTTATCAAGGGGCATAACAGATTTGAGGGAATAAGATAGTCAACAGACTCTTGTTTAAACGACTGTCTCACAAAAGATAAGGAGAAGTCAACCAGAAGGATAGCCATGGCTTAGATGTCAATGTGTCATATAAAGGATGTTGAGTCAACACTGGAGAATCTGTTTCCTTCTGTGCCAAGGCATATGTGTTAGTATTAAAATTCTTCTTTAGGAGAAAATATTTTTTATGGAAGATTTTTAAGAAAGCCTGCTGTGTGGTCCATGGAAATGGCTCAGTCTTTAAGTATGGATGAGCAAACAGGAGAATCTGAGCTTGATCCTCAAGGACCCACACAGAAAAAAACATGGTGGCATGAGCTGTAAACATAGCTCTGGGGAAGAGGAGACAAGAGGAACCCTGGGGCTTGTTGGCCAACTAGACAATCCACATCTGTAAGCCCCGGGGTTTTAGGGAGAGATCCTGCCTCAAAAATCAAAGAGGAAACCATATGAGGACACTCAAGGTTGACCACAGCCTGCATGTGCACTCACACAAATGAGTGCACATATCTTCATATAACACACAGGGAGGAAAGAATATAAACTCTGTAGCAACACCAGAGCGTTTTGGGACTCATCTTCAAAATGTCATCTTAGGGGCTCTGTAGATAACATTTTCAATGTCTTTTCTGAATTTAAACATTTTGGTGGCCTTTTCTTAACTATTTTACCTCATAAAATCACCCAGAGAAGTGCTTCTGCGGAAATTTTCATCACACTAAAGATAGATGATGCAAAGCCACATGTCATATCTATATTGAGAGAACATAAACTGATTTTTTCCCCCAAACTAAAACCGGCCAGAGTGTGTGGTCTAGCAAGGGAAGCAATTGTGTGGTTGTTGCTGTGTTCACTTAAAGGTTCCTTTGCAAACTGGCTCATTTTGAATCTGATGTTATGCAAATGTAAAATTAAGTTAATTCACAACTGAGGCAGGCAGAATCATTCTGCACGTGCTTGAGGGGTTTGACTGCTCTTCGACAGCGGTGAGCCCTGTCACTATCACCATCTTTCACACTCACAAAACGGCAAGCCCAAGCAGGCGACATCAGGGCACACATTCTAACACACAGCACAGCTCAGACTCCAATGCCAGCAGCCTCCCTATTTTTAAGATATATTCTTGTTTGTAATTATGTATATGTGGTGTGGTATGAGGGATGAACATGCGTATAGGTGCCCTCTGGGGACAGAGGTACCAGATTCACCTGGAGCTGTGGTTACAGGTGGTACCAACAAGGGTGCTGAGAACTAAACCTGAGCTGTCCGCAAGAACAATGGGTGCTCTCAACCACCGAGCCACCTCCCCAGCCCACCTCTTCTCTTCCTAACACCTTCCAAATCTCAATTCTCAAGAAAAGAGAGTTTGTTTAAAACACACACACATCACATACACACACACACACACACACACACACACACACACACGGAGCTTCAAAACTGGCCTTCAGAAGCAACACAGAGTGGTCAGGGCCAGGACCCAGTCCACGGCCTCATCAGGAACCCCTACTCTTTACTTCTGCATCTCAGGGTTCACAGCAGAGTTCAACTATAAAGATGACTAGAACAGTACATAGGAGGAAATGTTTCAAAAAAGAATTTAGGTATCAGGAAAAATAGAAAATCTTTTCAAAGTAGGACATACACCAAGACCCTAACTTCGTTCGTTTGATTTTTGAAAAGACACATATTGCATACCTGTGACTTTTTTTTTCAGGTGTGTGGTGTGTGTGTGTGTGTGTGTGTGTGTGTGTGTGTGTGTTTATAGGTGTTTTGCCTGCATATACCTATGTATACCACTATGTATACCACGTTTGCACATATGCCTGGTGGCCAAAAAGGTCAGAAGAAGAGGTCAGATCCCCTGGGACTGGAGTAACAAAGGTTGTGAGCTATGTAGGTACGGGGAATCAAACTCAGTTCCTCTGCAGACACAGCAAGTGTTCACAACCACTGAGCCCTCTCTCCAGCCCACATATGACTTTTAATACAACACCTATCACCAGGGCTAGGAAGACGGCACAGCAGGTAAAACACTTGCCAAAACAGTGATCCCTGGCACTCACATGAACATCGGGTGAGTACATGAACCTGCCGGTAATTCTAGCAGGTAGAAGGCAAATTCAGGGATTCCCCAGACCAAGCTGGTTAGCCAGACTAACTGAGTCAAATGAAAAGGCTCTGGGTTCAAGTAAGAGACCCTCCCTCAATAGATAAGGTTAACAGCAACTGAGGAAAACATCCAGCATCAACCTATGGTCTTCACATGCATGTAACATACACCCGTACATATGCAAACATGTCTACAAATATGCATGCGCACTGTATACAGCACACACACATACATGAAAAACAGCCACATCGGAACATGACAGTATTTATATTTAGATTGTGAAAACACCAGAGGGGTTTTTTTTTTCTTTACTTTTTCTGGGTATTTTTAATTTTCTACAATGAATATCTTTAATTTTAAAAATGTAAAGCACATAAAAGTGCTCAAAACCATTAGTCACTTGGGAAATGCAAATTAAAAACACAATGAGACGGCATTTCATGCCCACTAATGGCCACAATAAAAAAAGACAGGCAATAATGAACGCTGGCGAGGATGGGAAAACCAGAGTCCCTCGAGAATTGCCGTTAGGGTGTAAAACGGCACCGTTAGCAAACTTGGAAGCTCCTTCAAAAAGTAAAACAGGAATTTGCCAGCCGCATGATCCAGCCATTCCACCTTGAAGTGTGTGAAGAAAAAGTAATATCCACGCACACAAACTGGTACATGAATGTTCTTAATAGATCATTCACAATATAAAAAGATAGAAATAATATAAATGTCCATCAACTTGCATGGTAAGGACCAAGTGGTAGTTTGTACCTTGTGTCTGTAATGCCATAATAAAGTGTGAGCATAAGTATCTCCAGGGACAGCTTCCTTGCTGTCCCCACCCCTCCTGCTCACCCCCAACCCCTATCCTCTGCTACAGGCAGCAAGATGAAACCTGGGTGGCTGGTCCTGTTGACCTCACATCCCACATGGACAATGCACACAGACCGTGGTGACATTTCTCAGTCACCGTGTGACTGGAAACTGAAGCCTGCTTGCTTTAAATCTACAATGAAAACCCTCTTGAAACCTATTTGATTAAGGATACAGATTCAGCCAAGGTCTTGGCTCACTGGTCCCTCCTTCTCCCCCTCTCCCATCCTGAGTGTGTGTGTGTGTGTGTGTGTGTGTCCTCAGATGTCTGTGTATCCACTACTACCTGTGAGCTATAAGATCTACCTCTCATCGTTGTCTCTCCCATCACTGATCAAGTGTTCTAGGTCCTTAATGTTTAAATTAAAATGCACACGGAATATGGTGCTCCTCCAGCTAATAGCCAGTCTCACCGCACTTGTTCAGCCGAAGCTCTCGAAAGAGTAATTTACAATCGCCCTCTAATTCCCTCTTTCTGGTCTCATTTCAACCCCTTAACAGACCTCCTCTCCTTTCTCCTTTCAAATTGCCTCTCCTGGGTCAGACCTTCAGATTGCCAAAGCCAAGCCAAGGGACTCTTGGGAGATGCCCTTTCTGTGAGTTCCTGGGCCCTGGGCCTACTTTAAAATCATGTAATCACCCTGAATGAGGACACCCTCATGGGCATCTGTTAACATTACTTATCTTGGTATCCTAAGCATCTAGCATATTTCTCTGAACCTAGCTGGTACTTGGTTCGGTTTTGTTTTGTTTTGTTTTTGTTTTTTGTTTTGTTTTTGTAAATCTGACAAAATAGACAGAGAAGGAAATGCATGTGGCCAGGGCCTATAAGGTTGTGTTCCAAAAACAATCGCTCAAAGACGCGTTTACGTCGGTGTCGCTCTTCTAGGGGCATTTGCAGCTCATGGGATAGTTCAGGGGAGTTTGCTCAGACACAGGAAGAGGAGAGGGAGGAGGGGGATGAAGAAGAGAAGGAGCAAGGCATCCCTTGGACCTCCTCACTCTCCGTACTCATCGGGTCTGAAAAGCTGCCACCAACTTAGTATACAAGACAGACGGTAACATCAGCGGGATTCTCCCCCTAGAGATTCTGTTCTTGGACAGCACACGCTCACGCTACACACATACCCGGTCACTCATACCATGGTGTGGGACCCATGCAGGCAGCAGTAGCCTAGACAGCAGCCTGCGTTGTGATTTTAAGAACCTCAGCAATGTTTCCCTGACTGAATGATCCGCTCTTTCACCTACCAGCTCAGGCCCAACCCTCAGGCTTGACTCACTAGACTAGCTTAAGGGTTTTGTTCTGTTCTGTTCTGTTTTGTTTTGTTTTGTTTTGTTTTGTTTTGTTTTGTTTTGTTCTGTTTTGTTGGGAAAACACATTCATCAGGAAGCAGCAAGACTTTCAGTTGTGACACAGCTTCTGTCCCGGTGGAAAGGGCAGCCTTCCCACTTCCCTCAAAGAAGGAGTTGGTAGAGGAAAACTGTGAAATGTCTTTACAAAGCCAGAAGAGGAGCCCCTAATGTGTGACAAGGCAGGAGGAAGCTGACGTTGTCACTGAAAATAGCCGCTTGACAGGTGTGCCTGGAGTCAGTCTTACAAGGTGTTCTGTTTGTGAAGGCTCAGTTCCTTCTTAAATTGCTGGGGAAGGAAAGAAAGAAAGAAAGGAAGGAAGGAAGGAAGGAAGGAAGGAAGGAAGGAAGGAAGGAAGGAAGGAAGGAAGGACAGGGATAAAAGAGGCGTAGAGATGGAAGAGAATTCTCACATAGGAGAAAGCAGGCAGTGCATGAAAGGGTTAGTTGCTGTGCTGTCTGGGTTCACACAGCCAATAGGCTGAGCACCCACACAGCTGAGCACCCACACAGCTGAGCACCCACACAGCTGAGTACCCACACAGCTGAGCACCCGCACAGCTGAGCACCTACACAGAGCACAGGCACCTGCATCTCCTTCAAACGCTGAACTGCAGGTGTGATCTCTGCCTACATTTTCTAATGATTGTAAGGATGTTTTTAGGACAGAAGTAGGAGTGATTAGCACGGCCCTCAGGATCCCAGTATACATTTCTAGTCTCATGTAACATTTCCCCAAATGGGGCTGGGTGGTGGTGGCACATGCCTGTAATCCCAGCACTTGGGAGGCAGAGGCAGGTGGATTTCTGAGTTCGAGGCCAGCCTGGTCTACAGAGTGAGTTCCAGGACAGCCAGGACTACACAGAGAAACCCTGTCTCGAAAAACAAAAACAAACAAACAAAAAAAAAAAAAATTTCCCAAATGGTCACTCCATCTTAGTCTCAAGAGTGCTACCTCCTATCTGCAATATTGGGACCTATATAAATAAACTTAAATAGAGATAGATAGATAGATAGATAGATAGATAGATAGATAGATAGATAGACAGACAGACAGATAGGAGGTGACATGTAGGTAGGTAGATAATAGATACAAAATCTGTGACCATGCTATCTTACTGAATAATCTTGTGCATGAATAGTTGGTCTTTGACCCAAGTTCTGACAATGTTCCTAAATCACTTGAAACTTTCTAGGACCCTTTGTCCTAGTGTCTGACACTTTGATGGGCTCCTGGTAGCATTAGAATGAAGCTGTGGTCAGGAGAGCCAGCCATGTGCTTAGAAGGCTGTTTCTCACCGCCCCGCTCCTTGCTTCTTTCCCCTTTTTCTTTTTACTTATTCGACAGCATTTTTGTTTGCTTGCTTTTTATATTTTTAATTAAAATATAATTACATCATGTTGGCTCTTCCCTTTCCTCTCTTCAACCTCTCCCATATCCCAACAAATTGATACCCTTTTTCTTTGATTATTATTGGTGTGTGTGTGTGTGTGTGTGTGTGTACACAAAAACACAAATACAACCTTCTAAGTCTCTTTCCACTGTTTGTGTGTGTAGAGTTTCAGGGCTGGCCACTCTGTATTGCATAACCAGCCAGGAAGCTCAACTATGGGAAAGGCTAACTCTCCCTCTCTCTGCAGTCAGAAGTAGAGAAGGGTTTAAAGCTGAATTGATCCCAGTGGTCAATTAATAATTAGTCAATTAACAGTGATTCTGCTAATTTTGCCCATGTTATGAAACTTCTGTCAGAAACCCAAAAAGACTGGATCAGAAAAACTCCTGGTAGCTGAAGATGCGGAGGTTGGGGGGGGGGGGAATACAGAGGGCGCGTTGGGGCTCCGCCCCTCCTACCCGCCCTGCCTTACCCCTCTCCTCCATACTGCCCCTGTTCTTTGCAGTCAGTGTGTAAAGTGTCCCCTGTGTCTGTGAGCCACAGGAAAGCTACTTGAACCTCAAGAAAGGGTCATAGGAGCTACCCAACTTATGCTCAAATCAGGACACGGGGACAGAACACATATCTTATGCATTATTTCATTTAAACTAAATTTCATACTTCCTATATGCTATACAGTAGGCAAAAAACAGGTGAGGACTTTTTTTTTCCTTTTTGGTTTTTCAAGACAGGATTTCTCTGTAGCCCTGGCTGTCCTGGAACTCACTCTGTAGACCAGGCTGGCCTCAAACTCAGAAATCTGCCTGCCTCTGCCTCCCAAGTGCTGGGATTACAGGCGTGCGCCACCACCGCCGAGCTGTGAGAACATTATTAATGCACTATCCTCCACCCTCTCCGTCTTCCTGTTTGACTATTATTTCTTTGTGTCTTCCTCCAGCTTACAAATCAAAGGCATATTCACCACAGAAAATTTATCAAAATCAGAAGCATACAGCAGAAAGCAAAAAGAGAAAAGTCAGAAATCCTAGTTTCAGCCAACCGTTACAATGTATCCAGTCCAGTTTGGTTTGTGTTCTGTGTTTTTCATTTACTGATAGGTGGTTTGCTTACATAGTTTGGCGATTGCATAATCTCTCATCACACGAATGTGCCACAACTTATTTAACCCCGCCCCTCACAGTATGGGTTTAGGAGTTTTCCAAATTTATACCATAGTTAACTAAGCTGCAAGGGAACACCTTGTGTTAAGCCGACAGCTTTCTGCATTTCAAATTATCTTCCTAGAATAAATTGTTATAAACAGAACTGCTGTGTCAAGCAACGTGATTATTTTTAAAGATCTTGATACATTTGTCCAAACTGCTTCTTGGAAAAGGTTTTTTTTTTTTCTTAACCAAAATAAGCCATATTATTTATGAAAGCAAACAAAACGCCCATGCCTGGTGACAACAGTTTAGAAGTAAGAGGGACGGTAGTGTTTCCAAAGTTGGTCATTTTCAAGATGATACTTTTTGTTTCTGATTACTTCTGGCCCAGCAATCTAATGTTTCCAACAGATCCTAGGTAGGAGACAACTAAAGTTTTAAAGTTATCAGTCACCCCATGCCTTTTGTCTTAGTTGGGGTTTTATTGTTATAAAGAAACACCATGACCAAGGCAGCTTTTATAAAGTAAACATTTAGTTGGGGGTGGTTACAGTTTTCGAGATTCAGTCCATTATCACCGAGGTGGGAAGCAGGGCAGCGTGCCGGCAGACATGGTGCTGGAGGAGCTGAGAGTTCTACATCTTAATCCAAAAGAAGCCAGGAGGAGACTCTGGGTCCACATTGGGCAGAGCTTGAACATAGGAAAACTCAAAAGCCACGCCCACATTTCCTCCAACAAGACCACACCTCCTAATAGGGTTCTCCCTGAGGGCCAAGCATTCAAACACGGGAGTCTATGGGGGGCCAAACCTATTCAAGCCACCACACCCTCCTACAGATAAAAAGTCTGTGTGTGCTCTATGTGTCCGGATAGCACCATAAACAGGCATCAAGGCTTACTGCTCACTTGCGGCAGCTGGAGGAGGACACTGATGCTCAGGGAGACAGCTGCCCAAAGTCACTGACACAGCAGGCCCCAGCCGAGTCAGCAGCCACTTCTCAGTGCTTTGCCTCTGCACCCCAGCCAGCCCTTCTTTGTCATACTCTATGTAATATGTAATGGAGATACCATTTGTTTCTAAATACACCCTGCTCTCTGCCGAGTCCTTCCTGGCTCTTGAGATCCAACTGAGATCGCCCAGCCATTTGTATTTATTGTCCAGGGAAGACACAAGAATGTCCAGGGAAAAATGCCACAGGCTGGGTGACTTAGCCAGCAGAACACACTCCTCCCAGAAGACACTCGGCTACAGAGATCAAAAGTCCAACACCAAGGTGCCAGCAGGATTGGTTTCTCCTGAGGTCTCTCTTG
Organism: Apodemus agrarius; assembly: GCA_964023405.1. NCBI lineage: Eukaryota > Metazoa > Chordata > Mammalia > Rodentia > Muridae > Apodemus > Apodemus agrarius. The sequence continues at coordinate 79,936,915 of OZ030015.1, forward strand.
TGGCCTGAGGATGCCTTCTTTCTTAGTGTGTCTATGCAACCCCAATATGGCTTCCTTTCCCTATAAGGATGCTAATCCTACGGAGTAGTGGCCCACCCTTTCCATCTTATTGGATATGAAGGACCTCTTAAAGTTCCTATTCCCAATCCAGTCACAATCTAGAGGTGACGGATCCGGACTGTAACACTTCTAAAGAAACACACTTCAGTCTAGAAAACCCCTCATCTTTCCTCAAGGTGAGGCAGGTCGTTGGGGATGAGGCAGTGATTAGAGAAACAGTCCTGTTTTCACTAAACCAGATCACTTTACTCAGTGTGTCCCCTTGCCAGCACCTACTCTCTTTGTTCCGCTTCTATTGGTATAGAAATAAGAACCGACCATGTGTCTTTCCAGGGTGAAATTATCCTCAGAAGCCGCAAGAGTGAATGCTACTGGATGCTACTAAGAGGTCTGAGGTCAGAAAGCACAGAAGAGGAGTCTGGGTGAGCAATTTAAGACATTCTTTTTCTCAGAAGAGCCGTCTTAGCACATTTGACTTCGACTATCTATTCTCAACCACTTAGAGCCCCAAGGGCAGACCAAATGGTACATCATAGCTCATATTTTCAACACCATAAAAGAATGGGTACCACTGCCTCTATTCCTACCTCCCTGCTGGCAACTAGATGAATCCTGTCTGAACGGCTCTGCTCACCCTCGTACCTCACACGGAGTACAACCTGGAGCTCGCGCCTGCTTGCTTTTAAACTCATAGGGAGAACTCTGCAGGCCACTTGGAATAAGGTTCTGTACTTCAACAAGGCCTAGGCCCAGAGGTCCTTCTCCTCTCTCTCCCTTTCCCCTGCCTGGACTCCTTGACCCTCAGTGTATGGTCTCAGGTGTACTGTGCATACCCTAAGGACCTGTAAGCGATTAATTGTGAATCCAGTTTGTGTCTCTCACATCACTAAAGGAGTTCCTTTAGTGAGAAAGATCCTAAGTTTAAAATACACACACACACACACACACACACACACACACACACTGGGAAAGCAGTAGAAATGCCTCCCCCGGGATTTTTCACTGATGAACCCTGTGGTCTGTTGCTTTCCTTCCTCTGTTTCTTGTGTGCCCCATCCTCTAGGAATGCCCCCTTGGCCTTCAGCTTCCTCAGCTCCCTAAGCACAAACCCCCGTACCAGGCTGCCATACAATTTCTACACGACTCCCTTTGGGGACTCGGTGGCATGGACAGCCTTCAGTTTAAGCAGCTCCTTGTCCTTTGAGGCCAGCCGTGGTGTCAGTAGGACTTGTGCCTTCATTATTCAAACCGATCCTGGTGGTGTTGATATCAGTGAAGGTGGATGTTTAACAGCTTGGGACTGGAATTATGAATTCGCTAAATAAAGAACGAGGTCAGCGTTGCTCAGGCGCGTGAGAAGTGTCGGCGGGGATGAGTGACTGAGGAAGATTAAGTACAAGAATCTGAGAGAAGGTCAAGCTTGGGAAGCCCCGGCCCTCGGGCCACATTCAATGACCGTCAACTATACGGGTCTGATTTGGAGCCGCTGCTTCTGACTTGGGAGTTGAGGGCTGACACTGAGGAGAAATAATTGTCCTGAGGACAAGGAACTAGCAAGAAAGTGACGTATTAGGTGACTGCACCCCCTAACTACTTACTGGGGTCCAAGGAAATGGATTTAAACACATTGCTATTGTCTTAGTCAGGGTTTCTATTCCTGCACAAACATCATGACCAAGAAGCAAGTTGGGGAGGAAAGGGTTTATTGAGCTTACACTTCCACACAGCTGTTCATTACCAAAGGAAGTCAGGACTGGAACTCAAGCAGGTCAGGAAGCAGGAGCTGATGCAGAGGCCATGGAGGGATGTTACTTACTGGCTTGCTTCCCCTGGCTTGCTCAGCCTGCTCTCTTATAGAACCCAAGAATACCAGCCCAGAGATGGCACCACCCACAAGGGGCCCTCCCCCCTTGATCACTAATTGAGAAAATGCCCCACAGCTGGATCTCATAGAGGCACTTCCCCAAGTGAAGCTCCTTTTCCTATGATAACTCCAGCCTGTGTCAAGTTGACACACCAAACTAGCCAGTACAGCTATTGATGATTTATAAGAAAAAAAATGTAACAGAAAACCAAAGTATAGAGTCAAGAAGGAGAAGAACGAGGAGGAAGTGGAAGAGGAGGAGAGGATGTGAAAGAACCTTCTGGAAGACACCAACTGTAGATCCCCAGTCTTAGTCCCCACAACAACTGCATGTGTTTACGGATTACTCCTAACTATGCGCCAGGTGACCTTCTAGAATGGAAACAGCCCAATGTTACTTACACAAACTGTGATACATCCAGTCCAATGGAAGAAACAATTAAAGGAGCCAGTTAAGAATGGGCAAACTTGGATAGACAAGTTGTGCTTGTTGGGCTGAATGAAAGAAGCCAGCCCCAGAGGACTGGATGGCTCCATTTATTCAAAACTTTCAGGAAGACAAAACTACGGTGATGAGAAGAGATCAGATATTGCCAGACATAGGAGTGCAGAGGGTGCGGCGGAGTAAAGGAATAATTGATAAAACTGTATAGTATTTCCGCTGTACTGTAGCAGTCACACAAATCCACAGTGAGGTGTAGTGGTATGTAGAGGTGTTCACTGGTATATCCACAGTGTAGTCTATGATGCTAGCTACTCTGGAGGCTGAGGCAGAAGGAATCTCTTGAGCCTACAAGTTTGAGGCTAGCCTGGGCAACATAGTGAGAACCTGTCTCAAAAACTGAAACAAACCTATACATATATTAAATATAGAAAACTACATACTCTTAATAATATTGAGAATACTATTAAGATGAATAAAATAAGTTTTTATTCATCATAAAAATTCAAATATATACGAACATAAAATATGTGTGATGTGATTCCTCATTATGCTTCATTCGGTTCCCAGGTTACCCTAGAAATGCACCAGAAAAGGGTTGGGGTAGAGGTGTGGGAACCAAATAAGACTTCCTGTTTCCCTTAAGCTAGAAATCTCCACTCTCATTTGTATTTCATAATTAACTTTAGGAACTATTTCCCTTGTAAACACTGAAGCTTGAGCCACTGATATAATGTGTAAGTATACAGTTAGAGCTCCCTGTCGGCCAGGTGCTGTTCAAAGCAGTCTGTATAGGCATCGCACTACTTGTTCCTTCAGAGGATTTCATGAGATATGAATTATCTTTCTTTGAAACTGAGAAAAAGAAGGTTGAGAGAAATCACTTAGCTTGCTTATAACGGCCTAGATCATAAACGAAACAGATATTTGGTTCAAGGCCTTGACTCTCAGATCTTCTCCTGCTGGGAGGGTAATTGACCCAGAACACTGATGCTATACTCTGCAATGGACAATGATGTTCCCATAGTTACACATCCTGTGGGTGGGTCCCACCCTGACTGTGTGTAGCGAGGGTCCTAAGGCAGGCCTGTTCACAGCTGAGGCAAGGCTCATGGCCTGGAGTCTCTGACTGCCTGGCTCTTCTTAGGCAGGATGGCCTTCCTTTTTTCCTTATGCCCCTTCTTTCCTCTGATCCTTCCTTTCTTCTCTTCTTCCTTCTTTCTTGGGACTTCTCCATCTCATGGCCAGGCCTTCACCACAGTCTGATGGCTCACTCAGCCATCTCTGATGTCCTCCTCGTTTTCTCCCATTGCTGTTTTCCCTAGTGAGCTCTCATGGCTCCTGCTTCTTGAAGGGCCCTCATAAATACAGCTTACTGAAGAAATGAAGTGCTCTCAAGTATAACACAAGAGAATGTGATAGTTTTGTATTTGTTTGGTCCAGGGAGTGGCACTATTAGGAGGTGTGGCCTTGTTGAAGTAGGTGTGTCACTGTGGGTGTGAGCTTTAAGACCCTGATCCTAGCTGCCTGGAAGCCAGTCTTCTCCTATTGTCCTTCAGATGAAGACGTAGAACTCTCAGCAACTCCTGCACCATGCCTGCCTGAACACTGCCATGCTCCTGCCTTGATGATAATGGACTGAACCTCTGAACCTGTAAGCCAGCTCTAATTGAATATTATCCTTATAAGAGATGCCTTCCTTGGTCATGTTGTCTGTTCACAGCAATAAAATCCTAACCAGGACAGAGAGTAAACCGAATCTTGGAAATGGTGATGAAGTTAATAACTAACATAAAAGGTTATAGGAGTTAAGCTCCCTGACATGGTCAAATCACCACTGGATACCCTGGCTTGTAGTATGTATGCAGCAGTTATTGAGTACAGGAAGTGAAATAAAGTTTTATGACCAGTATAGAGACTAGTAGTCTTTTTTTAAAGAGAAAAAAGGCATTACCAAACCCTTCTTCCCTCCAACTCCAGCCAAATACAGGTAGGACTGGCTGCCTCTTCCTACCCCCACCAGATTTGAACAAAAAGAAGAATTTTCCAACTTGCATCCCAACTTGCCCACATAGCTTCTGAAAGTCGCTTCGAGGCTGGGGGAGAAGAAAAAAAATAACTCATTCTGAAAGAATTACTCTCATAAAGTACTGTGAATTGAATGTTGACCTCAAGCTGACCGGAGGAATTTTTCAATACCACTTTTATATATAAAATTTGTAACCTTTCTCGTCTCATAGAAACTAGGTAGTATTGATTGAGTAGAGACTTCAGGAAACTGTGTTTGGGACTTACTAGGGGTGAGCCTGTGGTAATCGTGGCCACCCTGCAGTTCAAAAGGAGGAAATAAAGTCAAAATCAATATTCCCGATGGCACGCAGAATAAGGACGTCACAGCGATTTAGCAGAGCTTCCGGGAGCCATACACAACTCTGCTTCTGGCCGTGGGGCTGTTTCTCCATCAATTGTCAATAGAAAGACAAAGAAGGAAGACATGGGGGAGGAATAAATGCAAGGTGAATCCAATGGAGAGACAAGAAATCCATCAAGCGGGAAAAAGACCAGAGCTAAGAACTTAACCAAAAAGGAAAATAAATGTCTTTGTGTAACACCACAGCACCAAGTCTTCCCAGGCAACGGTGGGCAAGGATTTGTCTCTAGAATTTGTGGGAGAGCTAGAAAATGTCAGATCTAGAAGAACCCAGAACTCTCATAAATTACAAACAAAACTGAGGCTGAGAATGAGAATTTGAGGGGGTAGGTTTGAGACCAGGTCTCACTTTGCAGCCCATATTTAACAGGAACTCACTACGCATCCTTGACTGGCCTCTAATTCCTGAGTCTCCTGATTGGTAGGATTACAGATGTGTGCTACTATGCCCAGCTTAAGACCAAAAATTTGGCCAACTATATTAAAGAAACTGGTAAGTTGGAAGGAAGCCCTGCTCACACCTGTAAAAGCTGGTGCTCACACCTTGTCTGCTTTCCCTCCCTCAATCCTGCCACTGGGGGAAAGCCCCAGGATAAAATATCGCTATCCCTCTCCTCCAGGTTTCTGGCAACTACCCAAGAGTACCCACCCATAGACTCAACTTTTAACCATATATGAGCAAAATCCTAGCTCCTAGCTGACACATCATCATCCCTCACCTAAGACTACAAAATGCCCTTGCCTTAGCCCCAGGTGCTCTATTCCATCGGGACTGGCAAACCCACCAGGAACAGCATCTGATAAACCTGCCTTCACCTATTTTAATCTGGTCTAATCTGGCCTGTATTGCATCAGCAGAAAACAGCTAGCGAAGGAACCATGATCTTCCTCAAGCTAAATAACCTCACTTCCTACAAGCTTCCTTGTATACTTGTTCAAGTTTTCTTGTAGTTAGCTAGGATCTCTCTCTCTCTCTCTCTCTCTCTCTCTCTCTCTCTCTCTCTCTCTCTCTCTCTCTCTCTCTCTCTCTCTCTCTCTCTCATTGGATTTTTTTCAAGACAGGATTTCCCCAAATAGCCCTCGCTGTCCTGGAACTAGCTCCGTAAACCAGGCTGTCCTCGAACTCAGAGATCTATCTACCTGCTACTGCCTCCCTAGCGCTGGGACTAAAGGCCTGTGCCAGCATGCCCAGTTAGGAACCCTGTTTTCACCTTTAAGTTCCCCAAGGTATGGATGCCCAATAGTTCATCCATTTTTATGTCCACAACTTAATAGGGATAATAGCATTCTGAAATTTCTCTTAGCAATGCCTGGCTGGAAGAAGCTATGATACATGGAAAAAAAAAAGAGAGAGAGAGAGAGAGAGATGCGTTTGGTACTGAGAGACCCTTCTCCACAAGTTGACCCAAAAACTTAGGTTGCGGCTCCATTCAGAGTTCCCATGTTTGTCCCTGAATCAACTTCTCCACTGTCCCATCGCACCAGATCTGGTGAAGCTTAACTAACATGCTAAAGAAGGAGCTCTCCTCACATGTGATCTATTCTGGATACACAGAGTCTTACATAGAGACCGGAGACCCCATGAGTTGATCTCTGGTTGGTCAGAAGAAGCTAACTTTTCAGAGTAACAACTGTCCCACCCATGACCTCCTTCTCCACAGTCCTGTCTCTGGAGTGTTTGTGATATTTGACATGCATCACATAGCTCAGCACTTAGTGGGAGGTGCTCAGGAACTACATTTGGGTGGATACAACAATAAACAAATGAGTCAACACAGGAATATGGTGACTTCGAAGACCAGGCTTCCCCGGGCTGTTAGGGTAGAAGCTGGAACTTCTTTTGACGGCTTTGAAAGGCAATTATACTTGTAACTTGTAAAGAAAGACAGAAGGAGGGCAAACTTCAGAGCTGTCTGAAATCCAGTTTTTCAAAAATCAAGTATCAGACCTCTGTTAACACATTTACCCTCTCCAGACTCCGATTAATTCCTAGAAAATGGAAACAATGGCTTTACATAATTCTTCTTGTATTGGATATGTGTGATGGATGGCATTATTTGTCAGAATCTAAAATCACCAAGGAAGAGTCACAATGAGGAATTGATTGCCTTGGCCTAGACTATAGGTATGTCTCTGAAAGACTGCCTTAAATTAACTGTTGTGCAAAGACCTAATCCACTGTGGGTGGCGCCATTACCTAGGCAGAAGTTCCTGGATTGTATGAGGATTGAGAAATCAAGCTGAACACAAGCAAGGAACCGAGGGAGGATACATGCATTTATCTCTCTCTGCTCTTGACTGGGGATGTAATTTGACTGAAATTCTTTCATCATTTACTCACGAAGTAGACTGTAACTTGGAATTACAAGACAAATAAACTATTCCTTCCCTATATTGTATTTTGTTGTGGTATTCTATCATAGCAACATAAATGAAACTAGGATATAATGTTAGTACATGTTTAATTTAATTGGGGAAATAATATACTTCAAACCACTTAATTGAATGAAATTTTCTTGGAGAGACAAGTCAGTGAGCTTTCCAGGAGCAATGCGATTTGGTTTGACAATCAAACTCTTAATAATGCCTAAAGAGACAACAAAAGACAAAAATAAGAATTTAATAATATAATTGAAGTAGTTAACACCAGACATAACTCCTCGCTAACTGTGGTGCCTACAGTGATGTATCAACTTTCCTGAGCTAAGAGATGTCCATTTTGCTAGTGAACAATTATTTTGTTGGTATGTCTGTGGAGCTGGTTTTAGAAAATGTTATGAACAAAGTTTCTGCAAGGCAAAGGACACTGTTAGAAGGACAAAACGACAACCAACAAAGTGGGAAAAGATCTTCACCAACCCCATATCCGACAGAGGGCTAATATCCAATATATACAAAGAACTCAAGAAGTTAGACCCCAAAGGACCAAATAACCCTATCAAAAAATGGGGTACAGAGCTAAACAAAGAATTTTCACCAGAAGAAATTCGGATGGCCGAGAAACACCTTAAGAGATGTTCAACATCATTAGTCATCAGGGAAATGCAAATCAAAACAACCCTGAGATTCCACCTCACACCAGTCAGAATGGCTAAGATTAAAAACTCAAGAGACAACAAGTGCTGGTGAGGATGTGGAGAAAGAGGAACACTCCTCCACTGTTGGTGGGATTGCAAAATGGTAAAACCACTCTGGAAATCAGTGTGGCGGTTCCTCAGAAAATTGGGCATGTCCCTTCCAGAGGACCCTGGCATACCACTCCTGGGCATATACCCAGAGGATTCCCCTGCATACAATAAAGACACATGCTCCACTATGTTTATAGCAGCCTTGTTTATAATAGCCAGAAATTGGAAGGAGCCCAAATATCCCTCAAAGGAGGAATGGATACAGAAAATGTGGTATATTTATACAATGGAATACTACTCAGCAATTAAAAATAATGAATTCATGCAATTTGTAGGTAAATGGTTAGACCTGGAAAATATCATCCTGAGTGAGCTAACCCAGTCACAAAAGAATACACATGAAATGCAATCACTGATAAGTGGATAGTAATGAGCCCAGAAGCCCTAAATACTCAAGGCACAATTAGCAAGTCAAATGATTCCCAAGAAGAAAGGAGAGGACCCTGGGCCTGGAAAGATTGGATCCAGTTTTGTAGAGAAACCGTGGGGGGAGGGGGAATGATTGGGGAATAGTTGGGGGGGAGAGGAACTATGGGACATAGGGAGGGGGGGCACTGGGAAAGGGGAAAGCCTTTGGAATGTAAACATAGAATATAGAAAATAAAAATTAAAAAAAAGAAAGAAAAGAAAATGTTATGATTCGAATTAAAGAGATGAGTTTAGATGATTACCCTCACCAACACATATGATCATCCAATACTCTGAGGACAGAAACAAAGTAGATAAGTGGAGAAAAGGTAAGACTGCTCTTGGAGCTAAGACATCCACCTTTGCCTTCCCTTGAATGTTAGCATTTATGGTTCTTGTGCATTTAGTCTTAGTTCAAGGCTTAAATGCCTAGACGCCAGCCCTTGTGACTTTATACTCAGTCTGATACCTACAACCCTGACTCCCCTAACTCTAGGAGTTTGAGATTTTGGCTGGAAACTATAACAGTGAATTTTCTATCCTACAGACTGATGATGGAAGATCACTGATCTTTTTGGGTCCATGTGAACCAATGCCGCATGATAAATATCTTCCTGTTTACCTATACTATCTGTGTATTTATTGGTCCTGTTTCTGTGACGAACACTGACTCATACACCAACCTTCAGTGAGGCCAGCTGCAAATGCATAAAAGCCCTTCCTAGCTGGGCGGTGGTGGCGCATGCCTTTAATCCCAGCACTTGGGAGGCAGAGGCAGGTGGATTTCTGAGTTCGAGGCCAGCCTAGTCTACAAAGTGAGTTCCAGGACAGCCCTGGCGACACAGAGAAACCCTGTCTCGAAAAAACCAAAAAAAAAAAAAAAAAAAAAAAAAAAAAAAGCCCTTCCTAACATCAGGTTCAGATTTAGAGCAGACTATGGAGAAAAATCTACTTCAGTACATGATAGTTCAAACATTCAACTTCTTCAGTGTTCAAAAGGGTGCTCAGAAAACTTAAGTCCCAAAGAAATTTGTAAGTGTCTGGGGGACCATTTGGACTTCAAATAGTTCATGGAATAGCATTTTTGATCAATTAAGTCTAGAACTTAAAACAGATGCAAATATGCAATCAAGTTCAAATTACAAACAAAAAAACTGGAAAATAGAAATCTCTAATCAATATTAGCTTACATTTCCATCTTTAAGAGACTGTTTATAGATTGTGTCTCTTAAGTGGTTTGTTCTCTATCCTCCAGATATTTTGGATAAATTTAAAAACGGGAGGGGGAGGGGACTGGACAATTTCCACAACAAAAAGTATTATTTGTTCCACTTGGCTGCACACATCCAACAAATGCAAGCTCGCAGTAGTTGCCTATCAATTTCCAGTGCCACCACACTTTCTCAAAGCTTCCTTGAAACCCAGATGGCTCCCTAATACTGAGCTGGTATCTATCTACCTTTCTGGTTCATATAAACAAGCAAACTGCTTAATGAGCTAAAAGCAAGGAGAGACATGAAAACAGAAACATTGATCTCATTTTAATTTTACACATCTACACAATGAATTATGATCCTATTCTGCCCCCCATTATCATCTCTTACCCCACTTCTGCTGACCCCTTCTTCACCATTAATCCTCCTCCTACTTTCATGTCTTTTATTGTGACCCAGCGAGTTTAGTTGTAGTTGTTTGTATGACGGTAAGTAGGGGGTGACAACACTAGGGGGCGTGTGGGGGCGGGGAATGCCTCCTTCCTCCTTGGCAACTGTTACATACCAATCGTGCCTAAGAGATGCCTAGGGCTACATCATATCTATAGTGATAATGATACTACATCTGATCATAACCCAAAATAACAGAGCAAGGTAGCCAGAGACTGAAACCATGAACCAAAATAAGTATTTTTTTTCCTTAAGTTCATTTCTCTCAGCTATTTTTCACATCACCAGTAAACTGACTATCACATATGCCCTTGAATGTCACTAGTGAGGGGTAGAACCTAGGAAATGAGGGGAGACTTCTAACAACAGCTTTGAGTTCCTACGTGACGGGGAAATGGGAGAGAGCATTGCCTTTCCTATCCTGTAAGCTGCTGCTGTAGTTATTCCCTCTCACATTCCCTCTACTTTATAGTCATCTATTCAACAAATGTTCGCTAATTGGACACTTTCTATGAACCGGAAACTGTGCTGGGGCTACAGATACTAGAGCAATCCAAGAAGCAGTTACCGAAAACAACGGCTGCTCCTTCCCTGAGTTCAATCCCCAAGAAACGATGTTAAAATCAAATCTGAAAAAAAAGAAAAAAAGAAAAAAAGAAAATCTGGACTTGATGAACATTTGTAATTTCAGCTCTGGGAGGTGGAAACAGCTGGATTCCTGGGGCTCGCTGGACAAAGAGGCCTGGTCCACTTGATAAGTCCCCTACCAATGAAAAACCTTGCCTTATAAATCAAGGAAGACCCGGAAGACCACCAGAAGTTGTCTTCTGGCCTCCAGTGTACATGTAGATATACACACCCATACAACCTACATACACACCTACACAACCTACATACACACCTATTCAACCTACATACACACCTATATAACCTACATACACACCTGACACACACACTCAACACACATACACACACACACAAATACATACACACACAAATACACACACACACACACACACACACACACACACACACACGAACGCGCGCGCCCTGCTATACATACAAATTCCTGTGCGCACACACATATATACATACACGGATGAGTAAATAACTGCCTGCAGGGGAGTTTTTAGGGTGTAGCTAACTATAAGTTGCACGTGGACTTCGTTTGAGTCCGCCATGTTCCTCAGTAGCCCTTAATAACACTCACTGCTTCACCAAGCTGATCTGGGAGCGAATCCTTTCTTTGGTCTGTCCCTGCCCTATCTTGGGTTAAACAGGTGTTTCCTTATACCGTCCCAGAGGGGGAAAAAAAGGCACAATAGAAGGAGGAAATGAGGAAGACATGAAGAGGGCACCAAAGTGTCTCTGGGATGATGAAAATACACACGGAGCTAGAGAGTGCCTAGGATGCCACACCGGGAAGATTCCTTTCCCCTTCAGAAGGAAAAAGTTACTGACTTCAGATCATTTCTCCTACTCACATCCCGGGTAAGCTGGATTTAAGTATAAAAGGAGTAACAAATCTGACCGGCCCTGCTGACCATCGGGCACTCTCTGTTGCTGGCATTTATGTACCAATCGTCATTCCCGGCGTCCAGGGCACATTTCTCCCTCCTTTTGTACCTTTGGTCATTTCCATGAGATTCCTCGGTGGATCCAGGTGCTGAAACCACTAACCTGCTTTTAAGTCCCCTTTGCCTTTTTCTTCTTCCTTTCTTCTCCCCTGCCAATCAGAACAGCAATCTACTGCCAAAGCACTCCTTAAGGGCAGGTGCCCCAGCTCTCATCAGGGACAGGTTACTATTGCCTTTTTAGTCGGCCGCTCAAAAGTCAAGAATCTGTAAGTAAACACGTGAGACGCAACACCATTCCAGAACACGCTCTGCGTAAGGACTGGGCATCTGCTGGACCGCAAATTGCACGCCACTCCTTCCAGAAGAGCAGATGTCCCTGAGTCACCAGGGCTCGTTGTCGGTAGCGTCTAACATCTGAAAATAAATCCAGCATTAGACAGCTGACCACATATGTGCCTCTGAAACTATGACAACGGGAAGTCCCGTTACCTCTGAGTCCCAATTAAAAGTGGTCTGTTTGGCCGTAATTGGGTGCTTGGTCTCCAAAACTAATACATCAAAGCAACCACATAAGCCTCAAATGTCACCATCATACAAATTGACATTTTCCACACAAGCAGCTAATGAATGGTCAAGAGCAAAAGGCACATGCGACTGAGGTCACAGAGAACAACTGGGTAATGCCGCTCTTGGACCCTTCTCTCCGTGTCCCCTCCACAGAAGGTTTGAAAACCGATTGGATGCTGGAGTTGGAGGAGGAAAACTGCTAGCCAGAGGGAGCTAAGTACCCAAGGGGAAAGAGGGGCTCTTAGGGCTGCGGATGTGGCTCGGTCGTTGAGTGTTTGTCTGGCACGCCAAGGCCTTAGGTTCAATCCCCGCTTTTCCCTCTTGCCAGGAAAATGATTGAAAAATGGAAATTTATTAAAATTTTAAAAATTAAAAACCTAGAAGGACTTTTAGCTGAAGTAAGAAGGAAATACTGGGAATTTCATGGAAATAAATGTACAAGGCCAGAAACAAATTCATTCAAGTCTCCTTGACCAGGATGGCCAGGTGCCAGGCATTTGACAGGTCACATGATATTTGAGTTCTGTGCTGGGTTAAAAGGTAGTAATTAATTAGCAATATTAATATTACACTTTTAGATTTGTTCTGTGTTTGGGTTTTTTGTTTTGTTTGGGTTTGATTTGGTTTGTTTTGGTTTGGCTTGGTTTTCAAGACAAGGATTTCTCTGTAAAGAATGTACTAGAGTGATATCTTTTGTTGTTGTTTTTAATCATTTTGTTTGTTTGTTTATTTGTTCGCTTGCTTGCTTTTTTAGGCAGTGTTTCCTCTACATAAACTCAGTTTTATTTTAAAAAGAATAATGAGAAAACTATAATGGAATATAGTGGAATTCGAGGGTAAACAAACATTGTTTTTTGCTGTGAGCTTCTGCACAGAGTTAAGCCTCTCATGATGGGTTTCTATAGAGAGATGCTTTAACCAGCCTTGGGGTTGTGGGTAAGGACTTTGTACCATTCCCTCTAGTTTCTGGAATATCCAAATAATGGACCTCAAAAGTCTGAAATTTCCTCAGAGATATCATCCTGAGAGAAGACAAATCCAGAAACCTAGACCAGGTAGAAAGTAAAGGTTTTTTTTTTTCTCCCTGAGAGAGTTTGATAGCTTTAAAGTTCACATTTCAGGATACTAGACTCTCTGAGGGGTCAGGTGTGGGTGGAGCCACGGCTTCACCAGGACTGCTCCCCTAACCTCATATCGGGTCCCTGACAATGGGTTTGCTACCAGAGGTGAGGGGTAGGGGTGATGGTGTCCTGGGGATGTTTTGGTAGCAGTGGTAAGGGACTGAGGGTGGGGTAGTGTTAGGGTAGGGGTGGGGGTGGTGTAAGAGGGTGAGTGAGGGTAGGTTGCTGGATCTCTTTGTCCATCTTCCCAATGTAGATAATCCAATAAGTCATTGTTTCTCAGTATGAATTTGACCTTGTTACAAGGCTGAGGGATGATTAAGACGAGTCAGACAAAAACCCGTTTCCTGCATATTCACATTCCTATTCATTCACAGTTCAACAGTTTAGCACAGGAAGCGCCTCAAATCCACCGCAAAACTGCGGAGAATTTACAGCCCAAGATTTAATATGAATAAACCTGGAGGGGAAAAAAAGGTTTTCAAACTCTCACATAAATTATTAGAATGGGGAGAATTTTCTTGATGTCGGAGTAGGTCGTTCGATTTTTATTTGAAAATAGGAGACAGGTTTTGTTTTTTCAAGTTTTTGTTTTTCCAGGAATTAGAGGTCAGCCTGGGCAACATACCAAGTCAAAGGGCAGCGCCATCAAAAGGTCACTTGCCAGCCCCTTTTCGGTGCCAGTCATGGTGGGTGGTTTGTTACAATAATAGAGGGATGGCCGGCAGTGGTGGCACACGCCTTTAATCCCAGCACTTGGGAGGCAGAGACAGGCGGATTTCTGAGTTCGAGGCCAATCTGGTCTACAGAGTGAGTTCCAGGACAGCCAGAGCTACACAGAGAAACCCTGTCTCGAAACCCCCCCCCAAAAAAAATAGAGGGACAATGTTCCATTCAATCCTCTTGTACCTGAAATTGGATGTCAGCCTGATGTGTGTGTGTGTATATATATATATGTGTGTATATATATATATATATATATATATATATATATATATATATGATTTAAATTCTTTTAATATGTACAGATATTTTAAGGGAAACTCAGTAAGAGAATGGATTCTAATGAAGAGCCAAGAACAGGAAAATGTATTTTTTTTTCTTTTCTCTCTCTCTCTCTCTCTCTCTCTCTCTTTCTCTCTCTCTCTCTCTCTTGCAAGATCACTTTTCTCTGGCATCTGCCTACTTTTTATTGGATATTTTACTTGTTTACATTTCAAATGTACCCTTTCCTGGTTTCCCCTCTGCAAACCCCTTATCCCATTCCCCCATACCCTGCTTCTGTGAGGTGCTCCCCCACCCACCCATCCACTCCTGCCTCTCCACTAACATTTGTCTACACTGAGGCCTCAAGCCTTCACAGGACCAAGGCCCTCTCCTCCCACTGATGCCAGATAAGGCCCTTCAGCTCCTTCAGTCCCTGCCCTAACTCCTCCACTGGGGTCCCTGTGCTCAGTCCAATGGTTGGCTGCAAGCATCTGCATCTGTATTGGTCAGGATCTGGCAGAACCTCTCAGGAGACAGCAGCGGTATCAGGCTCCTGTCAGCAAGCACCTCTTGGCCTCAGCAATAGTGTCTGGGTTTGGTGTCTACATGTGGGATGGATCCCCGGGTGGGGCAGTCTCTGGATGGCCTTTCCTTCAGTCTCTGTTCCACTCTTTGTCCCTGTGTTTCCTTTAGACAAGAGTAATAATGGATTAAAATTTTGGAGATAGATGGGTAGCCCCATCCCTCAACTGGGGGTTGGGACATGCCTAACCTCTGGATATGGTCTCCACAGGTTCTCCCTCCCCTTTGTGGGGTATTTCAGCTAATGTCATCCCCCTTGGGTCCTGGGAGGCTCGTGTTTTTCTGGCATCTGGGACTTTTTGCTTGCTCTTGCAGTTCCCCATCCCCCATGCTACACATCTCTGTTCAATTTCCTGAACAATTTCAATTTCATCTCCTCCATCTCCTCACATACCTGATTCTGCCCCCTCTTCTTCCTACCCCCTCCCCTCTTCCTCTACTTCCCTTGATTATTTTGGTCCCCCTTCCAGGTAGGACTGAAGCATCCACTCTTTGATCTTCCTTCCTCTTGTGGTCCTCGAGTTGTATTGTGGGTATTCCACGCTCTTTGCCTAATATCCACTAATCAGTGAGTACATACTACGTGTGTTCTTTTGTGACTGAGTTACCTCACTCAGGATATTTTCTAGATCCATCCATTTGCCTAAGAATTTCATAAGTTCATTGTTTTTTAATAGCTGAGTAGTACTCCATTGTGTAAATGTGCCACATTTTCTGTATCCATTCCTCTGTTGAGGGACATCTGGGTTGTTTCCAGCCTCTGGCTATTATAAATAAGGCTGCTGTGAACATAGGGTAGCATGTGTCCTTATTACATATTGGAGCATCTTCTGAGTATATACCCAGGAGTGGTATAGCTGGGTCCTCAGGTAGTACTATGTCCATTCTTCTGAGGAACTGCCAGACTGATTTCCAGAGTGGTTTTACTAACTTGCAATCCCACCAACAATAGAGGAGTGCTCCTCTTTCTCCACATCCTCACCAGAATCTGCTGACACCTGAGTTTTTGATCTTAGCCATTCTAGCTGGTATGAGGTGAAATCTCAGGGTCATTTTGATTTGCATTTCCCTGATGACTAATGTTGTTGAACATTTCTTTAGCTGCTTCTCAGTCATTCGAGTAAGGAAAAGTGATTATTGCTTCCTGTTAGTTTCTTTGTTAAAGATGGAATTATATTTGTGTAGCTGTCTTCTTTTGGGTTTGTTGAAAGATTACTTTCTTGCTTCTTCTAGGGTATAGTTCCCCCCCCCTTGTATTGAAGTTTTCCATCTACTATCCTTTGTAGGGCTGAATTTGTGGAGAGATTTGTGTAAATTTGGTTTTTATCATGGAATAGCTTGGTTTCTCCATCTATAGTAATTGAGAGTTTTGCTGGGTATAGTAGCCTAGCCTGGCATTTGTGTTCTCTCAGGGCCTGTAGGACATCTGCCCAGGATCTTCTGGCTTTTACAGTGAGAGGTGAGAGGTCTAGTGTAATTCTGATAGGTCTGTCTTTATATGTTACTTGACATTTTCCCTTACTACTTTTAGTATTCTTTGTTTTGTGCATTTGGTGTTTTAACTCTTATGTGATAGGAGGACTTTCTGATCTGGTCCAGTCTATTTGGAGTTCTGTGGGCTTCTTGTATGTTTATGTGCATTTCTTTCTTTAGGTTAGGGAAGTTTTCTTCTATAATTTTGTTGAAGATATTTACTGACACTTTAGTTGGGAATCTTCACTCTCTTCTATACCTATTATGCTTAGATTTGGTCTTCTCATTGTGTCCTGGATGTTTCAGGTTAGGAGCTTTTTGCGTTTTGCATTTTCTTTGCTTGATGTGTCAATGTTTTCTATGGTATCTTCTGCACCTGAGATTCTCTCTTCTCTTGTACTCTATTGGTGATGCTTGCATCTATGACTCCTGATCTCTTTCCTAGGTTTTCTATCTCTAGGGTTGTTTAACTTTGTGATCTCTTTATTGTTTCTATTTTCATTTTTAGATCCTGGATGATTTTGTTCAATTCCTTCACCTGTTCGGTTGTGTTTTCTTTAAGGGATTTTTGTGTTTCCTCTTTAAGGGCTTCTGCCTGTTTATCTGTGTTCTCCTGTATTTCATTAAGGGAGTTATTTATATCCTTCTTAAAGTCCTCTATCAACATCATGAGATGTGATTTTAAATCAGATTCTTGTCTTTCTGGTGTGTTGGGGTATCCAGGGCTTGCTGTGGCAGGAGAACTGGGTTCTGATGATGCCTTGGTCTCTATTGTTTATGTTCTTGCCCTTGCCTCTCACCATCTGGTTATCACTGGTGTTAGCTGGTCTTGCTGTCTCTGACTGGTTTGTCTCTCCTGTAAGCCTGTGTGTCAGCACTTCTGGGAGACCAGCTCTCTCTGGGCAGAATTTGGATATGGAGAGCTATGGCACAGGGTCAGATCCGGGGCACAGATGGAAACCAGAAGGATCCTATCCTCCTTTAATTAGTTTTTGTTTGTTTGTTTAATATATGTGATCTGCATGTACACCTGCATACCAGAAGAGAACATCAGATTATATTATGGATGGTTGTGAACCATCTGTGGTTGCTAGGAATTGAACTCAGGACCTCTGGAAGAGCAGCCTGTGCTCCAGGCCCCTGTCTTTGGTCTTTAATCAGCAAAAATACAGAGAAACTCATCTTTTGGTTTCTTTGCTGTTGAGTATAATGTGACCCCTAAACAAATGGTTAAAACATGCAACTGACAGGATCCTGTGGTTCTTTTCTTGATGTAAAAAAAAAAAAAATCTTAGGTAATGGTAATCATTCTCCCCTGATGATGTTTGCTAATATATTGTATAATATTTAATAATGGAAATGGGGGTTTCTCAGAGAATTGAGATGCATCCATACAGATTTCTTTGTTTATTACATCACAGGAAAGTATCTACAAGTAAGAAAAAGCCCAAATCTAATTTTTTAATCTAATTAGAAAAGAGGTGGTTGAAAAAAAAGAAAAAAATTAATTAAAAAAAAAAAGAAAAAGAAAAGAGGTGGCCAGTGACAGTTCATCATGCCACACATGTAGAAGCTGAAGCTTGTGCAATTCCCTTGGGCTAATGGTCACATGGTAT
This sequence comes from Apodemus agrarius, assembly GCA_964023405.1. NCBI lineage: Eukaryota > Metazoa > Chordata > Mammalia > Rodentia > Muridae > Apodemus > Apodemus agrarius. The sequence goes on from OZ030015.1 coordinate 79,954,895, forward strand.
CCAAATTCTAGGTGAAAAGAAAGAATGGTAAAGTGGTACATTCACTGGCTCTCACCTGCTGGAAGGAAACTGTGATGGTTAGTGTGTGGTTATCAACAGACACAACCAGCAGTCACCTGGGAGATGGTGAGTTATCCTAATTACATTAATTGATGGGTAGGCACTGCTCACTGTGGGTGGCTCCACTCCCTTGGCTTGGGATCCTGGACTGGATAAAAAGGATAATGCAAGCTGAGCCCTGACACACACTACTCTCTCTCCCTCCCTCCCCCCCCTCTCTCTCTGCTTTTGAGTGTGGATATAATGTGATCAGATCTTTCAAGTGCTTGCTGCTGTGTCTTCTCTTCCATGATGGACTACAACCTAGAAAGGTGAGTCAAATGAGCCCTTTCTCCCTTCAGTTGCTTTTGTCACAGTATTTTATCACAGCAACAGGAAAAGAAACTAAGACAGGAACCTTCTCAGTAGTACCTAGCAAGGGTTACTTTCATCTTACTAGCCAGACTTTATATCATGTGGTCAGATTATACGTGAAGAACTTTTGGAATATTTAGTAGCTATATCATGATCACTTAGCTGGCGTTCTGCTGATAATAAAAAATGAGAAGCTATCTTTATTCCTTCTCCATCCAACCCACACGGGTCTGGTATTTTTTTTATTAACCAATAGGTAGCCTTCCATCTAGATGGTCAAGAAACAATTCATGCATGTTCTATTATTAGAACAAAGAAACTCAAGTCAAAAGGCCTGAGATCCAACTGTGGCTCAGCCACTTGCTCTGTGGTAAGTCTTACCTCCAGCGGGTAAGTCTTCTACTTTTGTTTCTAATAAGCAAAATGAAAGAACTTAAAGAAATTGTTGGAGAGCTCTATTTTAGAATCTAGTAAATATCTAAGCCATATTATGCTGTGTAACTGGGCCTGGGCCTGCACCTGGGCTCCACCCTGTGTTCCTGGTAGACAGGGAAGGTTGCTGGGGTGATCACTTTAGGATTCTTGTTAACTTGTCAAATAAAAATAAAATAAAAAATAGATAAGCATTCCTTCTCTCCCCTGTAAAGAAAGGGTTGGACGGTGATGGCAGTTCTGAGTTAATGTGAATATTCCAGTTCAGCAAGGTCCCTGAGCTATTCATGATCAGTATAGCTGTGTGTTCCCAAGGTGAGAGCATCACCCATGAGAGTCAAATGTGCCATGATCTATCAAATGTGAGACACCCAACAGATGCCTCCAGGTAGTAGGAATGTCTGCACCCACAACCGCATCCAGACTGTGGGAAAACTCTGAGAATGAAAGAAGTAAAGCACACAGGGAGGGGGAAGAGTGAAAAGCTTAGGATGAGGAGGCCTCACTCAGAGCAGCAGTGCTTCCCCTTGTAAATTTAGACAACCAAAGTAGGAAGGAGTTTCTCCTAATCTCTACCCACTAATTTTCATCCTTCCTTAGCTAAAACCCACTGGGAAAAGGTTTGTACTGTCACAAGTACAATAGGGACAAATTATGCTTTATAGCTGGGACCAGTTACACTAGTAACATTATTGTGACAAACCCGGTGGAACCTGAGAAATTTCACCCTCTGCCTCTCCACCAACCCATCCTCCCAGGTCTCAGATTTACTGGTGAATAGAGACTTTTAATAGCTGCCTCCAGTTGGCTATTAAATTGGGCTTTGAAATGCATCTATGACTCTATATCATCCGTTAAATTCTTCTGATATATTAATAGAGATGCTTGGAATCTGTTGGAAAAGATTCACAAGAGACTGCTGCAGATAGATGAATAAAATGTGCCCTTTTCCCATGTAAATACCACAGGATAGGACTGGATCTTCTGGGGAATCTGAGAGATCACTGAAGTTTCTGGAAAGAAAAGAGTGAGATGTCAGAAACCTTTAGGGCCACACCAGAGAAGGAGAAACAAGAAAACTTCATCAGGATCCAAAAAGATTCACAAGAGTAAAGAGAATGCAGAGTTCATATATCTCACACACACACCCAAAAAAAAAACCATAAAATTTTCAGAAGAACACATGAGAAAATAAGAGAGTTTTGGTGGATCAAACTTCAATGCCATAATTTAATGGTAAAGCCTTGAAGATGCTAGAGTTTCAATCTGACACTAATTAATATGTTAGCATGTCAAATGACTTTAACTATAAGATATTTATCAAAGAGATAACTTATCTAATTATTTCTTAAAATATTTGTATTTATAACGAGGAAGCCATATCCTCTGCATATTAACTACTTTATCCATAGGCCATTTGATGAGCCCTTAGAATGATAATAATGATATCATTTCTATTTGCCATAAAAACCTGATGGTTGGTTTTTGTTTTTGTTTTCTTTGAGACAGGGTTTCACCATGTAACACTGGCTAGCCTAGAATTTGCTACACAGACCAAGCTGTCCAAAAACTCACAGAGATCTGCCTTTCCCTGTTGCCAGAATTCTGAGATTAAAAGCATGTACCACCATATGCAGGCAACATGAGAGTTTTGCCTCTAATATCAATCACATTCTTTAAAGTCTTTAAATCTTCAGATAAAAGATGAATTACAAGCTTGGAATCTTTTTAAATTAAATCACAGATAAAGGCCATAATCCTTGAATATGTAAAGAGCATAATCAATAAGAAAAAAAAAACAGGAGTCTAACACAGCAAACCAAAAATGGTCACTCCTGACTGAAGGACTTATTAGACAATGCAAAAAGTACTGAATGTGAAAACTCTCAAATACAAACATCCCAGAAGTTCTAGCAATGCAGAGACCCAGATATAGATTGCTTTCCTTCCCTGGACCCAACTCTGGCTTCAGAAATTAATTTGGATACACTTATAGAAAACGTTCACTCACATCACCCTGCTCCAAATCACACATACAAATATACAATAGACATCTCAGTTGGTGAGCTCTTGCTGTGTAAGTGTCAGAACCTGAGTTCTGATTCCCAGCACCCACATAAAAAGCTGAGTGTTGTATCCCTACAGATCACAGGCTGTAGAGACTTGCTGAATTGGTGAGTTCCAGTTCAGTGAGAGCCTCTGTGTCAGAAATAAGGAGAACAATAGAGGAAGACACCCAACACTGACTTCTGGTCTACATACACAAACATATGTGTGCATGTGTATACACACAGACATGTGCACAGAAAACATACACAGATACGTATATGACACAGACACATACAATACATACACAAGAATATTGTGGTGGGACATTAAGTACTTATTTGACCAGGTTTTTAAGAAGGTCAGAAATGGGCCGGGTGGTGGTGGCGCATGCCTTTAATCCCAGCACTTGGGAGGCAGAGGCAGGCAGATTTCTGAGTTCAAGGCCAGCCTGGTCTACAGAGTGAGTTCCAGGACAGCCAGGACTACACAGAGAAACCCTGTCTCAAAAACAAAAAAAACAAACAAACAAAAAAAAAAGAGGTCAGAAATGCTTGCCAAGTCGCCTACAAATATTTAAACACCTATCATTAGAGAACTGTTTGTTTGGCTTAGAGACTTCTCAAGACAAAGCAAATCAATGTGTAAGAAATAACTCTAGACGTCTATAATTGGTTGTAACCTTGTGTGTGTGTATGTGGTTAGATAGATAGATGATAGATAGATGGATAGATAGATAGATAGATAGATAGATAGATAATTATACATATTATGATATATAAATTATAATAGCCATCTCCTAGTCTCATACTAAGTTTTGTCACTTACAAGATACTGTTTAATCTTGTCAATAACTCTTAAAAAGGAATGTGAATCAGATTTTTATAGGTACATCTTCCATTAGTCAAGTTCAGTTTTTTGAGAAGCCAAAACTTAAACTTTATTCCAGAGTCCTAGGCTGCATGCAGGACGGTCTAGAAAGTCCTTTCTTAAGACAGCATTCTGGCAGGGGGAGGGAAGGAAGAGAATGGTGGCATCCAGGCAAGAGAGTGTTGCAATAAAATGAAACAGTAAATAAATAAAACAAAAGTCAGGTAAACTAGAGACAGTTTAAATTTAGAAATTACATTTAACATGTTTTTAATTTTAATGCATTTAATTTAGAAAGTAGGAAATATTGAGATAACTACACACTTAGCACAGCCAAGACCCACTACATCAACACCAAGAAGCACTGGCAAGGATGATGGGAACTCTCACTCCCTGCTGCTGGGAATGTGAAAGCCACTTTGGAAAACAGTTTGGCACATTCTTATGGAAAAAAAAAATACCCTCACAGATGAGCCAGCAGGTGTGCTCATAGCTCTTCATCCAAAGGAACTGAAAATACACATGCACAGAGGCATACACACAACACTATCTGTTCTTGTGTGTTTGTAACAGCTAATGAGATAGCCAGAACTCAAAAGCAACCAAAATACCCTTCAGTAAATGTGGTGGTTAGAATATGCTTGGCCCAGGGATTGGCACTATTAGTAAGTGTGGTCTTGTTGGAGGAGGTGTGCCCTTGTTGGATTAGTGTATCACTGTGGGGTGGGCAATGAGACCTTCCTCCTAACCACATGGGAATCAGTCTTTACTTGGCCTTCAGATGAACTCTCAGCTCCTCCTGCACCACGGCTGCCTAGACATGGCTACATTCACACCTTGATGATAACAGACTGAACTTTTGAATCTGTAAGCCACCGGCAATTAAATGTTGTCCTTATAAGAGTTGCCTTGGTCATGGTGTCTATTCACAGCAGTAAACCCTCTAAGACAGTAAGTCAGTGAGTGGACATTGTGGAAAATACAGTCAGTGCTGTGCTATTAAGTCCTGGAAGGAAATAAATCTGCAAGCCATGGAAGACATGGAGGAGCCACCAGTACATATTGTTAAATAAAATACGTTGAGCTGAAAATGGAGGTGCTGTATAAGCCTAATTTTTTTTTGACAAAGGAAAAACTGCATTGATAATAAAACATATATATACATATATATAGTATGTGTGTATATATGTGTATATGTGTACATACACATATATACACATTGATGGTTACCAGAAGGATAAATGGGCAGAGCACATGGGGTTTTTAGAACAAGGAAACTACTCTGTCTGACACTACAATGGTGGACACACATCATTGTATATTTGTTAAAACTCACATAATATGTTAAAGCAAAATGACCCAGTCTTAATTAGTGTTTCTATTGTTGTGATGAAACACCATGACCAAGGCAACTAGGGGGGAAAGGGTTTATTTCAGCTTATACTTCCAGGTGACAGTCCATTCCTAAGGAAAGTCAAGGCAGGAACTCAAACAGGGCAGGAGCCTGGAGGCAGGACTGGATGCAGAAGCCACGGAAGAATGCTGCTTACTGGCTTGCTCCCCATGACTTGCTCAGCCTGATTTCTTATAAACCCCATGACCACCAGCCCAGGGATGGCACCGCCCACAATGGGCTGAGCCCCATCAATCACCAGTTATAAAAATGTTCTAAAAGCCTTCCTACAGCTGGATCTTTTTGTTTTGTTTTGGTTTTTTGAGAAAGAGTTTGTGTAGCCCTGGCTGTCCTGGAACTCACTCTGTAGACCAGGCTGGCCTCGAACTCAGAAATCCACTTGCCTCTGCATCCGAAGTGTGGGGATTAAAAGCGGGTGCCACCACTGCCCGGCCTATAGCTGGATCTTACGGAGGAGTTTTATTAATTAAGGTCCCCTCCTATCTAATGACTCTAGCTTGTGTCAAGTTTGACATAAGACTATCCAGACCCCTAATGTAAATAACTTGGAGTGCTGATGTGTCAATACAGGTCTCTGTTGAACCAAACCAAGCCAGCCAATCATAGCAGGGCAGCTGCTGATGTGGTTCTAGGAGCACTCAGAGGAGGAAGAGGGTGATGGTGGATGGAAGCTCTATACACTGTGAACAGAAACTACGCAAAACCCAAAAAGTTCACATTTGAAATTAATTTACTGATCTATAGATAAGTACAGATGTTTCTAGACCTTTCTCCCTTCCCAAGAAACTAAACATCTAAATTTTACCAAAGGAAAAAAAAAAAAACCCAGAAATTCTGAGCAGCTTGTTTACGGCAAGCAGTCAAATTTGCTCAGGTGCCTCCCTCTTGTTTTGCCAAGTTTCCTTAGTTTATATTTCAGTGACCACATTCTCCTTTCTACAAGTTCTATAGTCCCACTTCCTTCTAGTACATCCTTGATGATTTTTAAGTATCTGGTAGTCCCTCCCTCAGATCCAAAGTTCGGTTTCTGTGGTTTTAGTTACCCATTGTTAACTGAAAATAAATTCCTGATAAATTCCAGAAATTAAAAACCTGTAAATTTCCAATTGCCTTCTATTCTGATTATTATAATGAACCCTTGTACTTTCTGGCTGCTTTCTACCCAAGATGCAAATCATCCCTTTGTCCAGAATATCCACACTGGAATTATCTATTGGTATTCCTCTAGAGAAGGAGAGACTAGGGTACTTATCTCGTGGCCTGCAGTTAATAGCTCTGGTTTTTGGAAGCTGGTCAGACTCCAGCCTTGCTGTGTCTTTTGCCTATTGAGTCTTAGCTATGTTGGCTGATTTTCTCATTGTAACTTTGTGAAGTTTTGGGAGGCTTTTTTTGTTTGTGTGTTTGTTTTTGCTTTTTTGTTTTTTTAGTTCAACTCTAGTGGGGCTCTTTCTATGCAAATTGCAAATTGCCTGAGTTAAGGTTGTCTATTCAGCTCTTGAAAGTGGTTCATTGCTTCTACACTGGCCTGGAATCCATGACAGGTTCATTTGTCACCTTAGAAGGCCCTATATAGGTAGTATAACTTGGAATCCCAAGCATGTATGGAGAGTTGGATATGAATTGATGTGATTTTATATGCTGAAAGGCAAAAGTTCCCGTCTAGAACTCAGAAAGAGACACATAAATCTCTCTACTGTGTCCCTGTCACTATGCAGGCTCTTTCCATTTTACGTTTTCTCAAAAGTATAAAAGCCTCCCGGGTGGCCCAGCTTTCTGCAGAGCCCCCAGGTTCAGCACCCTGCCACACAAAGACCTAAGAGTCCACCTTCCCTCTCTACATGAACCTAAAACCTAAACCTCATATTTAGGACTCTCAAGAACTCTAACTTCTGTCAGCTTTCGTGGTATGTGTATGCACTTCCTCCAACTGTGTCCCCATGTTCTGGGCACCAGCTGTGGTATGCGTAGTGGGGGGACAATCTGTTTCCTCCCTCAAGGTGTTCCAGACTCACCAGCCTGGAAGGATGGTGCAGAGTCAGGAATGGGTGGGGTCTACAGAATCCAGGCTAGGAATGAGTGGGGGACAGATTTTAGTGTTATAGATCTTTTAGCCAATGCTCAAAGAAACAACTCTCTAAGAGGATCTTCAGTGAAACAACTGGGGTGCGTATGCTTTATTCAGGGTGAACAAAGGCTGTATGTGAACCTTGGAAAGTGGGAAGGAGTTTTCAGGGTGACTGCAAATCATTGACTGGTTGGAGTTTAAGTACTATGAACTCTTCTTTTCTATGGAGAGCCATTCCTGGGCAGGGTCTTATTGGGAAAAAAGTTGAGGAGGTTGTATGTTTGCCAAGGACTTTGTGGCATCCTTAGGTAGAAGATTGGGGGTTGGGAGCCTCAGATCAGGCAGAGAAGAGGGAGCCACACCTTTCACCCAACCCCTCTCCCAGCCCCAGCCCCACCCCCATCCTTCTATCTCCCCCACCCCTCACCCCACCCACCCTCTGCTAAGAAGAGAGAATCCTCCACGCTACACAGAGCTCAGAGCTATCCCCATGGTTGACTACAACCTCAGTAGCTAGGTGCAACAGGCTTTCTGTACTATTAGCTCTGCCCTTCAGTCCCCTGTGATGGGTCCTGGGATTAACCCTCTAATGTCCAATTATCTAAAAGGATGCTTGTTCTGGTTTTATTTTGTTATCTCATATAACTCATAGGAGTTATTGATGTGTTTATAAACAGATAAAGAGATATAAGATATGTTCTGTGAAGGTATGGGGAGGTATGGGGGAAGGGGGTGTCTCAGTGGGCCCTTGCCAAGGCTTCCCTTTCCCCTGAGGGACCAGCCACACGATGATATAGTATAGAAAAAAGTTTATTCGTGGCGTGGGGAGGGACGTTAAGAGGGTAGTAGGGGCAAAGAAAGGCAGAGAGAGGGAGAGTGGAGAGAGGCCTGCCATGACCACATGGAGAGAGGGGGGAAGGGAATGGGGAGAGAGGGGGCAAGAGGGCAGGAGAGCAAGAAAAGGGAGGAGGGGCAAGCAGCCCCTTTTATAGTGGGTCAGGCCTACCTGGCTGTTGCCAGGTAACTGTGGGGTGGAGTTTAGACAGAATGCTAATAGTTATGAAGGAAATTAGTAGCAGATATTTTATGAAAACTGCCAGTGAACCTATATTGGTATATGATAAATGAGCATCTTATGCTATGGTTGCTGAACACAACGTGCACTTGAGTTTATCCATAGTGTATGGCTACTGAACACCCTTTTTCCATGCCATTGTAAGAACAGATGTAAAAAAAAAAAAAAAACCCTCAAGAATAACATCTGTTGATGAAAAAAACAAAATACAGGGCTACTCACACGGATGGTTGATTTAGCATCTCTAGGTATTTTCTAGCCTATTGAACTACTATGGGTATAGAAATGGGCCACTGGTCATATATATATATATATATATATATATATATATATATTGGGTTTTCAAGACAGGGTTTCTCTGTGTAGCCCTGGCTGTCCTGGAGCTCACTCTGTAGACCAGGCTGGCCTCAAACTCAGAAATCTGCCTGCCTCTGCCTCCCAAGTGCTGGGATTACAGGCATGCGCCACCACGCCCAGCTCACTGGTCATATTATAGGCATCATTCCTTTTATCCTTTGAATCCTCAACTCAACTCTAATGATAACCATACTCCCAATTCACAAAGGAGTCAACTGAGACCCAGAGAAGCTAAGCAATTTTCTCAGAGTCACACATCCAGTGCTGTCTGACCTTGAAAACCACCTTCTTTTATCTCTTCTTACCTCTCTAAAGAGCCTAGTTCCTCTGCTGTGTTTAAAGAGAGCCTAGAGCTTGTGGAGAGTTTACAGTGCACATCCCTTTGAGTATCCTCCTTCCAGAGCATCCTAAAAGATCAGTACTTCTGGCGAGGTTCCATTATTAATTATAAGGGTGAGTAGTGAGCCAAAGAATTATGAAGGCCGAATGTGGCTTGATAGCACCTTTGGGGAAACCATCAAGAATCCTTGAGTAGCCTTGTGTCTGAACTATTCAGGAAGACAGAAAGGTAGACCTTCCCTCCCCAGGCAGCTGGGCTTATTTATCCAAGGATGGGTCAGCAGAAGGTCCCAAGAATGGGCTCTGCCTCAAGTCTGCGGGAGAATGTGGAGACAGGAGAGGTTAATGTTCCTGCTGAGGCATCATGAAACCAGCCTAGGTGAGTTAGAAACTGGCCCAAGGCCAAACACAAAATACAGCCATAACTGGAGCCTTCCCAAGTAGAAAAAGGTTATTAGTGGAATCACATTAATCACGATGATTAATGCTGAGACCCGAGCTTTTTTATTAAGTAAAAGACTCAAAAAAATAAAAGAGTTATATGGACAGGAGGGTAGGGTTCCAATTTTGCAAAAATACAGTGAACCAAGAAGGAGAGCAAATATTTAGGATGCGCTTTGAAAATCCAAAACCTGCTATCACAAAGATCACGCTCAAGCTGTTCATACAGAGATGCTTGCCAGAAAGCACAGGTGCTCACAGGTGCCCATCACGAGGCAGCCCAGAGCCCCTGAGGACTGTAAGGGCCGCCAGGGGGTGGGAAAGGGGAAAATAAGCTGAGAACAGGGATCTTGCTGTCCGTGATCCTCTGGGGCTGATGGCCCATCAAGGGCAGTGCCCAGGAGAGGTTCTCTAGGAACTCCAAGACTTTAAAAAAAAAATCCTCCATACCTCTGGGGCAGAGGGACAGGGTTAATAGAAGTTGGCAAAGTGTTATTACACTGTAGAATGACTCAAAGTCACATGCATAGAGCAGAGCTTCATCCCTGTGTTCAAGCCAACCTGGATGAGAAATGGGAGGTAATGGAGGAGATGCAGAAGAATGGAGAGATGGAGGAAACCGAGAAAATGAGAAGCCAGAAAGTGCCCCGGAGGCCTCTGTGGCCGGACCATCACCTTGGGCATGACCTGAAGCTAGTGAGTGGTGATTGACCAAGCAAGCCCTTGCTTATTCCTACCCACCCCACTGAATCGTGGTAGAGCTGTGCCCAGATGTGGAAAGAGCTGTCCAAAAGATGAGCGAAGTGGGAATAAATGGGGAAAATATTAATTTTAGGAAAAGCGACTTGTACCGAAAGAAAATAAACAGCACATTCTTAGCCCAGGCATGAAAAACACTGGAGCGTATGCGAGAAGCAGCAAACGTGGGTTTTTCTATAGTTACATAATGCTAGAACTGTAGCGAGAGGGTACAAGAGATTTAGAATTCTCATCGTCTCCCCACACGCCCTGTCTGAAAATGATCGATGAAGAGGGAGCTTGGTAGCCATATTTCTTAGAAACCCAGAAGTAAATACCAAGAGGAAACAATTAAAAACTCAGGGTGCTTCTGGAGCGGTGGAAGAAGGCTACGAAGCAAGAGCAGACTGGGGTTTATTTTTAAATAAGTCTTCCAGCACTGCTTGACTTTTTAAAGTATAGAAATGTACCTCTTCAACAAATATATATATATATATATATATATATGTATATATATGTATATATACATATATATATAAATTAAAAAGTAAGGCTTCCTCGTAGGCTCTTTTGCTTCTGTCTAGTAATTTTAATTATAATAATAAATCTGTGCTAGATGGCGGGAGTCTGTGGTATTAACGAGATGTGAAAGTCATTATCGCCACCCAAAGTCACTGCAAAGACAAAACACCCCCAGCAACCTGAACAGGAAGCAAGAGGCTTGTCTTCATAGCTTCTGGTACCCAGAACCGTTTGACTCTCCTGTCCCAGTTCACGATACTCAAAAGCGCAGTTCTCACCCAGTAGGGACCAGAGCCCGACTATGTCAGTCTTCGGGGCGAGCAGGAGCATGAGGATCCAGTATAGGAGGACGCATGAAGCAGTCAGTCGGACATAGAGCTAACCGGTGCCAGCGGATGGCTGCCGGTCAGAGGCAGCAAGCCCCCATCCTCCAGCCGAAGCCCCATCCTCCAGCACGCTGGTGCAGCAGCCGCAGTTTGAGCCACTTTGCACACGGGCAGCAGTGAAGGGAAGCCTTTGTGCCATAAGGCTGGGCTCTGTCTCTGACTGTGTTACCCCCACCCTATAGCCCTTCCATGTGCCTTTTCATAGTTTTTCTCCTTATGTCATATAGGGTAAGCTTTATGGCTTACAATGAAAATCCTTACATAATACAAAAGGGGCCACATAGCCTGGAAAGCAGACTTAGGGAAGAAACAATTTGGGAATGTCAAAATCCAGAGAAAACCTCTTTGCTGCAGCCTGATTAGAACGAAAGGGAAAGATTACATGATTATGGCAACCAGGGGACTAGGTTAATAAACTCTTGGAGACGTCATAAATAGCCCTCTTGAATTCGACACTGGGAAAGAGCTCTGTCAATAAGGTGTTCATGAGGATCTGAGTTCAATGCCAGAACTTATGTAAAAACTAAGCAGAGCATGGTGGCATACGTTTATAATCCCAGCCGTGGGGGACAGACGCAGGAGGACCCCTGGTGCCCACAAGTCAGTCGCCCCGCTCCTTACCGCAAGCCTCAGATCCGTGAGAGACCCTGGGAGTCAGGAAGGGTGGGCAGAACCTTATGCCTGCCACATATGTGTGTGTGTGCCACATGTACTCACGCGTGTGCACACACAAGTGAGTTTTCCTGAACCTATTGAGATAACTTCTAAGACAAACTGGGATTCCGGCACATCAGATAAGAGCAGAGTCACAGAAAATGAGTTCTATTATTATTGTTGTGAACCAAAAACTATTACATTAAGAACTACAGACAAAACTCGAAAGGAACTGTGCACCACATTCACAATCTCCTGCTCGTGGCTTTCCTGGGTCAAATCCTCCAACGGCTCTGCAGTGCGTTGTCTAGCCCCTCCCCACCATTAACGCTCTGTCCTTATATCCCCGCCCTCAGCACTCCTTATGCTCCACCCACTGTCATAGCTCCTCCCACTCCACACTCCTCACTAGCAGGGGCCTCTTCCTAGGACACCTTTTCTCAGGAATCCATGTGCCTCACCATTCCCTGTTTCCAGAGCTTGGATGAGGTCTGCCCCAATCACTGTCAAAACCGTGTGGGTTTTCCTTCTCCCAAGCATTCCCCTGGCCCCTTGACTCTGCCTTGTGGTTCTCCAGAGCATTCAATGTCATCTCACATGACTATTAGATCACATCAACCTTACTATACAACTTATGTAGTGTTTCCAGTGTATTAACTGTCCCCTTCAAGTAGACTGAGGATCTGTCTCAAATAAGATGCTCTGTTCTTTGTTTTGTTTTGTTTTGTTTTGTTTGATTTTGTGTCAACAGATGTTCCAGCAAAACAAAGTCTTTCCAGCGTTTCCATGCTCTTGCACACTGCTCCGTTCCTTCTGGGGCGTGCACTACCATGCTTCCTACACACGGCTCAATTCCTTCCCCGTTAATCCCCTGTTAACAGTTCTGGATGCTTGATGTCTAAGATCAAGGCACTGTCAAATTCCATGTCGGGTGGGGCCCTGATCCATAGACCACGATCTTTTCACTGTGGTCTCTCACGTCAGAAAGGGCCAGCGAGCACTTGTGCCCATTTGATAAAAGGACACCGATCTCATTCTTAACTGCTCCCCTCGTGACTATATCTCTCTCACAGGCTCCACCTGCTACGATCACCTCACTGAGCGCTGGTCTTCCACTTAGATTTTTGACAAACACAAACATTCAGCCCACAACACAGGCCAAGGACAGTGAACACTCAGAAGATAGGAACTTTCTGAAGAGTGTGGGGTCTAAGGAAGCGGGCAGAGGCCAGGACAGGGCCATGGCTTGAGGTGTCCACCCAGACACAGGCCACATAGAAAAACCAGCTAAGGAGGCAGAGCCAAGAGAGACCACAGCTCTAAGACGTTAAGGAGGAAATGTCTTTACAGAGTCTGTGGGGTCGCATTTTCTAAAGGGGGAAGTGTCATGGAGGGTTCTGAGTCTCTCCAGACCCTGGAGGAAAGAGTCTCTGAAGCAGCAGCTGGCACCATTGTCACTGAGTGGATGGTGGGCCGGAGCCTGCCTGGCCCACAGTAAAGCACCAGCCTGCAATGCACGATGAACTCAGGGCCGTAAGGGATGTGTGCTAGACTTAACAGGCAAGGTTGCTGTCGTTGTTGTTGTTGCTGTTGTTGTTATTGTTCTGAAAGGAAAAGACATTTGATAATTAATGTTTGATCAAAATATCTTTTCAGTATCTCTCAATGATGTGATTTTTTAGAGAAACTTCTTATGATATAAATTAACTCTGAGCTGTGCATGGCACAAATTTAAAGCTGAGTATTTCAATTTCTTGAAGCCAGTCAAGCAAGTACGCAAGTGGGAAGGACCGTACAGCATTGGTGCCCTGTCTGCTGTGAGGTCACGTGGAATGGGTGAAGTACCCAGAGACAACACGGTGAACCACACAACGCAGAACCCTGCAGGGAAAGGAGATCCTCCCGAGAATTGGAGGACCGCTTCTAGACTCTAATGATAACTTCACCTGAATAAAAGATGGAGATAGATAGACACACCGAGACAGACAGGCAGGCAGACAGACAGACATAATAAAGAAATGAGATAGAGATAGATAGATAGATAGATAGATAGATAGATAGATAGATAGAGAGATAGAGAGATAGAGAGATAGATAGATATAGATGATAGGCAGATAGAAAGATGCAGATAGATAAAAAGATCAATGAGGTAGATAATAGATGATAGATAAAACTATTGTTAACTGTCAAATATTTGTGTATATTTATAAGATGTGATATGATGTTTTAATTTACATATACATTGTAGAATGTTTAAATAAGTCTATTTAATACCTATAATTTCATATCCTCATATCACTTGTTTGTTTTTTGATGTTCTATTATCTCAGCAACTTGAAATATACAGTACATTATTATTAACTGTCATCGCCATGGTATCAACAGACCACTCAAGCATATTCTTCCAACAGAAACTAGGTATCGTTGGACAACATTCTTTAACGTGAGACTTAGTGAAGACAACAAACCAATTCCCTGAGAATGCTTAAACTCCTTCCTGCCTGTGGGGATAGAAAGTGGATCGTGCTGTCGGCACACCAAACAACAGGGAATGTGTAAGGGACGCGTTTCCTACATAGTGCACGAAGGTAGCGGAAGTTGTCTCGGACCTCTGCCCGAATCCTTCTGTTTACATCGTTTACAATGCTGTTTATCACCTACCTTTCACCTCCGCTGCCACTTGATGTTTGATTTTTAAGGACAGAAGCTCTGTCACCTAGGAGGCCTTTCAGATTTCACATTCAGTTCTGAGCGTGACTGAGTGACACTAAGGGCCCACGGCACATGCTGGTTTTCAGTTCCTGAAAAAACAAGTTTCCGTCTAATTTTCCACAGCATCCTTGGCCTAAGTCAGGTCAACTAAACTTGACTAAACTTCCCCACATTCTCAAATTTGCATTTCAACATGATTCCATCAACTGGTGTCCTGTGTGTTGTTACTTTAAAAAAATACTTATTGATTCTTTGTGAGTGTCACATAATGTACCCAAGTCCCACTAATCTCCCATCCCTTCACATCCGCCTTCCTCCCTGCAAAAGCAAAACACCCAACAACAACAACAACAAAACAAAGCATAGAAAACATCTCCTCTTGGAAGTTCTAGTGTCTCACATAGTGTGTCCCACAGTATACCTTTGTCCACACATCTTCTCTTGCAAATGTCCATTGCAATGAGTCATTGGTCTGGTTCGAGGTCTCTGGATTCTGTCACACCACCTATACTGGACCCTCATCTGGACTTTTCTCTGTTATCCTGTTGTTACCTTGTGGCATGGAGATCCTGCAGCCCTGGATCAGCAGGACTGGGCCCTTTGTGTGCTCCAGTGGTTCATAGATGACATACATTTGGGACTGGGCCAACTCAAAGCCCTAGATCTGGCCTGGGGGGTAGCTGAGCTGGTGAGTCCCCTGGCTCTCCTGCATCAGCACCACGAGGGAGGGCTCTCCAGCACTGACTGGGCTCACTCACCCTCTCACTTTTATGAAGCGACTGAAGGTGTGTTTCAGTATGCAAGGACTCCCAAATGCTTCAGGACCCGTGATAAGGAACAAAAGAACAGCAGACATCTGGAGAAGTCGTGGTTCCAACGAGGGGTGCAATGTGCTAACTACATTCAGAGGGAATGTCGAATTTAGCCACATCTATATTCCAGAAGACACCACCATGCATTGAATATAAAAACAACAAAGGCAATTTGTAAAACTGCTTCAGGACATTTTATAACCCATGTGAAATAAAAACTGCTCATTATGCGAACAGTAAGTCATTTTTGGAAGAGTCACTTATATTTTTTCAGTTATGCTTATGGGGAAAGGCATATACTATCTTGGTGAAAAGTCCCATTGCTCTGGAGACATCCCTGGACTCAGAAAAGTATCAATCAACTGTCTATTAGGTCTTTAATCAACTGAAGGCTATAGGAAGTTTTCTCTCTAAAACGCACTCTACTATGCAGAAGCCGTGTCTATGAGGTTCTCTCTCTCTCTCTCTCTCTCTCTCTCTCTCTCTCTCTCTCTTTCTCTCTCTCTCTCTCTCTCTCTCTCTCTCTCTCTCTCTCTCTCTCTCTCTCTCTCTCTCTCTCGTCTCTGTCTCTCTCTGTATCTCTATGTCTCTCTCTCCTCTCTGTCTCTGTCTCTACCTTTCTCTGTCTCTCTGTCTCTCTCTCCTCTGTCTCTGTCTCTCTCTCCTCTCTGTCTCTCTCTGTCTCTGCCTCTCTCTCTCTCTCTCTCTCTCTCTCTCTCTCTGTCTCTGTGTGTGTGTGTGTGTGTGTGTGTGTGTGTGTGTGTCTATGTCACAAAACCTGAAGGCT
The DNA here is from genome assembly GCA_964023405.1 of Apodemus agrarius. Taxonomy (NCBI): domain Eukaryota; kingdom Metazoa; phylum Chordata; class Mammalia; order Rodentia; family Muridae; genus Apodemus; species Apodemus agrarius. Next base: position 79,970,959 of record OZ030015.1, read on the forward strand.
TTGTGCTCATATCTCTCTTATCTGTGGTCACCCTCCACATATACAGGCAACAGATGAGGCAGCCCCTGAGAGAACCGAGTCTACAAACAGCTCCATCTCCCGTTCATGTGTGGTGGCAGCACAGCAAGACCAAAAAGTAGCCAAGACCTAGCGTGAGTTTTCTTACTCACTGGCTAACATTTTTTCTCTGAGGGACTTCTCATCATCTTGAAAAACACACCTCTTTTTAACCCGAGTCGCAATCATTTGTCTATACGTATGCTTCATTATTCCAGAAGAAGGTAGAATTGTAAAAACTGAGGGGCTTAACACAACTGGGTCTCTCCACATAGCACTGCACAGCCCTCTCCTTGGCTTTCCCTCCTCCTTGTCATCACAGGCTAGGAAGAAGTTGCACTGCCCTTGATGAAGAGTGAACTTTGTACATTTGGTGCCTGAATTATTTTATATATCTACCTTTCCTTTATATGACAAAGTCACTAATAATAAAAACCATGCCAGAGAAATACCAATAAGAAACCATTTCTTCTCCTGAATTTCATATAGGTTATATCGTGCCAGCAAAGTACAAATATATATATATGTGTGTGTGTGTGTGTGTGTGTGTGTGTGTATTTAAAAGTATAAATATATACATATATGTATATGGTATGTGTGTATATATATACATATATATACTGTGCGCATAGTATATATATATATATATATACATATACATATACATATACATATACATATATATGCACTAAATAAATAAAATAGCAGAAAAGAGAGGGAAATAATCTATTGAAACTTTTAAGTTGCCTTATGTGCCCCCCCATCTGTGTTAACCCAGGGGTGGGAAGACTCAGACAGAGGCATTAGGGCAAGCAGTTGCCTTTCCAGCACCTGTGAAAAGACTTTGATATCATTCTGGCTCGGCTATAAGAAGGCATTAGCTAGGTCTTCATGTATCTGTCACTCTTGGCCCCCTTGGCGTCCTCCAGAGCATCTAACATGATCCAAGCTGCTTTAGGAAGCATATGCCCAAGCGCTCTCCCAGGATAACACAGTGTCCTTCTGGATCCTGCCAGCAGTTTTGGTGACATTATTTCAGATTCATGTCTGGTTCTGCAATTGCTCCAGATAATTTCCCAGAACTGTATGACGGACTTTAAACTTCTACTGATTTTTATATGTGTTAAATCACATCAGTAAAATTAAAATAATAATTTTTATGTCTTAAATGCATTAGTCCTTATCATGGCTATTTTATCTTTTTTTTTTTAATACACCTGAACATAGACTCTGGTCCCCAAGTCAGAAAACTCATATATAATCATCCTTGGTGGGCATATACGCCTCTGAATTCATTTCTTTATTCACTTTCAAAGTCTGGGACTTTCATACTAAGTGTTTTTCTGAGACTTGCTGACGCCTTGTTTTAGATGAGTTGCTATGCCTGGGCAGGCAAATGAGCCTTTAGCTGAACTTCTTCATAGACATTTGCTTTGTCTCTACCCAGTACCAAGCATGGGGAAAGCAAGAGTGAACCAAACACAGAACCTGCCTTCAAGAAGCTGAGAGTCCAGCTAGGATCCAGACAGCACGCCGTTGGTTACAACACAGGAGACCTGAAGATGCCTTTGTTCTGTGGCACATGACACTCTGTGGACCTAGTCAGGATGCCACGAACCAATAAATACATACAAATTACAACAGGAAAGTAAACAGGGGCCATGAGCTCCACCGTGTATTATGTATTTGTTGATTTGTAAACTCTCTGTTTGAAAGGTTAGACAGATGGTTCAGCGGGTAAAGCCACTTTCCCCCAAGCCTTGAGTTCAATTCCCAGAACCCACAGGGTGGAAGGAAAGAATTGACTCCTGAAAGCTGTAGCATGAATGTGTACACACACACACACACACACACACACACACACACTGATTGATTGATTGATTGATTGATTGATTAATACTTTATACTTACAAGTGATATGTTCCCCCATAGGCTCATGTGTTTGCACACAGGGTCCCCAGCTGGTGGTGCTGTTTGGGAAGGTACTGGAAGATTAGGAGGTGGAGTTGGAGGACGTCGCTGGGGTTGAGATCTGAGGTATTCCAGCCAGTCCTCACGTCTGTCTCTCTGTCTCCTGAGTAAGAACATGGAAACCAGCTGGCCTCATGCTTGGTCTTCTTGTGTTGTTTTTCTTCTTCTGTGCTTTAGCGTGGCCCTCTTTACTTTCCTGCTGTAATTTGTGTGGATTTATTAGTCTGTGGTGTCCTTGCACGAGGCGCCATCTTGCCTCCCCTCGTGGGTGGACTTTATCCCTCTGGCATCACAAGCAAATGTGAACCCTGTCTCTTTCACTAGCACACACAGTGAAAATATTGGAGGAAAAAATATCAACAGAGTTCATAGATAAATTTAAAAAAAAACCCAAATCTATGTAACTGCAAAGTAAAATATCAGAATCAAAAAAGAAAAAAAAAATCCATTGGGTGAGTTTAACAGAGGGCTGGATGCTGAAGAAGAAACAACCAGTGGACTTTTAGTAAAGTCAGCAGGAATCATCCGAGCTGAAGCACGGAATTGAAAATCACACAAGAGGACCAAGAAGCAAAAGGCACAAAGCACTGGGATGCCATCAGGCTTATGACTGAAGTCCCAGGGAGAAATAAAAGATGTTTTAATATCTGAAGAAATAATAGCTGAGAGTTTTCCAAATTCAATTAGTCATCACCCTGAAGAACCAAGAAGTTCTGAAGTCCCTTAGCAGAGTAAACGCAGAGAAATGTTATCATACTGGGGTGCAAAAGAGCAGGGGAAAAAACCCTTCAAGGCAGCCATGAATAAGTAAATAAGTAAATAAATAAATTAAACATATTGTATCAATTAAGACCAAGGATCAAATTGAGAGCCTAGACTCCCAGTCTCAGGAGAATGTTACAAACCTTCACCCTCCCTACCAGGGTGGGGCTAATGCCTCCAGAAAGACAGAGGAGGGTTTTCAGTCCTACAAAGGCTGAGGATACCACCTAGGAAACCAGGGTTTCTTGGACCTCAAGATCATGGGGAACTTCCTCTTGCTTCACTACTAGATATCCAGGGAGGTATGGACTTTTGCCTCTTTGCCCTACTGGAGCAATATTCAGGAAAGCCAACCAAGATGATGTTTTTAAAAGACCTGGGGCTACAGAATATAATTTAGGAAAAAAAATGGGTGTCAAAAGGATAGCACTCATCCTACCAAGTGCCAAGCATTTCTTAAGCGGAAGAAAAAGAAAAAAAAAAAAAAACAGTGAATTCCAGTGCCAAAAATGATAGATATCCAAATAATCTTTAAAAAAAAAAGCATGATATCATTAGTATTTTTAAGTCAACAAGTGATTTCATCTACTCTTGATACAAAAAGGCTGAAAGGCTTAGCCAAGAAATAACATCAACAACAAATTGGAAACATTAATATAGATCCAAACAGGGATTTATTATCATCATTATTATTATTGTCTCTTCCTGACCGCAGTTTTCCTCCCTCCCCTTCCCCTAGCCTCTCCCCCTCTCTACCTTCCCTCCCCCACAGATCTATCCTTCCTCTGTATACCCCTCAGATGAGAGCAGGCCTCCCAGGGACATCATCCAAACACAGCATAACCAGACCATAAAGACCAGGACAGATAAGGCAACCCAGTAGGAGGAAAAGGATCACAGGCAGACAAAAGAGTCAGGGACGGCCCTGCTCCTGCTGTTAGGAATCCCACAAGAACTCCAAGCTACTCGGCCATAACATATATGCAGAGGCCCTAGGTAAGACTCCTGAAAGCTCCCTGAACCCTGGCCAATGAGACCTGGTCAGTTGATTCTGTGGGCTATGTTCTTGTGGTATGTCCCTGGCCCCTCTGGGCCTCCTCCTTTTCCTCTTCTTCCTCCTTTCCTTCTCCTCCCCCCACCTCCTCCTCTTCCTTCTCCTCCTTCACAGGACTCCCTAGCTCAGTCTAAGGTTTGGCTGTAAGAGTGCGTATCTGCACCCATCAGCTCCTAGATGAAGTCTCTCTGGTCTCTCTCATAACCCTTATGCTAGGCTCTGTTCTCAGAACACTCCGAAGGCAGGACAAACCCGAAGCCAAATGGGGATTTTTATAGGTGAAGACTAGAATAAACATTAAAGGTTTGATTGATGAGCAGTGGTGGCAGAGGAAATCAGCGTGGACAGGTGCAGCAGAAATTATCCAGTGTGTACACAGAGCAAACAGAGTGAATGAAATCCGAAAAACCCTCACGTCCTGTGGGACTATAACAAAAGACTGCTTTCCTGTCCGGGAGTCTAGAAAGGTTAGAAGTTAGGAGCCGGGGCTGAGAGAGTATTTGAAAAACAGCATGGCTGGCACTTCCCAAATTTCACCTAGAGAGAGGTGAGCAAATTCTAAACAAAATAAACCCAGAGAAATCATTTCCACCGGATCGTAATTGTTTGAGGACTGAAAAATAAAAGAGGTATGTCTAGAAACAGCCAACGCAAACAAAACCTTGCCTAAGAAACCCAATTTAAATGATTGCAGGTTCCCTGTCAGACTGTGGTCACATCGGGAGGGTCTGTCACCTCACAAAGGATACAAAGAAGCTGCGATGGGTTCAAAGTGAACTGTCCCCCACAGGTTCATAATTATGCATCACACTGGTAAACTGCTCTGTGCTGTGAAGATTACTGTGAATCTGGCCTTAGAAGCCAAGTAAACCACACATGTGTGAGCCCCACACACACACATGCACACACATATACACACACATATACACACACACATACACAAATATGCACACATACAGACATACATACACATGCAAACATACACACACACACACACACACACACACACATACACACGAATGCCATTTCAAACCCAAACATGTATGTTTCAGTGTTTTCAACTTTGGTATAGGACTGGCTTCCTGGTCATGGACATGGAGAAAGAAAAACAAACCAAAAAGCAAGTAGCTAAAGGTATTGTAAAACATGGTATCCTTGAGAATCGATAACTAGCAAGCCATTTGCAACGGACGTGTCTAATTATCTCATAGTATGAAAATGCCCATCGTGGGGAAGAACGGGCGGAAGTCCATTCATGGAGAGACTCCAGCGTAGCTGTTCGCGTCCCCAGCAGATCTTAGCCGTGAGCGCTGATTCAATGGCGGTCCTTCTGTTCCCTCCCTCAATTTGGCCTCCCCAGGCATCTCTGCTGAATGGTGTGAGCGCGTGGTTTAGTGGAGTTTTCCTACCTAGTCATGGCTTCTCTGTGTCTGCTACTGATATTTGTTTCCTTGTTTTTGCTCGCTATATGCTTAATAAACTCATTCATTTGAAACTGGATGGTACCAGGCAGCTTGTGAACTGATTGCTTGGTGCCCAGTTGGTGGTGCTGTCTGGAGAGGATGACACTTGAGGAGGTGGTCCACAGAGACGTGGGAAGCAGATCACTAGGGGCACCCCTTTGGAGACTATACTCGAACCCTCTCCTATCCTATCCTCGCCTCTCCTTCTGATCCTCCCCCTCCCCATCCCCATCCCCCACCCCGCTTCTCTCCATGTCCAACATGATAAGGAGAAATCTCCCGCACCACACTCTCACTGCCAGTATATTCTGTCCTAATTCACGAAGCCAGGTCGTCACAAACTGGACGCTCTGAATTATGAACCAGAGTAATCCCGCCCCCTCTCAACTTGTTCTCCCGGGCACTCGATCGCCACAACAAAGATGGATGGACACAGAGCGATTTCTAGAACTGTATCTGCCTGAGTGGTGGTGACGGGATAAAAATTCATCTAGCCACGCACCCAAAATGCATGCTTCTTTTAAATGTGGATTTTCCCCCTCTGGATAATTTAAAAGTACGGGTGGGCAGGTGGAGATTTAGGACAGGAAAAGACTGGATAATTAGTCCTATTACTACAAGCTCTGCTTTATCCCCCTGACCTAGAATGGTTTTGCCACGCAATCTCTGTTCCTACGGCTCAGCCTGCTGGCAGGAGAACAAACGAGCTGCCCATTGTGCGGATGCACCGTGTGAAGGTTGTCTCGGTGTATTCAGTTGTTGACTGCTCGCTAGCAGACTGCTGAGGACTGGCCAGATTTTCGGTATTGTCGTTCTTTTTTTTTTTTTTTTTTTTTTTTGTTGTTGTTGTTGTTGTTTTGTTTTTGTTTTTTCGAGACAGAGTTTCTCTGTATAGCCCTGGCTGTCCTGGAACTCACTCTGTAGACCAGGCTGGCCTCGAATTCAGAGATCCGCCTGCCTCTGCCTCCCAAGTGCTGGGATTAAAGGCGTGCGCCACCACCGCCCGGCTTGGTATTGTCGTTCTTATTGGCCCATTGCCTGCCTCAGCATTTTGTGAACAGTCTTCCTCCCTCGCCTGTTGATTGGCTTAATAAAGATGTGACAGACAATAGCTAAGCGGGAAACGCAAGCGAAGCGGGACTTCCAGGCTGAGAGAGTGTCTCTGGAAGCAGATGGAGAGACAGGAAGGTTCCCCCAGCAGGCGCACTGAAACACCAGCAAAGAGCTGGTCACATGGCAGGACCTGGGGCTAGAGTAGTCAGGATAAATTTAGATTGAGCTAGCCTGGAATCTACCCAGCGAAAAGCCTAAGATATAATAAAAATTAGTAGGTCTCCGTGCCATGATTTAATCGGTGCTGGGTCCAGAAAGTTCCGCTACAGCCTATATTGGAGAGTTTAGCCACATTTTGAGTGGGTGCCAAGATGGACCTTTTTAACACCTTCCCTGTGGCCTATAACTAATGGTTGCCTTTGTCAGAACTAAGCCCTTATTCCAGAGGCCAGTGAGTAACCCAGAATTCTTAGCGAGGCGCTCAGTCCCAGTGTTCATTTGACTACAGTACCAAAGGTGCAGGCCACACCAGTCCTTGGTGTTGGTCCAGGCATAGGACTGTTTTCTAATGCTCTTCCTGTAATTCTCACGAGTACCTGAGAGGAAGGCCCACTGCTCCTGCAATTGAGCACAGAGACACTGAGACCTGGTCCAGATCCGACAGCAGAGAAAGAGAGTTGAGACAGAGAGGCAGAGAGTGCTTCTTCTCAGGGATCAGCATATGACCATGGAAAGAGTGGCTCTTCTGCCCACTGACAATGGTTACGAAAGAGTATGTCAGGCTACTTAGGTTTCTGGGCAGCTTTATCTCCAACAGTGGGACTTTAATTGAGCCCAGTCCCTGGAGCCCATCCCAGACAGGCAGGAGAAGAAAACCATAATCAAAACTTGCTATTGGACTCCATCTTCAGACCCAATTCAATCATAAAAAATCTCCCACAAGCTTTCTAAGAGGTACACGCCCTCATTCTTCAACAGCTCTGAAATAGCCTGTGAGCGACACCTGAGCCCCAAGCTCCGGACACTTCTGATTAAGTCTGACTCGCAGACAGCTAGCTAGCTGCAAGGCAGGAAGTGTTTGAACACGAGCAGGATCTCATTGGTTAATATGCACATGCAGTTCTGGGACAGGAATGCCGTGAAGCTAAAACACTTACCAAATTGGCCTCAGATGCAGCGTTCCCTGGACGCCTCCCTCTGAAGTCAACAGCAGGCTTAACAACAGGTTTAACATCCCTGCCCTAGGTTCCTGCTGGACTAGGGGTCAGCCAGGAGTTCTCTCGCCGGCCTATGACTACAGATCTTCTTGCATTCCCTGTCTCAACTCTAGCTGTCACTCAAACCACTCTCGTGAGAGGCAACACCTACCTTGCCTTTGCTATTTCCCTTTCTCCCAATAGTCAGTGTTGCCCTGTGGGCCCCTGCTCACTAGCTGAGAATAGACATGAAATCGGCCATCTTATCCCCTTGAGTGTCTGGTCCTCTGCTTATGCATCCATTTTCTGCCCCAAATGAGGCTCCCCGAATTCCAAAACTTGCAAGAAGCAAATTTAAATTGTTAGAGATATCTCAGCATTCTGCATTAAGCGCTGCGTTTCTAAGCCACTCCCACTGAGTCTATTCCCTGTGGCTATACCAGTGTTTCCAGTCCCTGTCACACTGAGCCCTTTCTTACCTACTGCCCTTGTCCAGGATCCAAGTTCCTAAGATTCCAGTACAGACCATTAAGGGTTCTGATGTAAACGGGGTGGTGGTGGCACATCACCACATCCCAGCACTAGGGAAGTGGAGGCAGGTAGATCTTTGAGTTCAAGGTTTGTCTAGTCTATAGAGCAAGTTCCAGGATGGCCAGAGCTATTACACAGAGAAATCCTGTCTCAAAAACAAACAAAAGAGTTTTAATGTGTTCAGCTAGAAAGAGATACTTTCCCATTTCTACATCTTCTTCACAAAAGATAAGCATTAATTATACAAGTATTAAACAATAGAATTCTTAACCAAAAAAAAAAAAATATTGCTTTGCCCCAGAGTGACAAGTAGTTTTCATCTCTAATAATTCTAAGCAATTAGCAGGGACTGCCTAGAGGGCCGTGTAGAAAAGAATTCTAAGACAAGACTGGGTATGAACCCAGGAAAAGGGTAATGAGCTTGTCTCTTCAGCACATACCAAATGATCATGAGACAGAAACCAATCTAAAATCTAAGCTTGACTGTGGCCATATGAATGAGTGGCGAAGTAAGACCCAGTTTATAAGAATTCCATTTATCCTGAGTTTTTCCAACACATGGACTCCTGAGGAGATAATTATATACCCAAGTTGCAAAGGATAAAAAAAAAAGAGAGATATAATACTTTATTTTTGGTGGTCCTTATAAGGCATGAAAATAAATCCTCCTTAATAGAGACAATTTATTCTTTAGAATTTATTTGAAAAGGAAAGGGAGAAACTTTGGAATGGATGCCCCTGGGGCCAGCAATGTTGCTCAAGTTGGTACATCACCCAGATACCCTACTAAAGAGACAAGCTCACTACCCCTCTCCTAGGAGAAGAAACTCTCGAGCTACTTGTAATGAGTAACTTTTAACAGTCCACATGATAAAATCTAGAATCATCTGGGAAGAGGGTTTCAAAAGGGATTGTATACATCAGGTTGACCTGTAAGCCTGTCTGTGAGGGAAGGGTCTTGGGTGCCTTGACATACAAGAATTCACCCTAAATGTAGGCAACACCATTGTCCAGGCAAGGGCTCCTAGGTAGGTTAAGAGGAGAAAGCTAGCTGAGACGGCAAGCCAGCATGGAAGCAAGTGGGCCGACGTGCATCGCCTTCTCGGCTTTTGACTGTGATGCGATGGGACCAGCTGCTTGGGTTCTTCCCTTCACTTCCCCAGTGATGGGTGATCACCTGGAACCGTAATTTGAACAAATGCTTCCTCCCCTAAGTTGCTTTTTGTCCCAGCAACAGAAATAAACTAGAGCACCACTCTTCCAATTATAACTGAAGGGTCATAGAGTATGATGAAATAAACACTGAATCCTGTTGTGTTAAATATTTAGTCTCCACCAGGCGTATCTTACCCTGGCTTTGATCATTTAGTTTCCAGATAAAAGACACAAAGCTTGTACGGTTTTACTAAGCCTTAATCAGCACTGGACCTGGGCTATCCTCTACTAGTTATTATGTCTACTTTCCTGCTGGTCATCCCTCAATATGACTTTGCCATGTTCTTTCTCAGCCGATCTTAACTCTAATTGGCCAGCCCTCATGGCCATGATTTCAAGATTCCTACCCCATGGCGTCTTCTCTCTCCATCTTCTCTCTCCCCTCTTGGTCTTGCTCAGACCCCAAGTGTTGTAACTCAACAGACCCCTCTGGGTCTGAGCTCAGGGGCGCAACCCCTCAGCACACAGCTTGAAGAAAGATTGACGCAAGAGCAGGAGGTTTATTGTTCCACGTATGTGGGGTCACTCATCCTCGCAGGGAGAGTTCCCCCAAACACAGAAAGCAGGCATCCATGTACCCACGTACGTGTGGTTGCTCAGCCACACAGGCAGAGTCAACCCCAAACAAAGAAAGCAGACATCTTTTATACCCTATTTGCAAGGGGGGAGTGGATTACTATGAGTAATATATTTTTAAATTTACAGGTCAAGAGGGATTTTTGCAATAAGATTGTTGACAGTTTGTGGCCTTCCCTGGGACCCAGTAGCAAGAGGGGCAGAGGGTAATTCAGGGAACTGTTACTTTTATTTTGTCTTGTCTTGGTCGGAACGGTCAGAACAGCTTGGTCACTTTGTACGTTAAAACTTTGTTTATGTTCTCAGAAAACTCTGGCTACCAGGGAAGGTCAGGAGCCTGTCCGCTCTGCAGCCAGGCTGGTCTCTGTATTTCTTTTTTTCTTTTTTTTTTTTTTTTTTGTCACTTTTACTCTTTTATTTTGTTTTTAAATGATGATTGCTATGACAGGGTCTTAGGAGAAACTGATACATCAGCAGCAGAGTTCCTGCTGTCTTCTGACAGTATGGACTAAGATAGCTGTGCTACTATGGACTGAATGCCGCCCCCCACCTGCACAGTTCACATCTGAGAACATTTGAGAATGGTCACAGCAATTCAAGGATGGGACTTTTAGAGGCAGTTGAGTCCTGAAAGACCTGCTTTCTTCGTCTATCATTTTTTCCCTTCCCCTTCCATTTCTCCTCCCTTCACATACACTAAGCTATACTGGGAAAGTGCCCATCTGTATGGAATCAGAAGACAGTTCTTTTTTTTTTATTTTTATTTTCTATATTCTATGTTTACATTCCAAAGGCTTTCCTCTTTCCCAGTTCCCACCCACCATAGTTCCCATAGTTCCTCTCCCCCCCAACTATTCCCCAATCATTCCCCCTCCCCCCTCGGTTTCTTTACTAAACTGGATACAATCTTTACATGCCCAGGGTCCTCTCCTTTCTTGTTCTTGGGAATCATTTGACTTGCTATTTGTGTCTTGAGTATTTAGGGCTTCTGGGCTCATTAATATCCACTTATCAGTGATTGCATTTCATGTGCATTCTTTTGTGATTGGGTTAATTCACTCAGGATGATATTTTCCAGGTCTAACCATTTACCTACAAATTGCATGAATTCATTATTTTTAATTGCTGAGTAGTATTCCATTGTATAAATATACCACATTTTCTGTAACCATTCCTCCTTTGAGGGATATTTGGGCTCCTTCCAATTTCTGGCTATTATAAACAAGGCTGCTATAAACATAGTGGACCATGTGTCCTTATTGCATGCAGGGGAATCCTCTGGGTATATGCCCAGGAGTGGTATGCCAGGGTCCTCTGGAAGTGACATGCCCAATTTTCTGAGGAACCGCCACACTGATTTCCAGAGCGGTTTTACCATTTTGCAATCCCACCAACAGTGGAGGAGTGTTCCTCTTTCTCCACATCCTCGCCAGCACTTGTTGTCTCTTGAGTTTTTATTCTTAGCCATTCTGACTGGTAAGAGGTGGAATCTCAGGGTTGTTTTGATTTGCATTTCCCTGATGACTAATGATGTTGAACATCTTTTAAGGTGTTTCTCGGCCATCCGAATTTCTTCTGGTGAAAATTCTTTGTTTAGCTCTGTGCCCCATTTGTATTTCTTAAAGGGAAAGCTACAGATTAAGCTTTCAGCAGCTCATCACAGAGAGGCACTGTCGCTGGGAAGGAACCTTGCCCTCCACACAAGCTCAAGAGCTGAAACCCCTCCTACCTCTCTTCAGCCCAGCTACAGGTGTTGGCATCTTTATTCAACCAATAGTTTTAAATTAAGGACCAAGGTAACGTAGCATTATTTGTTGGTCGTGAGAGGCTTGTCCATGACTTAACCAAGCCAGCTAGTATTTAGCATTACAATACATAGTAACAGACCAACCCTCAACAGAATCCTGGGAATGTAGAGCTTAAAGGCTGGAGTGTCCCAGGAAAGAGTTAGTTAGGAAAGGAGGGGTCTCTGGCCCTGGGGGCTCAGCGATGAACACTCCTGGCTGATCAGCGCGATCAGTAGGCTGGCAGTGGCCACAGGACCCTGGCCCTTGAGGCCAAAGTTGTCAGGTGGAACAAACAGAGGTGGCTCTTCATCCAGCGGTTGAGCGAAGATGGCCGCTGCCTTTGGGCTTGCTGTTTGACTGTATTCCTTCAATAATAGCCTAAGTGTTCTAAGTTTACAGGCCAGGATTTGGATAGCAGGCTCTTCACACTTGCTCCAGTGAGGACTCGGACCATCTCCCTGGCCCTCATCAGTAACACCTTTGAATCCATGGCATGGTCTGCAGAAGCAGCAGCCTGAAAGGATAAAGAACCCCAACAGTAAATAGACAGGGAGTTCTCCTTCCATACAGCAAAATGGACCTGCTGTCTGAAAAATTAATATTTTATAAGATCCAGGGTTCAGCTGATATTATACTTAGAAACTATAGGCACTGAGACTGAATTTGGATCTCTGTGTACATACCTTTAAAAGCTCACTTTTTAAAAAAAAAAGATTTATTTATTATATGTAAGTACACTGTTGCTGTGTTCAGACAGCCCAGAAGAGGGCATCAGATCTCATTACAGATGGTGGTGAGCCACCATGTGGTTACTGGGATTTGAACTCAGGACCTTTGGAAGGGTAGTCCGTGCTCTTAACCGCTGAGCCATCTCTCCAGCCCAAAAAGCTCACTTTTTTTTTTTTTTTTTTTTTTTTTTTTGGTTTTTCGAGACAGGGTTTCTCTGTGTAGCCCTGGCTGTCTTGGAACTCACTCTGTAGACCAGGCTGGCCCCGAACTCAGAAATCCGCCTGCCTCTGCCTCCCAAGTGCTGGGATTACAGGCGTGCGCCACCACTGCCCAGCAAAAGCTCACATTTTTAAGATAATGTACTGTGGTGGTTTGTATATGATTGGCCCAGAAAGTGACCCTATTAGGAGGTGTGGCCTTGTTGGAGTAGGTGTGCCACTGTGGGTGTGGCCTTAAGACCCTCACCCTAGCTGCCTGGAAGTCAGTCTTCCACTAGCAGCTTTCAGGTGAAGATACAGGACTCTCAGCTCTTCTAGTTTGTTCTAGTTTGGTTTCTATTGCTGTGATAAAGACATGATCAAAACCAACTTGGGAGGAAAGGATTTGTCTCATCTTACACTTTACAGACCATCACATGGGAAACCAGGACAGAAGGTGACAAGCAGGTACAAGGAGGCAGGGACTGAAGCAGAATCAATGGAGGAATGCTGCTTCCTGGCTCCTTCCTGGCTGGTTTATTCAGCTCACATTATTATGCAACCCAGAAACACCTTCCCACAGGTGGTACTATTCACAGTGGGATTAGCCCTTCCCATATCAATCTATCAATCACTGACCAAAAAAAAAAAAAAAAAAAAAAAAAAAAAAAGACATTCCCCCCCTCCCAAGATATGCCTATGGGCTGATCTGATGGAAGTAGTGTCTCAGTTAAGGTTCCCTTTCCCAAGATGACTCTACCTTGTATCAAGTTGACATTTACAAGCACATGTAAGGTAGGCTGACTTTGGCCTCCTGTTTAGCTCAGGTTGGCCTTATATTTGTGATACTCTCGCCTCAGCCTCTCAGGCATAAAAAACACATGCAAGTTGATCATGTGTATATGTGCATGATATGCATGTGTGTAGAATATGTGCACATACGTGTGTGTACACCCTAACACACATATGTAAAGGCCAGAGCAAAACACTGGATTCTGCTCTATCACTTTCTGCCTTATTTCCTAGAGACAGGCTGTCTTACTGAACCTCAAGCTGGGCTGGGTGCCAGCTAGCCCCAGCAATCCTGTCTCTTCTCTCAACAGCTCTGGGGGATTTAAAGTACACACACAGCCATGCTCAGCTTTTGACATGGGTGCTGGGATCCAGATTCAAGTCTGCAGACTTATATAGCCATTATCCTTACCCACTGAGCCATCACTCTAGCCCCTACTTATTCATCTACCTTTTCTAATTTAAACAAACAAACAAAAAAAAAAAAAGACAAAGCCAGGCATGATGAAAATATGACTATATAGGAGTTCAAAGCCAGCCTCAGGGACATAAGTGAGTTTAAGGCCATCCTGGGCTATATGAGACTGTCTCAAAATTAAAATACAAAAAGACAAAAAAAAAAAGTATAAATGTATATCAATGATTCTAGTGGGCTAAAAATACATGTATGTCAAATGACTGCCTTTGGCATTTTTTTCAACTTCATAATTACAAACCTGCAGAGGCGTGGTGTATAATGAAGTCCCTGGTACAATCTTAACTGCCTCCATGCTAATAGGAGTCACTGTCAACTGGCAAATTATAACCTGAAAAATGGTGGCGTGCCTGGAGACTGGTGACAGGGACCTCATGAAGCTTAGCACCAAGAGTCAGAGAATGCCCACGAGAAACCATCACAGGCAGATTTATTGTGACATTAGATAATGTGCATATGGCATTAATTATACCCTCCGAGTTGTGCTAGATTGCAGCCCCAGACAGCGTGTCAGGCAGTACAGCCCATCCGCAGCGTCACAAACCACTTAGCAGTGACATCTTTGTCACAGGAAGCTTGCAGCACTAGAGAGCCCCAGGCCCCAAGGACAGAGACACTAAGTGTTCCGTCTTGCTTCGGTTTGGTGGGCAACCAGGAGAGCTGACCTAATGATAAGAGAGTCGAGCCTGCTCCCCCTCCCTCAGAAACACCAACAGAGAAAAGCTAAAGGGCTGAAACAGGACCAGAGAAGAGATTTGGTAAATAAAGATAAACAAAGAGGGATGGGAGAAGGGATGGATGGTCTGTCTTTTCATCCTTGAATCTTTGACTCTCTTGCCCAGGAACAAGCAATAGGTTTCACAGCTTTGATGTTAGAGCTGATGTAACATCCCACCAAAAAGGAAACCAGAGTCCCCACACCCTTCCTGCCACAAAAACAAAACAAGACAAAACAAAACAACAACAACAACAACAACAAACATACAACTTCCATAGAAGCCCATCCTGGCTTGGACAATGCTGGTGATTTATAAATTCATTTTCAGACTGGAGAGATGGCTCAGCGACTAAGAGCACCAACTGCTCTTCGAAAAGTCCTGAGTTCAAATCCCAGCAAGCACATGGTGGCTCACAACCATCCGTAATGAGATCTGATGCCCTCTTCCAGTGTGTCTGAAGACAGCTACAGTGTACTTACATATAATAAATAAATACATGTTTTAAAAAATAAATGAATTCATTTTCCTGTTGAGCTAAGGTTTGTCTCCTCGTGACTGGGGAAACGGGGAACCTCACCCTCTCCTTCTGGAGACAGCATGTTTCCTGTTTGTTAAGTCTCCATATCCACAAGCCATGTTTTCTCAGGAGGAATACATGTCTCTGGGACCTATCGAAATCTCATTATCAAAGAGAATTTTTACGCCTTCATAAGATACTGTACAAGAATAAGGTGTGTGTGTGTGTGTGGTGTATCCTGATCAGACTGGGGCAAAGCATTTTTAATGTGTGCATGTGGAGGTGAGAGGAAGAGACTTGGTGTCTTCCTCTGTCGCCGTCCATCTTGTTTGTGTGAGACAAGGTCTCTCGTGGAGCCTGAGCTCACTATTTCTCCCGGGGCCCACTCATCTCCATCCTCCACTGGGTTACAAGCATAGGAAGCCAAGATTGGATTTTTACTTGAGTGTTAGAGATTTACACACTGAGTCGTCTTGATTTCATAGTAAGCACTTCTACCTACTAAGCCACCTCTGAGCCCCAAATATTTACCATTTCTATTTCTTTTAATTTTCTTTTGATAGCATGAATTTTTACCTACATGCATGCCTGTGTACCGTGTGTGCCTACTGCATACAGAGGTCAGAAGGAAAAACAGATTCCCTGGGACTGGGATTAGACAGTTGTGAGCCTCCACATGGGTGCTGAGCATCGGAGCGAGTCCTCTGGACGGGCAGCCAGTGCTCTTATCCACTGAGCCGCCTCTCTGGCCCCCATGTACCATTTCTCTATGGTGGGGATCACTATACTCTATGTATATGGCTAGTTTGAAATGAGCCCCAAATTTTTGTGTACTGTTACTTCTCTACTGAACTACAGAAGATCAGAACTGTGGGACAGGAAGCCGTGAGACTGCGGGGGGAGGGGTATCCAATCCAGAACAAGAGTAAGACTGAGATGCATCCAAAATCTGAAAGTTTCATCCTGAGACCAGCAGGAGTAGGATGGCTTCCTCCTTGCTTTGAACCTTCATATCACAGAGCATATATGCCTTACGACCCCCACCTCCGCCACCCTTGAAGTGGTCACATAGCCTGGTGGCCAGATTTCAGGTTAAACTTCTTCCCTGTGAGGACATGTCCAGCAAGTACCTGAAATTCCTCTTCATGCACAAGCATTCCCAGCTCCTCAATGCCAGACAATAATGTACACTCACCCCCGAAACCTCCTACCCACTCCCTACGGTTTATACAGCCCTTGTTCATCCCAATAAAGAGATCTGATCACTGAAAATGGTCTCCCGAGAAGGCTGTTCCTCCCGCACTCAGGCCAGCAGAGATCCTGCTAACCCACCTGCCCAGCTAAGGTTTATTACTTCTAGTCCAGCCTGGGTGCCCAGTATCCTGAAGGGAAGGAAGGGCAGAACCGGGTTGGCACAGACTAATTCCTTCTCTGGTAAATGTATTGGGCCTTCTGTTATCTACCCCTCACTCCATCTTCCCTCTTCTAGAATGTTCCTAATCTCTAGTGACCACTATGAAAGTAAAAATACTTTCGTGAATTAGAATTTGTTTAAATAATTGGTATGTAAAATAAATACATGGATTGTTTTAGTTAGGGTGATGTGCTTAGTGGTCTTAGTGCTGTGATGAGGCACCATGACCAAAGCAACTTGAGGAGGAAAGGGTTGCGTGGGCTGAGGCTTCCACACCACAGTCCATCATCAAAGGAAGTCAGGACAGGAACTCAAGCAGGGCAGGCACCGGAGGCAGGAGCTGACGCAGAGGCCATGGAGGGCTGCTGCTTACTAGTTTGCTCCTCATGGCTTACTAAGCCCGCTTCCTTATAGAACTCAGGACCACCAACGCAGGGATGACACCACCCACAATGAGCGGGCCCTCCCCCATCAATCACTAATTAAGAAAATGCCTACAGAATTGCCTACAACCTGATGTTTTTTTTATTTTTATTGGCTATTTTCTTTATTTACATTTCAAATGTTATCCCCTTTCTAGGTCTCCCCTCTGGAAACCCCCTATCCCTTGCCCTCTCTCCCTGCCCCTATGAGGGTGCTCCCCCATTCACCCACCCATTCCCGCCTTCCTGCCCTGGCATTCCCCTATACTGGGGCATCAAACTCCCTCAGGCCCAAGGGCCACTCCTCCCACTGATGTTCCAACAAGGCCATCCTCTGCCACATATGCAGCCGGAGCCCTGGGTCCCTCCATGTGTATTCTTTGGTTGGTGGTCCAGTCCCCAGGAGCTCTGGGGCGGGGAGGGTCTGGCTGTATAACCTGATCTTATGGAGGCATTTTTCTCAACTGAGGCTCCCTCCTCTCTGATAACTATCCCTGTGTCAAGTTGACATAAAACTAGCTAGAACATGGATAAATAAATCTGAACGTGTTATAAGTTTTACTTAACTCACTATCAAATGAGGGTACAAAGAAGATGTTACAACTGGTTCAAAGGGCAAAATGAAAGAGCGCACACATTTACAAACAAAGGATATTGAACTAAATGTGCAAACAGAACAAATCTGGCTCTGTCCACAGTGGGAAAGGGACTAAACAAGCATCCGTGCAGACAGGACAAGATGTGTATCACTCTGCATTGCTTGCAGGTACATGGCCTTACAGGGCTGTGATCTGATGACAGAACCCTGTTGCTGCTCAGCTGGGAAGGTTCAGAGTCCACAGGTGAGAGGTAGTCCGTAAGGGAGCTTCTGTTTGCTCCTGCCCCTCCTCTCCGTTGACTCCTGGAAGCCTGGGCATCCCTTGGCATCTCGGCCTCTGACTTTTGCCTCTGTTTTCATCTGGTTGTTTCCTCCCTGTGAGTGTCTGTGTCCAAACGTGCCACTTCCTCGAAAACTACAGTCATGTTGAATTAGGCACGCTTCCTATGCCAATATAACCTCATCTCTAATTACACATGCAGTGACCCTGTTTCCGGACAAAGTTACGTTCTAAGATGCAAATACTTAGGACTTTAACATAGAAATATGGGAGAAACACAATTCAATTTGTAATAGCTAAAGAAACCCCCGAGAATCTGAATAAAACCATCTGAGAGCGAGCACTCTAAACAGTGTATGAAATTCTCCACCGAAGCACAAATTCCTTCCTTATAGAGCCTTATAGAGAATGTCCATGAAACAATTCCAAGAAGTATTACGAGAATAATAAGCAACAGCCTGGATCTTTGAGTTTGAAAGTACTCTGCTAGGCTGGACTTTCCCTCTGAAATTACAGCTTTTATTGGTACATCTTTGGGGTAGATTTAGATGTTTTAAGTCAGATGTTGTGGATGCTGGGAACGTTTAGGATACTCCATCCATCACTTATAAAGATAATTCAGCAGCTTCTACTACATTCAGGTTCTGAGCCAGCCCACTGTGATCATCCTCAAGTACCCATTAGAAGGATGTGGACGGAGTTAATCAGCTCAGTCTGTACAGCAAAGTACCCCAGATGAGGTAGCTTCGGTGGTTTGTGACAGCTGCCCTCATTCAGCGTCCTCACATGATCCCTGCCTCATGTCTGTTTACTAAGTGTGTCTTCTAGTGACGACATGAGCTTGGGATCCACACATGACTTCCCTTCACACTTACATTCTAACAGCTTAAGCGCAAGAACTTCATATCTGATTTTGGGAAATAATAAAAGAGAGTTTAAAAAAATAACAATTCTACCTATAAAAATAATCCTGACCTGAATAGGTCCAGCATGGAGATTTCTTTAAAAAGCTCCCAGGCGGGCTAGTGAGGTGGTTCAAGAAGTAAAGGCATTTGTCACTGAGCCTGAGTTCAACATCTGGGAGCCACATATTAGAAGAAGAGAATCTCTGACCCCCAGATGTATGCTGTGACATGTAGTTCATCCATGCAGACCCATACACATAAAATAAACAAACAGGTGTAAAAGATTTTGAAATGCCCAGGTGGTTCCAGTGTGTGTCCGGCATTAAGAACCACTAGCGAGGAGCTAGTGAGAGGGCTCCATAGTAGGGAACACTGGCTGCTCTTCCAGAGGACCCTGCAGCTTTGTAGCCGCTCACAACCATCCATAACTCCAGTTCCAGAGGATCCACTTCCCTCTTCTGGCCTCCAAGGGCACCAGGCACACACAGGGTGCATACAGGCAGACACTCATACAAATAAATGTTAAACTGATAGATGATAGATAGATAGATAGATAGATAGATAGATAGATAGATAGATAGAGAAATAGAGAGATAGAAAGATGATAGATAGATAGATGATAGAGAAATAGAGAGAGAGAAAGATAGGTGATAGATAGATAGATAGATAGATAGATAGATAGATGATAGAGAGAGAGATAGAAAGATAGAAAGATAGACAGATGATAGATAGATAGATGATAGAGAAATAGAGAAATGGAGAGATAGAAAGATAGATGATTGATAGATAGATGATAGATATTTTTAAAAGCTCAAAGAAGACCCTCTTTGAAGACTTTAGCCCCAGTTCAAACTACAAGAGTATGCACTGTAATTTCCCAGTTATGAAACGAACCAGGTGGATAGAACCGTTTTAAAATCCCTTTCAGTACTGAAATTTCAAGACACAGCGAGAAGAAATTAACCCATAGTCTAATTCTTCTTCTATCCTGAACACCGCCACCTTTCATGGCATCCTGATAAGAAATGGTCCATTTGGGGTTCAAGAAGAAATGTAAAGAAACAGGAAAGTTACCGGAGGATCAACTTCTAACCAATCGGGCGTCCCGCAGTAATACAGTTGGGCAGGATGCTCATGGCAGGCTGCCTAAGTGCTTTTGCAGCTGAAAGCTATCGGGAAAACATCAAGGGGCACCGTCATTAGTGCCTGCATGCAGCTGCAATGGGACTCCTCTGAGAGCGAATTTGCACAAAGAGTGTGGTATGCTAATTAAAATGGAATTCTGTGTGGACATTTTGCTAGTGGATTAGTTAAATGCAATTAGCATCTGGGGCAGCAAGGCACTCTAGGAAAGGGACTGAGCTAGGTGCATTTTGGGTGGATTGGAAGAGTTAAGCCTTGGCTATGGTGCATAAGGGAGCTGATTCTGCAGCTCTCCTTGGGGGTTCTGCTCTCCCCGGTGAGATGAGATTTTGCAAATCAGTCTAGAAGAACCCCCTACATCAGGCCACACACATGCTCACCTCATCTTGGCCTTACACCACCTTTCTACTTCCTGCCTCCCTTGCCACTATTCAACACAAAATGTAATAAAGAAGGTAAACGTCATAGTCATTGGTAGACAACCAGTTGTTTAAGAAAGCAAGTTGTATCTTTATAGGAAATTCCTACACAAACCTTCAAAACTTAGGAAGGGAGGCAGGTTCCAAACTGGGAAGGAAAATGCACTTCATAGACCAGGCAAGACAAATTACAGAAAAGAGTGTCGGGGCTAAAAGAATTGATTTTCTTTTCCTTTTGCCAGAAGTGAGATGAAGAAGCCTGGGGTTAGGAGGCAAGATAAGAAATAGGGTACATCGCAGTGGCAGAGCATTTACCCGATGGGCGAAACTCTGAGTTCGATCCCAGCACTGAAGACTTTGTGATATTGAAGAGCTAGGACGGTGGTTCTCGACCTTCCTAAAGCTGCCTAATGCTCAGCCAGAACCCAGAACCACCAGCCCAGGGGTGCCCCCTGCACAATGGACTGAGCCCCCAATCACTAACTAAGAAAATGCCCTGTACCTGTGATTCTCAACCTTCCTAATGCTACAACCCTTTAATACAATTCCTCATGTTATGGTGACCCCCCTCCCCAACTATAAAATGATTTCATTGCTTCTTCATAACTATAATTTTGCTACTGTTATGAACAAACGAGACAAAAAAAATCCACATCTTCATTAAATTCAAAAATTAAAGATTTTCATAAACTAGAGAGAAACAAACGTCCTTACCCTGATAAAGCATTCCAATCAAATATCCATAACAAATACTACCACCTTAGAATCATTAGTTCATACTGAATTCCAAGATAAATCACTTACTCTTTTCTTTTTCTACTGAACATTGCAAAACAGGCCCTAGTTGATGTCTTAGTTGTGGTTTCTACTGCTGTGAAAAATACCATGATCAAAAGCCACTTGAGGAGGAAAAGGTTTATTTCATCTTACACTTCCAGGGGACAGTCCATCATCCAGAGGAGTCAGGGCAGGAACTCAGGTAGGACAGGAACCTAGAAGCAGGAACCGATGCAGAGGCCACTGAGGAGAGCTGCTTACTGACGTTCTCTCACGGCTCCCTCAGTAAGCTGTTGTACAGCATCCAACACCGCCCACCCATGATGGTTCTACACACAAAAGGCTGAGCTGTCCCACACCAATCATCAGTCCAGAAAATGCACTGCGGGCTTGGTCTGCTGAGGCATTTTCTCAGTTGAGGTTTGCACTTCTCAAGTGACTCTAGCTGGTGTCAAGCTAACATAAAACCAACCAGCACACTGGTGAATTTGGAAAAGAGAGAAAACTAAGTACATAAGAAAAGGAAAGAAAGATGAATTTACAGATTGCCCATGTAAACAAATCCAAATCACAAGAAACAATACAAAGTGTAAGACTAAGAAAACTCCTCAGAATTGCCAGTTGCAAAATAAAAATGTTAAAATCGGTGGACACTTTAGGCCAAAAATTATCAGTAAGAAATTATATTAGGAACAAGTGCCACTCACAGTAGAAAATTCTGCATATCTGGGAATGAAGAAGGTGTGGAAAAGTTTTACAGAGAAATTGAAATTCCCCCAAAGAAACTTGAATAACGAAATACATGTTTGTGGATATAAAGACACAATCTCACCTAGGTTGCTTTTTCCAAATATTTATGGCAGTGATTATATCTCTAGAGGGAGCATATAAAGGGGAAATAAAGAGAAGAAAATAAAATCAGTCATGGAGTGATGTCATCTGAGGATGAGACAGCCATTTCTGATACGAACCCAATACAGCAGTGCAAGTTGTTCTTGCCTACACTGAGTCTGCACAAAGAATGGGCCTGTCTACAGCCAACCATGGGTGGGCAAGGGGATCAAGAGGCCCTGCTATCCTTCCACCGAACTAGTGGCCACTGAGAGATTATGGAAAACACAGAGTCAACGCCATCAAGCGAGTAACCACTAACCAGTCAGCTAGCCATCTCACATAGAGAATTCCGAATCCACAGTCATATTGGTGGTCCTGGCTCAACTCACTGCCTCTCAAAGCTTTCTGGCTGCAGACAGCCATCAGACTCTTACATGGTAAAGAGCTGGGAAAACAAACAAGCTCACTGATCTTTCTAGAAGGGCTCTAATCCCACCCATGACCTTATCACACCGGGGTTACTATGTCAACACAGGAAATTGATAGAGACACAAATATATAACCATATACCCATCCTATTCCTCATGGGTCCTCAATTCCTCTCTCTCTCTCTCTCTCTCTCTCTCTCTCTCTCTCTCTCTCTCCTCTCCTCTCCTCTCCTCCCTTCTCCTCTCCTCTCTTCTCTTCTTTTCCCTTTTAAGAACCGTCTATGCATTTTCACCTAACATTCAATCCTCAGCACACATAATACCCTCACCCTTCATCGAAAATGACTCTAGTGAGTTCCGTCTTCAGAGAAGGTTTCCTCTGCTCTCCATAATAACAACATCGTGAACCCTCAAAGAGCTGCATCAATGGACCATCACCCTCCAGCACACTCTTCCTGACGATGGAGACATTCTGTTATTCATCCCAGGACCTCTGGTCTCGAGCCAAGCCTGTGACCTGCAATTGGCATTAAGTGACTTACTATCGAAAGAAAGGGTGCTTAGAGCAATTCTTCAAATCCTTAATCACCTGGTGGAAACCCATTAGTGTTTTACATTAATCCCTTAAGTTTCTTTCCCATTCTGTCACTCATTGTGTCCATCTGATAAATTTTAATTTAGTCTGTGGTCTGTATGTTTATGATCCCCAGGTTTATATGTTGAAATCTCAGCCCCCCAAGGTGATGTGATCAGGAAGGGATTGAGTAGTGGAGCAGTAATCAGATCATATAGGCAGAGCCCTTGTTAATAGGGTTGTTATATTTATAATGCAGGTGTGCTCAAACATGCTCTCCCCTTAAACCTTACAAAATGACAGCAAGAACTGTTGTTATGGGGAACAGGTCTTTACCAGACCCCAAGTCTTCCAGCGTCCTGAGCTTAGATATCCCAGGCCTCAGAGCTGTGAAAAAATAAACCTTCATTGATCATGAATCACCATCTAAAGGATTTTGATACAGTCATCTGAACAGAATAAGGTAAGATACCAGCAATTTCTATCATTTTCTACCATCTCTCAGCCCTGAATTATTTCAGGAACATTAAGTTTAATTTTTTTTTTAAAAAAGCCTTCAAATGGTAAGAGGTACTTGTATGAAATTGTATATTTGACCAGTAATTGTCTCCTAAATTGATTTAGCTATTGCATTCAGATGAGGAGTTCTCAGCTACCTGACTTCTTGGGAAGAGCAATTAAACCTGTTGATGAGCTAATTCCCACGAGAGGGCTCAAAGATGGAGAGAGGAGAGAGTTGGTGAATGCAAAGGCATCTTTCTAGATGACAGCAAATACCTGGGACCAGACCTTTAAAACCGCGTAGCAAACTCGGCTCCCTGAAACCGCGGCGGTCATGGTGACCATGTCAGACAAAGAGTTAAGCTTCTCCTTCCTTCCCCAAGTTCGTGCAAACATAAATGGGAAGTGCAGAAGTTAATGTAGCAGCTCGTGATTTCTGTCATAAATCACAGGCGTGAGCCACAGCCTTCGGCCTGGCCATTTGGGAGCTTATTATGTACTGACTCTGTCGTTGGGGACAGCCCCAGCAGAGTCTCGGCTGTGATATATAAGGTGGTGGCACCCTGATGGATACTCACTCTTAGCTCCTCATCTCTGGAAGACTAAATGTGCCCTTTCTTCCTCCAGATGCAGTAAATTCACACTGACTTAGCAGATGCCCTCCCAAAGATGCCAGGCTGTAGTTAAATGCTTTTCTTTTTTAGGACCCTGGGTACCATTCTAGCCCAGCTGCCTGCTCTTTCCATGTAGAGTTCTGTGTTACTCAGGCTTGCAGTCCCTTCTTAGCAATTGCACTTCTTGTCCTCAGGAAGCTGAAAAGTCAAGACAGCAACCCAGCTGCCAGGTTCCTTACCACCTTCCCAGGCCCAAAGGCTGTGGGGCATCCTCTCAGAAAAGCCCATGCTCAGGCTGCAGAGAGAGTTCAGTCAGAAAAGTGCACGCATAAAGATGTGAGTTCAATCCCCAGAACCCACAGAGAAATGCCAGACATGGCGGTGTGCACTTGTAATCCCAGCATTTGAGAAGGAAAGGAAAAGTCAGGCCGATCTCTGGACTCACTGGCCAGCGAGCCTAGATCTCGATAAGCTCCGAGCCTGTGGGAAGCCCTGTCTCACAAAACAAGACAAGAGCTGCCTTAAAAACAAAACCCAAGGTTGACCTCTCTGGCCTGCGCGCGCGCGCGCGCGCGCGCACACACACACACACACACACACACACACACACACACACACAGTGCTCATGATCGAGACCATAGCTGATCACCTTCAAGACTGCCATCACTACATTCCTGCCTTTGTGCATATCCTGTCCTCCAAGGGGAAAGAGTCTATTTCTGGGTGCAGGAATAAGTTGGAAGACGCTTCTCTGGGTAGTGGCTCAGAAGCAAAGCTTACCTTGAGTCTTTCAGGCTGCCGAGTTTCCTCCCCAGAGCCCAGACACATCCTTTCTTCTCCTGTGGCAGTACTTTCCTTAGTAAGGCACAATTTTTCTGTCTCCCCAGACTACAAACACCTGGAGCTCAAACACAGAGCAGGAAGGCGGTGGGCAGTCAAGCCCAGTGGCTAATGTCTTTTACATTGTATCTGTTTATTTGCATAGATGTATGAGTGTCTTGTCTGCACACCACATGTGCGCCCGCAGTTCCTACAGAGGCCAGATCTCACTGGATCCCATGAGCCTGGAGTTACAGGCGGTGTGAGCCACCATGTGGGCACTTTGTACCTAACCCAGGTCCTCTGCAGGAGCAACAAGTGATCTTAGCTGCTGAGCCATCTCTCCTGTGTCATAAATATTTTTAAGAGAATTTATACACCCAAAAATCCGAATGTCCAGGCTGCTTCTCAAGCCAGTTGACTGGGATACACAGCCAGGAGTGAGCACCAGCGCCTTAACCAGAGACACATTCTGAGGCAGGTTCTTGGTCCTGGTTTCCTCCTGACCCACAAGCTCCTCCTGTTAACTCGTATCCCTCCCACGATTTCCTGCCTTCCCTCGGGACTCTCCTGATCTCTCTCCTCTCGTTAACTTCCAATGTGCAGTTCCTCTGCCTCTTGACACTTTCCTCAAGGTCTCCCACAGAGCACGGCATCCCCCATGCCAACACAGAGGAGATACGTAGGGTTGCACTCAAACACTATGACAATTTATTTAAAGGACTTGAGCATCCATAGATTTGGGTACCCAGTGTAATGGGAAGGGTGGCGGAATTTATCCCTGGGGATAGTGAAGGGTTGCTATACAGTGTCAGAGAGCCAAATGTACACAATATGAGACCCAGAGACTAAGCCAAAGTGGTCCAGCTAAGGGGCTGGAGAGACGGCTTAGCAGTTAAGAGCACTTGCTGCTCTTGCAGAGGACTTGAGTTCAGTGCCAGCATTCATGTAGGACCACTTGTAACTGCCTATAATTCCAGCCTCTGAAGGACCTGACATCTCTGATCTCCAAGGATACCTGAGATGCAGAATGGGAGGTGGAGGAATCGTTTTAAAAAAAGATCAGCATCTAGAGACACAAGATTTCTTTAAAAGTTAAGGCCTGTATAATACATGCTTAGAAACTGATGAAAAAAAAAAAATCCCTACTGAGCTACCACCCAGGGAAAAGCCTGAATGGGGTGGATGATATGACCCAGAAGGAAATTAGAGTGTGCTGAATTCCCTAGTAGGAGCTACCAAGCACAGGGAAAACTCTCTCAAGAAAGGCAGCGTTGTAGTGTGTGGTGAGAGAGGAACTCTAAACATGCTGTTCACTGGCAGGGCCCTGAGGCTGAGGAACACAGACTTACAATGAATCTCCAGGCGCCTGCTTTAGAAGCCGTGGATGCTTCAAAGCATCAAATACCTTGGTCTCCACAGTCAACTGCCTAGGAGCACAGACAGACAGACAGACAGACACTGAGACACACACACACACACACACACAGAGAGAGAGAGAGAGAGAGAGAGAGAGAGAGAGAGAGAGAGAGAGAGAGAACAAAGAGAAAGCTGGGCTCTAGGCATCAGGGCTTTGGCTCTGTGCTGCAGAAATGGAAAACAATCTCTTCATCCTATCGTGGAGACACAAGAGGAACTCTGAGCCAGCCCCAGATTACCTCAGGGATGATGGCAGACCTCTGGGCCTGGGTCCCTGATGCTCAGAGTTCAGGGGCATGAGATCTATCTCTCTCTCTCTCTCTCTCTCTCTCTCTCTCTCTCTCTCTCTCACACACACACACACACACACACACACACACACACACCTGCACACACACACCTAAGGGTTCCCAGCATAGATAAGCCATGCATGGTCAGTGTCCAACTAATGAGATAAAAATAAATCAACTCTCGGCTCAGCAAAGAGAAAGTACCCGGCAATTCCAGGCGGAGCTAAGACTGTCAGCACCCCAGGCCTGGAGACCTGACGTTCCTGACAGGTGCCAACAGGCACCCTGGCCATGGAATCTGGGCACACTAGAACTGGGAATGCCAACTGAGCACCTGAAGCCTGGCAACCAGAAGAAGCAACTCAGCGCAGCCCTCGCTCCTACCTCCAGGTAATGTCTGCGTTCCTTAGCATTTCCCGTCACTCATATGTAACGAAATGTCCTTGGTCACCAAAGAGTGTTTTACACTTGATCTTAGCCAAAAGGCTGAGAAGCGATCAAAAGGGTGTTTTAAAGATCACAAAAGAACACACATGGTATGCACTCACTGATAAGTGGATATTAGCCCAAAAGCTCAGAATACCCAAGATACAACTCACAGACCACATGAAGCTCAAGAAGAAGGAAGACCAAAGTGTGGATGCTTCAGTCCTTCTTAGAAGGGAGAACAAAATACTCAGGAGAAAATACGGAGACAAAGTATAGAGAAGAGACTGAAGGAAAGGCCATCCAGAGACTGCCCTACCTGGGGATCCATCCCATATACAGTCACTAAACCCAGACACTATTGTGGATGCCAAAAGTGCTTGCTGACAGGAGCTTGATATAGCTGTCTCCTGAGAGGCTCTGCCAGAGCCTGACAAATACAGAGGCAGATGCTCACAGCCAACCATTGGACTGAGCATGAGGTCCCCAATGGAGGAGTTAGAGAAAGGACCCAAAGAGATGAAGGAGTTTGCAACCCCATAGGAAGAACAACAATATCATCCAACCAGACCCCCCAGAGCTCCCAGGGACTAACCCACCAACCAAGGGGTACACATGGAGGGACCCATGGCTCCAGCCACACACACACACACACACACACACACACACACACACATAGTAGAGGATGGCCTTGTAGGACCTCAATGGGAGGAGAGGCCCTTGGTCCTGTGAAGACCTGATGCCCCATTGTAGGGGAATGCCAGGGCGGGGAGGTGGAAGTGAGTGGGTGCATGGGGGCACACCCTCATAGAAGCATGGGGAGGGGGATGGGATAAGGGGTTTCCAGGGCTAAGAGGAGGATGGAAACCGGAAAGGGGATAACATTTGAAATGTAAATAAAATATCCAATTAAAAACAAAGAGCTTAATAAAAAAGGGACTTGAACCAGTGAACAGTACATCAGTTTATAGAAAGTAAGTAGAATATCAAAAGTAACATTTACATAGCATTTTGCAGAAATATAATTATTTAAAACCCTGTATGTCTAATTATAAGTTATTTAAAAATATGTCTTACTAAAATTTACTAAGTCCTTTTGGATGGCACTCCTGTGGCCAAGATTTACTTTACCCTATATTCCAAAATAATAATGTCTATGCTACCTATTAAACTGAAAAAAAAAAGATCTTGTTTTTATGTGTGTGCATGTGTATGTGTGTTCCACCAGTGTTCCCAGAGGCTGGAAGAGTGTTTTGGACTCCCTGGAACTCGAGTTACAGACTATCGTGAGCCACTGGACATGGATTCCAGGATCTAAACGTGGGTCCTTTGGAAGGACAGGAAGAACTCTTAACCACTGAAAATGTCCCAAGAGCCCCACAAAAAAAGTGTTTTAATCACTCCCTGGGGGCATCCTTTGGAAGCAGGGAACATCAGGGCTGTGTCAATGGGTGAGTTTCAGGGGACTCAGGCAGGAGTCAGGGAAGGTAGGAAGAAGAAAGGTGCAGAATTCGAACCCAGATCTTTGTCCCCCATGCATCCTCAATGACAGCAGGCTCACCACTATCATGGCCCAGCAGCGGTCATCATCTGCCTCTGTGGAGCACTAGAGCTCTGTAGCTCGTGGCCAGGTGAGGTCGCTCCCCACTCAGACATAAATCAGTGAAACCCACCCACTCATGCCATCTAACGCCTAAGCCACTCAAACTGAACCAGCAGTTCAACAACAATCCGAGCAGCCCTGCGGTGGCAACACTTGAGTCAGATCATTAATGTCACACACAAAGCTGAATATTTAACACAGATAGTCTTTGCACGAGGCAGCCATTGTTCTAATCCACATTTTCCAAATCAGGAGACTGAAATCATATAGCACGTACCTCAAGGAACTGAGATTCCAAAAGCCATATCCCTTTCTTCTGGTTTGTTTGTTTGTTGTTTTCTTTCTTTCTTTCTTTCTTTTTTTTTTTTTTTTTTTTTTTTTTTTGTTTTTCGAGACAGGGTTTCTCTGTGTGGTCCTGGCTGTCCTGGAACTCACTCAGTAGACCAGGCTGGCCTCGAACTCAGAAATCCGCCTGCCTCTGCCTCCCAGGTGCTGGGATTAAAGGCGTGTGCCACCACACTCAGCCTGATTGTTGTTTTCTTAAGACAGGGACTCATGCATCCCAGGCTGACCTCACACTTGATTTGTAACCAAGGATGACCCTGAATTTCTAATCCCCTGCCTCCTGCTCCCAAGGGCTAGGATTGTAGGGACGCTTTGCCACATCTGACGTATGTAGTGATGGGGATGGAACCCAGGACTTCATGCACACCAGGCAAGCACTCTATCGACGGAGCCGGAGCCTCAGCTCCTAAATTGGTATTTTTAGCCATTCCCCTGCACCGTCATTTCCTGAGCAGAAACAGACAGCAGCATGCTTTTAAAGCCGGGCAGACACAAGTGAAAAGAAACATTCTGCCGTGGAGAAGCATGAAGTCTCCTGGAGAGAGAGAGAGTTATGCAATGCAAATGACCACACAGGAATATGAGGCCAGCGGCTTCCCGCACTCTCTCCTTTCTCTCCGATCAATGACCTTTCTGTCTTCCCTGCTGGACCCTGAGCTCTGTCAACACCATGCCACCAGACGCTCGTGTACTAAAAAAGAAACTTACACGCTGACTGTGTGTGTTCACTGAGGCGTGAGAACGGAGCAGAGAGAGCCAAGGGTGAGCCGGGAAAGGCAGCCCAGCGAGGTGCTCTAACCACAGGGCTCCCCTTCCATTCCGAAGCAAGCGGAAGCACAGGTGGCAGGCACAGCAGGTGCGCGTCAGGGTTCCTGGCCAAGCTGAACAGCCAGCAGAGGTGCAGTGGGTAAGCTCCGCCCCAGAGCCCAACCTCCCTACTCCCTAAAATGAGAGCGGTCTCATCTACTCTGCCCGCCTGGTTAACTCGTGGTGAGGTTCACCGACCTCCATGCAGAGATTCCTACATCATCAAGGACTGTTCAAGAACCAGGAGCTGCCCGGAGCGCCCAGGTTTTCCAGCAGATGGGAAAGAAAGAGGGCTAGAAGGGAAGACAGGGCTCGCTCCCGGTTAGTTAGTCTTTCTCCGCAGCACCGGGTTCATGATGGCTCCAAAGAATACACTTCCTTCTGGGTTCCGGGCCTCTCAGACACAGCCAAGCAGTTTCCCCAGAGAGAGACCTGGAAGATTCTTCACGTACCTGGACCGCAGAGACACAGCAGCAGTTCTTATATCAGAGAACCCATTCCTCCCTCTCTTGGCCAAGGTCACTCCATCTGGTGAAAACATCACTCATCTGGGGTGAGGCAAGGCTTGGCTTTGATTCACCTAAGCTTGTGTTTTCTGGAGGGAGCTCAATCCCCATATCTCCATGAATAAGGGATTGCTAGGGTCAGGCTACCTCAGTCTGGGCACTGTTCTTGCTTTACATCAGGTGAGTGTTAGGAGGGTCTGTAGAGTGTAACCTGGGCTGTACCCAACAGCGTGTCCCCACCCTGTGATGACGTCTACGAAAGTCTTCTTCAGGAAAGAGCACTAACCCAGATGATTCCCAAGGGCCCCCAACCTGCTTTAGCTTCCCAGCTCTGTTCACTCTCCGCAGGCTCCCCACGCTGGCACTAACCCCACTGTACCAGAGGTGTCCAGTGCTGTCCCTGCTTGTATCACCCTTTGTCTTATCAAATACCATCAGTCATCAGAAACAGCCCTCATGTCACAGGACCCAGAAGAAGGGACTCAGCGTGATCCAGCACCTCTGAATCAGCATCCTGCCTCTTCTAGATGTCTTGAGGGGTCCCTTCATGGGGTTGACCTAAGAAGTCACTGTCAACAGAGCCTATTAGATGGCTCCCTGATGGGAGGATAGAAATCAGAAGCCCCTTCCAAAAATGTATGCCAGACAGCCCCTGGGGGGGGAGGGGGGAGACTAGCCTCTCTCCCCTCGGGACAAACCTGCAGGCCGCACAAGCCTTAAATTCTGGTTTGGAAGAGACAGTGATTGCTCCCACAGATGCCAACAGTGGAGATGAGTCCCATTCTGACACTGGAACTCAGGGGACGGTGACTGGTCACCATGTTAAGAGGGAAACTGTTGCTTACACCTGAGCTACGCTGAGGGCAGAGCTCCTCTGAGGACAGAAGGCAGTGGATGACTAGTGGAATCCTGACCTTAGCCAGTTACAGCCCCTCACAGAGAAGCAGGAGGCTGGAACTCTGACACGGGCTCATCTTCCCCATTGCTTAAGTGTGTCTGTGGGTAGGATCTCAATGTGGGGTGACCTCCAGCTCCCTTGCCTGCCTCCTCATTCAAACCTGACCTGTCCCGTCTGCAACCAGACTCCCTCTGCCCTCAGTAGCAGAAACCTACTCCGTGGTGAAGCTTCCCAGAGCAGCCCTATACTCATTGTGCTGCCTGGTTCTAGCATCTGAAAGGATCTCAATTGAGAAGACGCCTCCATACAAATCTGGCGGCCGGGCATTTTCTCAGTTGATTGATGAGGATGCTTATTAATTAGCTCATTGTGGATGGTGCCATCCCTAGACGGGTGGTCCTGGGTTCTAATAAGAAAGCAGGCTGAACAAGGTATGATGAACAAGCCAGTAAGCAAGCACCTCTCCATGACCATCTCCATGCCTCTCCATGACCTCCGCATCAGCTCCTGCCTCCAGTCTCCAGCCCTGCTTAAGTTCTTGTCCAGAGTTCCTTCAATCAGACTACTACACGGAAGTTTAAGCCAAATAAACCTTCTCTTCCCCAAACTTGCCTTTGGTCATGGCATTTCATCACAGCAATAGTAACCCTAATCAGGAACCCATCTTCAGGGCAACGACCCAAAGTGGGGCAATTAAGCCCATCTTCATGTCGGCTGAACCCATCTAACTACGCGGGCAACACCTCCAGGGAATCCCTTCCTTCCTCAGTCGTCTCTTCAGACTCACTGCATCTCCATTCCCACCAGCCCTCCCAGACCCTCGCAGCTCAGAATAGAAAGGAAAGGAAGGTGTCTTAGTCAGGGTTTCTATTCCTGCACAAACATCATGACCAAGAAGCAAGTTGGGGAGGAAAGGGTTTATTCAGCTTACACTTCCCACAGTGCTATTCATCACCAAAGGAAGTCAGGACTGGAACTCAAGCAGGTCAGGAAGCAAGAGCTGATGCAGAGGCCATGGAGGGATGTTACTTACTGACTTGCTTTCCCCTGACTTGCTCAGCTTGCATTCTTATAGAACTCAAGACTACCAGCCCAGGGATGGCACTACCACCCGTGATGGGCCCTCTCCACTTGATCACTAATTGAGAAAATGCCTAACGGCTAGATCTCGTGGAGGCATTTTCTCAACTGAAGCTCCTTCTTCTGTGATAACTCCAGCTTGTATCAAGTTGACACAAAACCAGCCAGAACTGAAGGAAAATCAACAGGACACGGGGCTGCCTGTCTGTCTGTCTGGGATAGGCACAGTAAAATCTCACTTGAAGGACAAGTCCAGAGGCACAGCTGGCTTTGCGTCATGCCTGCTGATGAAGCAAGCACCTCCTTCCCGGCCCCACAGCAACGAGGCCTTCCCATAGATCAGAAGCCACATGCAGAGAAAGCACAGCAATTTCATGGGGCGTGTGTGCTCGTGGCCTGTCTGCCCAAGCCTTCCCTCATCAGAATCAGAGAGAAGCCATCAGAGCCGAGCCAACACTTTTGGAGAAGTGCCTCAACTATGTTCCGCCTCAATTGCTCATGCTCTGAGTAGAGTAATAAAAGTGCTGTGCTGTGTAAGATGGTCGTGAGGAATAAGTAAGTTAATATGTAAATCACTGAGGACAGCTCCCAAGCGAGAGCAAGCATCAAGCAACATACCCCGTTGCTATTACCATCATCCTCAGTTTCCCTTCCCAGTTACACGCAGCCCCCAGAGACAGATGAGACCCAACACAGCTCCGTAATCCATGCTTTCGTGATTGCAAACGCAATCAAAACTGATGCTTATTGAGGACTTATTATGTGTTTTCTTTAGCCGTTAGGGCTGTTTGCTGTGGCTGGTCTCATTTCCCTCACTTTATAGGCAAGAAAACTGAGGCTTAGGGAGTTTGGGGGGAGTTACCAATTGACATCCTATCTGATCTGGTTGAAGTATGTCCACTCCGAAGCGTAAATATCAGAGAGTGTCAGGACCTCTAGAAGTCCTGAATCATGAAGAAAAAAACTCTCACCTCAAATTCACGTTTAAGTTTAAGAGGAAATTCTTCAATATTTAGAGATTTGTGATTACAAATAGCACAAGTTAATTTTCCCTAGCAGAAACAATCAACTGGAGGGCTGGGCCCCCATGCCTGGACCCTGCTTCAGGCTACAAATAGTCCCTGAAGGGAGAAATCTCAGGGATGAAGCGTTTTGCTTCAGAACAGCAGCTATGTCATCCCAACCAACCTGTGGCTGTGTTGTCGCCAGATGCTTGTATCCTTTTCTGATTTGCTCAGACTATAGGAAGGCCGGTTTGGGTTACAAGTCTACTCCTTCTTTATAGGAGCTCAGGATATGATCAGACTTGCCCCAAGTCTGGAAAAGGAATGTGTTCCCCAAGATGGTCTTAGGGGATGTTGGGAAGGAGGATCAGGAGCTGGATAGACCCAGAGCACACTTGCCACTAGTACGAGTCTTTCCAAAGTTCACACACATAACAAGAAAGAGCCCTGTGGTAAGAAGTGAGTCATGTTACTTCAGGGACTGAGCACCGAAGTTCAGTAGTGTGTATGCTGCTGGCCAATGTGCCCAGTCTTCCCTGCCTCAGACAGAAAACATTAAAACATGTTTCTTTGTGCATTACTGAATAAAATATGAATCTCTTAGACTTTGAAAGAGCCATGAAATTGTCTCATATACTGTCCTTGTTTTCTTTTTAGGAACACAGAAACAAGATAGTAAGTTACCTAAAATCTCACCATGGGACAGTGTCAATCACAAAGAAGACATATTGGAGAGTTTGCTCACCATGTGTCTTAGTCATTGTTCTATTGCTGTGATAGAACAGAAGCCATGACCAAGGCAGCTTATAAAAGAAAGCATTTACTTGGGGCTTGTTCCAGTTTCAGGGGGTGAGTCCACAACCATCACGGCAGGAGCTTGGATGCAGGCAAACAGGCAGGCAGGCAGGCAGGTAGGCAGGCAGGGTGCTGGAGCAGAAGCTGGGATCTTACATCTTATCCACAAGTTGGAGGCAGAGAGAGACTGGGCCTGGCACGACCTTTTGAAACCTCAGGGCCAGTGAACAAAGCTAGAGGGTGTGCTTTAGTTACTTCTCTGTTATTATTGCAAAATTCAATGACCAACCATTGGTCATTATAGAAGAATAAGCTTAATTTGGGACTCACTGTTGCCAAGAGTAGAGTCTACCATCAGCATGGCTGGGAGCGTGGCGGAAGGCAGGTAGGCATAGCAACAGAGCAGTAGCTGAGAGCTTACATCCTTCCTGTTCCAGAGCTGGAGAAGACAATAGTGAGTCATATCAGTTAGCCTTGTACAAACACAGGTCCCACTTCCGGGACGGTGATGTCTCCCTTTTCTTGTTAGTGGGTGGCTTGCCATGTGGAAGGCGCTGGGTAAATGTAGCAGAGGTTTAGGATTTGTTTTGTTCATTGAGACGAGGTCTTGCTTTGTGTCCAAAGCTAGCCTTCATCACACAGCTCCCGCCTCCAGAATGTTGGGATTACAGGCACACACCACTCCACCTAGCAAGGAACTACTTTTTAAAATAATCACCATACTAAAATGAAGACATCAAAATTTCCCCCATACAATTCACTAGGATACAAATTTTAAAACAATCAAATCTAAGTCATTAGATTTGCTTAGATTTTATTAGATTGGATTAGATTTGGTATTAGATTAGATTAGATATTATAACCCGTGTCTTGAAGTTACAATGCGAATTTTAATGGATTCTTTGAATAAAAAAGGCATTCTCTAAAAGTATGGCTTAGAAGCTGGGGAGGATCTTTGAGGAGTTCAGGGAGGAGAAAGTGATCAGAACGTATTGTATGAAAATATTTTTAATGAAAAAATAAAAGTATAGCATAATAATAACACAATCCTAAAATATCAATTTCTTCAACAGAACTGAATAGACAAAGCCATTACTTAATTTTTGAAAGAGAAATATGTTGAAGTATATATATTGCACATTAAGTGTAAACACTGGATAAATATAAATTCATAGTAGAACTTCCAGTTCACTGGAGATGGGGAAAAGGGAATAAGAAAAGTTAAGAATAAATCAAGTTAAGAAGCACAGTCAGGCCGGCGGCGGTGGTGGTGGCACACACCTTTAATCCCAATACTTGGGAGGCAGAGGCAGGCAGATTTCTGAGTTCGAGGTCAACCTGGTCTACAGAGTGAGTTCCAGGACAGTCAGAGCTACACAGAGAAACCCTGTCTCGGGAAAAAAAAAAAAAAAAAAAAAAAGCACAGTGAGGAGAAGGGGACCTGAGAGAGAGCGCATAAACAGGACATAAATAATTACCCAGCAGAGACAACCCTAACATCCTGGATACTAGAACATGTGAGAGGGTTGAGTTCCACCATGCAAGACCAAGATCCTTAGAATGGATTTTAAAGAGCAAGGTACATGCTATCCATAAAATAAGAATATATAATGATACCAGGAAGTTGAAAAATTAATAAACAAACACACATCAGACAATCGCAAACAAAAGTGGGCAGGAACAGAGGCACCAAAGGCAAAGGACAGGGTTGAGACTAAACGCTGAACATTGTGAAGAAGAGTATCCTAGCGCCTGGTGTAGCAGAGCAAACCTGTAATCTCAGCACTTAAAAGGTCAAACAAGGGCACCAGGAGTTCAAGGTCATCCTTGACATTATAGCAAATATGAGGCCAACCTGGGTTACATGAGACCTTGTTTCAAAAACAAACAAAAAGACAAATGATATTTTGTATAATGCGAATGAAAAAAATGTACTACATGAGAGCTTCTTAAATGTCTTTTAACTCAGAAATTTCTTCTGAGGAAAAAAGTTAAGGGTATAAAGGATATAAAAACGTATATAGCCAGGCTGTGGTGGCACATGCCTTTAATCCCAGCACTTGGGAGGCAGAGGCTGGCGGATTTCTGAGTTCGAGGCCAGCCTGGTCTACAGAGTGAGTTCCAGGACAGCCAGGGCTACACAGAGAAACCCTGTCTCGAAAAAACCAAAAACCAAAACAAACAAACAAAAAAAAACCAACAACAACAACAAAAACATATATAAATCAAAACATTTAGTGATCATTGTAGGGTCATGTTGGCCCAAGTCTGCTCAGCCACTGGGCACAGCAACCCCTCGGGGGGCAGAACACGGGGAGTCTGACTGCACTTATCCCGCACGGCTGGGTCTATGTTGGGCCATAGGGAAGTGCTGAGGCGTGGCTCCTGGGGTGGGAAAGTCCAGTCTGAGACATGGGAAAGCCAGAGCAGGTTCAGGGGTCCATAGGCCGGGGACGTGGGGTTCTCAGACCCTTGGACACTCAGGCACTGCTGGAAGGCGCAGAAGAGCAGAGAACAGAGATGGGGCCATTGGTGGCATTGCGGCTGGGAACGCAGTGAGGCCGTCCGTCTACAGGAGACTAGACTGCGACTCTATAGGCGAAGGCCTTCTCCATGGCTCCCCATGGCAGATCTCGATGAAAAGAGGCATGACAATTTATTGTCATGACGGAAAGTGGATACATAAAACCATACCCCCGACCCCGTGGTGGGCCTGAGATGAAATACGTTTTGCAGGGAGGAAAGTCTGGGAAGGGAAGTTTATTGGCAACACCCTCAGGACCTCTAGGTACCTGATGAGCCTGAAGAACTCTGTTTTGAGCCTACTTGACTGTGATCAAGTCTCTTTTCCTATTGTCTTGGTCTGAAATGTTAAGGATGCCTCATCTACATGTGAAAAGGCTTGGGGTGTCCCTCTTACCATGACTGATGGTCACAAATCTATTGGGGGGGTGGCTGTGGCTAGTGACAGTGTCCGGGTGCCAGGAGCAGGTGAAGCTCCTACCTTCCCTTCAGGGCCTCCAGGGCTTCAAGCCTTTATTTAGCTCAACCTTACCAGGCTTCCTGTCGTGGTCCACAGCCCTGCAATAATAAATTATAAAGAAGTTTATTTTAAAACAACTATTTGATATATATATATATGTATATATATATATGCGTATGTACAATTTTATATATACAATTGTATACACACACACGCGCGCGCATAATTTTACCATTTGTTCAAAGCAAATTGGAATACTAGTTAGATGGATATGTATTTTTATTTTCACATAAAGAACTAAGTATTGACTGAATATTAGAATACAGAGCCTCTCTGATAGTTTTCAGAGTTGATCAATATTTTAATTTATAATCAGAAATGCTAAAACATCTCTTTGCATAAATACATATTATAAAATGGCAGAAGTGTATTTAGGGTCATTTCAAACATTGTTGGATGTTCTGTCCTAATCCCAAACCAAAATCACTTAATGTTATTTTATGAAACTCAAGTTAGCAGCTCAAACACCAATTTTTCAAAGCAAACACTCTAGCGCGATACAATCCTAAGCCACAGTCATTCGATGCTTACATACTGCAGAACGACAGTGGGGAATATTGAAAGCCTCTGTTTCCCCTAATTAAAGCATTACATTTCTGGAGGATCAGAAAACACTGTGCCTACAGTAAAATCACTGCAACTCCTATATCAGATGAGAGCGTCAAGCCTGGGCCGGGATGCACCTAGAAGCATCCATTGGCATTATGGGCCGTGACGTCATGCACAGGGTAAAGTGGGCAGGCTCCTGCTCAGACTCCAGGCTGCAGTGAAGTCACGCGGCACAACACGGACCCATCCTGCCAGAAACACCACAACCCACAGCGCCTTGGATTCTGAATTAGTTTTTGGTCATTGCACATTCAAAACCCTTTAGCCAATTGTTTTTTTGGTTTCTGCTTTTGTTTTTGTTTTTTCCTTGTGTGGCCCCACATTCATTTACACACTCCCACACGGAGCTGGGAGCACAGTTTAAGAGAGGCTGGTTCTAATCGAGAAAAGGACACTCCATGAAAATATGCATCTGAACAATTGACAATAATCAGCTAAACTCTCGGCAAAGCAAAATGGATGATGGGGTACCAGAGTGTGGGGGCAACATAAATCATCAACAGTCGTGGTCCTGTCACCTGGCAAATCAACACAGTATCCATCTAAGGCACTTTTTGGGGTTTTTTTTTTTTTGGGGGGGGGGGTTTTGTTTGTTTGTTTGTTTGTTTTGGGGTTTTTTTTTGTTTTGGTTTTGGGTTTGGTTTTGGTTTTGGGTTTTTTTTGTTTGTTTTTTGTTTTTTGTTTTTGTTTTTTTTTTTTGGTTTTTTTTTTGTTTTTTTTTGTTTTGTTTTGTTTTGTTTTTGAGACAGGGTTTCTCTGTATAGCCCTGGCTATTCTAGAACTCACTCTGTAGATCAGGCTGGCCTTGAACTCAGAAATCCGCCTGCCTCTACCTCCCAAGTGCTGGGAATAAAGGCCTGGGCCACCACCACCCGGCCCCATCTAAGACATTTTCACCCACGCGGTTACAGCTAAATTATACAGGGATGCAGTACAGACTCCCCCCACCCCAGACACTTTAACTCTCTGCCCCTATGAGCCCTCAGCCACCCCACTTCTCCCTCCATCATACCAAGCCCTATTGTGACCTGGGATGGGGCACGGATTCTTGTCCAACCCCAAACACATACATATCTACACAGGTGTCTACTTCTGTAGGAGTATCCTGTGGAAGAATGTATACAGAAACAGACATTTATTTTGTCAAAGTCAAACAAAAAGAGATGAGTCTCCAATAAAAGATTCATTTTAGGATAAATGAATTGGGCCCAAAATACCCAGGCTTAGAAAGACTTAGAAGGACGCTGGGCAGTGGTGGTGCACGCCTTTAATCCCAGCACTTGGGAGGCAGAGGCAGGCTGATTTCTGAGTTCAAGGCCAGCCTGGTCTACAAAGTGAGTTCCAGGACAGCCCGAACTACACAGAGAAACCCTGTCTCGAAAAAAAACCAAAAAAAAAAGAAAAAAGAAAAAGAAAAAAAAAAGAAAGACTTAGAAGGTCAGGACTTTTAGTAGAATGGAGAAATCTGTGAAGCTGTTTCAAACGAAGTTTTCTTGGCATGCTGATACTTGTGGGAGCTAGAGAACTCTGATTGGAAAGCATGCACAGTTCCTATGCATAGTTTGTCTTTAGTCTTAACCTGATAGCTAGCAGTTCTATCATCACATGCTAGAGAGTCTTAAAAATAGAATTGGGGTGAGGGGGGGCTGGAGACAAGACTCAGTGGTAAAGAGTACACACCACTCTTGCAGAGGACCCAAGTTCAATTCCCAGGTTTGGTGGCTCCAAACTTCCTGTAACTCCAGCTCCAGGAAATCCACATTCTCGCCTGACCTCTGCAGGAATCTACACTCATGGGCACATATCCTCACATAGAGGGTAGCTAGCTGTTTGTTTGGGCAGGCATCCAAGACACAAACAAGTATTTCCCTTTCTCTCTCATGGCCCTTTGTGTTCTTTTAGTGTGAACAGTAGTTACTTCTCCTGTGGCTGTGCCAAAGTGCCTGGCAAAAGCATCTTAAGAAAATTGGGGTTTACTTTGCCCAACAGTTTGAGAAATCATAGGGAGGCATCATAGGGAGGCAAGGCATCTCTGCACCAGCAATGGGAGGCAGCTGGTCACATGTCTCCACAGTCTGGGAATGGAGTAATGAGAGCTGGTACTCAGCTAGCCTTCTCTTTTGTTTACTCGGTCTGTGACCCCAGCTCCTGGAATGGTGTCACCTATGCTTGGGGTGGAGCTTCCCACCTCAATTAACTCAATCTAGAATCCCCTTATAGATGTGCCCTGAGGTTTGTTTCCATGGCGATTATAAAGCCACCAAGTTGAGGATCAAGATTCATCATCTCAGTGAGCATGACACAAATGACTCCATTTTGTATACTGATCACATACATACATGGAAGCAGGGAGGGAAAGGAGGGAGGGAGAGACAGACAGACAGAGAGTATGTAGTTGTAGATGTGTGGTATGTCCCCTCTGGCAAAGTGCAGGTACTGGAAGTATCAAATTGTATTTGCCCTATTTTATATAGAAGGCGCTTGCAATAGGAGAGATGGAACAGTGGTTAAGAGCTCTAGTTGCTCTTCCAGAGGATCTGAGCTTCAGGCCCAAGCACCCACATGGCAGTTCACAACCATCTGTTACTCTTTCTTCCAGTCCTGACATCCTCTCATATCCTCCAAGGGAACCAATTAGGCATGTCGAGCACAGACATATATGCAGGGAAAACACCCATGTACGTGAAAAGCAAATATTTAAGATGGTACTTAATGAGTTTTTGTTGTGTGAAGGATTGTGATGGATGTCCTTTTAATGGTCCCCTATGATCTCTCCTCACAGAATATCGGACCTCATGCAGTTTCTCTCCTTGAATGTAGGCTAGTCAGAGGCTCTAACAAGTAGGTCACAGCAAAATAGATGGATGTAACTTCCAAGATTAATTTACCAAAAGAAATATTTGAGAATAGTTACAGAGTCTCTTAGGTCAACAGCTGAGAACTCTCAGCCAGCATTTAGATAGCATATACTCACCCTGCCCTGTGGTGAGAAACCACTCCTGACCAAAGTCTGGTCCCCTAAATTTCATCCATTGAAAGCCTACCTCCCAATGTGGCTGTATTTATAGATTAGTCCTCTAAAGAGATGAAAAGGCAAATGAAGGTAGGAGAAGAAACCAAGTCTAATACAATGGAACTGGGAAATTCATATAGAATGTACAGCATACTGGGTACAGAGAAAATGGCTATGGGAAGGCACAACGAGAAGCCACCCTGTGGAATACAGAGCAGCCTCAGGAGAAACCAACCCTGCTAGCACCTTGGTCTTGGATTCTAAGACTTTGAGCCTGTGATAAGAAAGCTTCCTGTTGTTTAAGTCTCTGGGTCTGCTATGGCCACAGTAGCAGAATAATTCAGGGAGCAGTAGCATGGTACAGTGAGCTTGAAGATGGTTGAAGCCTCATAGCACTGTTGAGTCTTAAAATGACTGCATCTTGGCTACAGCTTGACTGTAGAGTTTGGGTCCCTGAGAGAGCCAAGGCCAGTGATATCCAGCTAAGCCCTGCCCAAGTTCCTGATCAGAAGAAACAGGTACAAAATAAAATATTTGTTGTTCTATGCTGCTAAATTTGGTGCTATAACATGCCCATAGGTTCAACACAATAAGTGCATAATTCTCTGTGTTAGATAAAGATGAAATTATCATTATCCCCTGTCCATGGGCAAGAAAGTTAAGACAGCCAGGCAGTGGTGGTGCATGCCTTTAATCCCAGCACTCTAGGAGGCAGAGGCAGGCAGATTTCTGAGTTCCGAGGCCAGCCTAGTCTACAGAGTGAGTTCCAGGACAGCCAGGGCTACACAGAGAAGCCCTGTCTTGAAAAAAAGAAAAAGAAAGTTAAGACTCAGAGACCGAGTTCTTATCTAGGGTCAAATAACCTGGCAGACTCTCCCAAGAGAAAGTGGAAGAAGCCAACAGTCATATTGACCCTCATACAAGCTTGCCTTGGGTCACCTGCCAGGCCTCATCAACTGAGGGACACTAGGACACATAGAACATTTCTGAAATGAAATATCTCAGTGTCACCCTAATGGTCTCCTTGGAGTCTTTGCTGCCAAACAGAATTGGCATTTTAAACAAGATCCTCCCTGACACCTGACTTCACGAAATAATGAGGTCCCTTGAACACAGCCTGAAAGGATCCCTTTCTTCTACAAACATGTGTCATTGTGGGTCAATGTCAGATAGACTCTGATGTGTAAGATCTTATCAGGAATTCCAATAGCAAGGAAAGACTCAGTATTGGCTGTAGTCTAGGCACAGTTCACATTAAACTCACATAATTCTCTGAAGCACTGCCTTCCACTCTACAGATGAGAAAACTGAGGCAGCCACAGGCTGCCGATTTACTCAAGGTCATACAGTTGGCATGTGGTAGGGCCCAGACGGAATGTCAGGTTGTATAGCTCTAGAGTTAATATGCCAACAAATCTTCTAATTCTTCCCATTGCTTAATATCTGTAATATAGCAGCCATTGGTTGACCATTTCTTTAGTGCAATTCCTCATGAGTTTAAAGATCAAAGTGAAAAAATTTAGTTACAAGGCATGGAGGACGCCTTGGCGGGACCAGTGGAAGAGAATGCGCTCTCCATTCCCCTCCATTTCACACCTCACCCCAGCCCAGGTTTGTGCTTTTGCCTGTAGCCCAAACAACCGCCCTCCCCCACCCTGACAGCCAAATTTCCTCCGCGCCATAACCCAGCCAGCCACAGTCCCAAGTCTCCCTACCTCTGCACAAGCTCTCCCATAGAAATAGCCTGCATCCGTGTCTCCTGCACACCAACTCTCTGCCTTTACCTCTTCTAGGACTCTTGCTTTACCATCGTAAGGGGCAGCCACCAAGCCTCTGCCTCTGCTGCCTCCTGGGTAACCCTGGCTGGGCTCTCCCTCTCCCACCAGACTCTGGTTTCTACAAGGACAAAAACCAGCCTATTTGTCTTTATCCTCCCGGCAATTAGCACAGCACCTGGTGCCTATTAAACCCCCAGCTTGTTGAATGACTGAAGCCAGGCCTCTAAAGGGTAAGTCACAAGTTACTCCCTCGGCTGTCTCTGCTAGACAGCACTGGGGCAGAAAGCCACACAAACACTTCACGGGAAGAGGCCCAGGAGAGATGGTAGATTAATCTGATATCTTCAATAAACAGATGGAAAAATGAGTTCCAAGGATTCACCCGCCTCAGCTAGTCAATGGCACCACGGGACACAGTGGATGCAGGTTTCCAGGTGCTTAAGAGCCTCTTCCAAACTCCCACAGTCATCTGTAGGCATTTCCTCTGGCAGATGATCACAAATGTGTAGCTTTAAAATGGCACAACTTACTATTTTGTGATTCTGGATATCACACCTCTAAGCTGGATCTCCCTAGTTAAGGTATGGCAGGGCTGCCTTCCTTCTGAAGCTAGAAGATTGATGCTCTAGCTTTCCCCGCTTTCTGGAGGCAACCTGAATTCCTCACAACCCACTCTTTCTTCAGAAGCAACCATGGAACATCTTCAAATGACCCTCTCTGTGCCTCCTCTCCAGACTCCTTTCCTTTATAAGAACCCTCATGGTCCTCTACGAAAGTGTGCATGCATATGGAGGTCCAGTCTTGCTCAGTCACTCTCTGTCTCATTCACAGAGGGAAGGTCTGTCAACTGAACCTAGAGCTCACCAATATGGCTACTGTAACTAGCCAGCTTGCTCAGATACCACCATCCCCGCCTTCTGAGCACTGGAATTACAGGCCTGCCACACCTACCCAGCATGTATATGGGCTCTGGGGCTCTGAACTTTGATCCTTACACTTGCATTTTAACACTGGGCCATCTCTCCAGCCCAAAATAGCAACTTCTTTTACGGGGATATTATATTGTTTCATGGGTTAGGGATACATGAAGTCATGATGGTCGGGCATGGTGACAGGAATGTCTGGTATTGGTGTCAGGAGCATGTGCTTGCTCTCTCTCATCTCAGTATCAGAAAACAGAAAGGGGACAGGAAATAGGACAAGGGGGCTGGAGAGATGGCTCAGCGGTTAAGAGCACTGACTGTTCTTCCAAAGGTCCTGAGTTTAAATCCCAGCAACCACATGGTGACTCACAACCATCAGTAATGAGATCTGATGCCCTCTTCTGGTGTTTGAAGACAGTTACTGTTTACTCACATATAATAAATAAATAAACTTAAAAAAAAAAGGAAATAGGACAAGGTGCACCCCAAGA
Source organism: Apodemus agrarius (assembly GCA_964023405.1). Lineage (NCBI taxonomy): Eukaryota > Metazoa > Chordata > Mammalia > Rodentia > Muridae > Apodemus > Apodemus agrarius. The sequence continues at coordinate 80,014,811 of OZ030015.1, forward strand.
AACTCTCTTCCTCAGCTAAGCCCCATCTCCCAGTTTATACAACCTCCTAAAACCATACCATCAGCTGGAGACCAAGTATTCAAGCATATCAGCCTGTGAGGATGTTTTAAATCTAAATCAGAGCATCCTACCCTAGTACCTACAGGCTCATGGCCATATCATAAGGCAAAGTGTGTTTAATACAACTCCAGACATCCCTACAGAGTCAATACTTTCAATACCATTTAAAAGGCTAAAGTCTAAAATCTCTTCTGAGCCTTAAGTCGTGCTCTTAAATAAGCCAATGTAAAAAGAAAAAGAATTAAAAGAAGATGTTCTACCATTCAGTGGTACAGAGTACATATTCCCATACAAGGGGGACAGGGGGCTGGAGAAATGGCTCAATGGTTAAGAGCACTCACCGCTCTTCTGAAGATCCTGATTTTAATTCCCAGCATCCGCATGGCAGCCCAAAACTATCTGCTGCTGTCTTCTGGTGTGCGGATCTACATGCAAACAAAGCACCTATATACATAAATAAATAGATATTCTTAAAGGGAAAGGGGAGTGGGAAGATGTCAAGGAAACAGTGGATCAAAACAAGGCCAAGATCGAGTAAATGCCAAACCGAGAAGCTCTGTGACCTGTGTGTATCTGGGTACCAGGTCCATCAGGCACATGCGCTTCTCTCTTGGGTCGGCTCTATTTGGCTGACACCCCAATGTTTTCAGTGTCCTGGGGTCTCTACTGACACCTGGGTGCCACCATCACAGCTTCATGTCTAATCCACTCAGTGGTTCTATGTAGGGAATCTGCTCTAACTACACATCGCCTGACCTCAACTGCTCCCTGAACCCTTGGTGTAAGATCAGTAACTCTCAGGTTCCCATATCCTACACGCCCATGAAACCAGCCCCATGCTGACAATTCCAGATTCTGTTGCCAGTTTGTGATGTGGTCTGGTCCCCTCGGACTGTTGCTTACACAGGCCTCGGTGGGAAAACACTAGTTTTCTGGTAGGGTTCTGTGAAAGCTCTGTCTCTCTCTCTCTCTCTCTCTCTCTCTCTCTCTCTCTCTCTCTCTCTCTCTCTCTCTAAGACCATCTCCTTTCAAGTGAATTTGCATTTCTATATCTGAGAACCCCCAACGGATAGTCTCACCTTCAGCACGCCTTTCCTACTGCTCCAGTGTAAACTTCCTGGTTTCTCTTTAATCTCTAAACAATTAGATATGTTTTGTTCCCATCCACCCGCAACTTTAGCAACTTTAAACTTACTCAGATTCCTTTCCTTGCCGAGCTTGCACACGTTTTTACATCTTTCTGCTCCAATTCTCTCTCTCTCTCTCTCTCTCTCTCTCTCTCTCTCTCTCTCTCTCTCCATAAATGGATAATAACCATGACTGAATGCTAGGCTATCTTAAACTTTCCCCTGCCAAATAAATTAGTCCATTACCTCTGAATTCATCCTCACTCAAACTTTTAGGATGTAGGAATAACATAGCCAGATGCTTTGCCAGAACGTAACACAGTTAGCCTCTATCCAGTGTCCAGTTGAGCCCCCTCTCTCCTCTGAAGCCTCATGGGCACAGTCTTTAACAACTGTCCACATTTCTACTGGCATTCTTGTTCTCCATGCTCCAACTGGGAGACTCTGTCAAGCTCTACTTAGAGCATTGTAGGGCTTCTCTAGCCTCCAGGTTCCAAATCCTTCCTGCAACCCACTTCTTAATGCCTAGGAACCACCTAGTTGGGTTTATTGCAACCACCACCCAACTATTCAGTACTAATTTTCTATATCAGTTACTTTTCTTGTTGCTATGAGCAAAGACATAACAAGGGGCAACTTGAGGGAGCAGGGATTTATTTTTTCTTATAGTTGGGGGACATAGCTCATCGTGGTAGGAAAGGTCCAGCAGTGAGTGTGGCATGCAGCAATGGTGACGTGTGTGGGGCTACTTGCTCACGGCAATGGCTCAAGATGTCTAAAATTTTTGTATTAATAACCACCATGTACTCCTCTGTAATATTTGTATTTTATGTTAGTATGTGATTGAATCCACAAGATGAAGCGTCCGTGAGTATCACCATCCACCAGGTTTTGAGCTTCATTTATTTAACCCTACAGTAAACCCTCTGAGCTCACTTCAGTGGGATGGTAGCTGCTAACATGTAGAGTTTACTGAAGAGAAAACGCAGCTCAGAAATAACAAGCGATGACAATAACTTTCCCAGAAGAACTAGATGTTAAAGATGGGACCAGGGGACCAAATTCTATCTGATCACTCTCCTAATTCACTAATGAAGACAGTGGCTCTTAAGTGAGGTAAACTATTTAACCCGTTGTGGCAGAATGGTTGGGCAACTCAGATTCAACTGGCTGCAGAACTCATGGACTTTCAAGAAGATCTTGTTCTCTCACAGAATATCCAGTTATTTTTCACCCGCCTGTTTTGTGAGTTGGGATTTTACAAGAGTGGAAGATAGTGAGGAAGAGAGAGCAGAGAGAGAGAGAGAGCATCGTGATTTGGGTGGAAACATTCCATGAGTAAGCAAACTTGGAGGAAACCCTTTGCAAGGCAGCAGGATGAGAGCAACCAAAATGCTGAGGTCCAGGAAGAGCGCCGGTTGCTAGGAAACGCCTGCCAACCACTCTCTGTATCAGTACAACCAGCAGAGTCCACCTGAGTTCCAATCATTGCTAGGTAAGTCTCAAAGGAAAAACCAGCAAACAACAACAACAAAATAGCTGGCTACACTGGTGCCTGCCTTTCACCTCACCAACAGGAAGGATAGCTGTGAGTGTGAGACCAGTCTGAGCTGTCTAGTGAATTCCGGGACAACCAGGAAAGGGGAAAAAACAAAACAAAAACAACAACAAAAACTAACAAAAACAAACAAACAAACAAAAACAAGAACTTGCTCCATCTCCTCTAAGCTAATTCTGATCCCAAAGGAAGAAAAGGTGGTCTTGAAAACCCCATTAAAGATATAGCTATATCTAATTCTTCCCAATTTTTGTGATTTCACTACATTTACAAAAAGTAAGAAAACCGAAAAGAATTAGAAAGATATCTTCACGGACAAGGTATTTGCCCCACAGATGTGATGAATAAAGTTCAAACCGCTAGAATCCACAAAATGCTAGACTTGGTTACATAAGGGTCTGTAGTCCCAGCATCTCCCACAGGGAGATGGGAGAAAACCCCTGAGCCAGCCAGCTTGGCATCGCCACAGAAAAAGCCAACGAGAGACTGTGTCCCAAACAAGATGGAAGGTAAGAACAAATACCAAGAGATGCACACCATGGTACATGGGTCATTCACATGCACAAATGTGTACATAGATATCATACACACACACACACACACACACACACACGAGCACACACAAGCACATACAAGCACACACATACACACAGGTTTTCTTCAAAATGAAAATCTAGGACATGTAAGTCAGTATCAATGGCATTGTAAAAGAAGGAGTTCCATGAGCCAGAAAATTGGTTCTTTAAGAGCAAAAGATAGTCTGCCTAGACTTCAGCAGCCCAGCCAGGGAGCCCCAGGCCTGCAGGGAATCCTGCGGATAGACAGAGCCCTGAGACCGGCCATCATCTTGGAGCGGATAATCGAGCAAGGAGGTCCCGTAGATAGACAGAGACCCAAGGACCGGGATCCGCACCATCTTGGACCCTGCAGCCCAACCAGGGGGAGCTCCGGATACACAGAGAGCCCGCAGTGAGACAGAGCTCCGCAGTCCGACACTATCCTGGGGAGAACAGCTCAACCAGACGGAGCCCTGCCGACTGGGAGAGCCACTGCCTAGGCTTCAGCAGCCCAGCCGGGGAGCCCCGGGCCTGCAGGGAATCCTGCGGTTAGACTGATCCCTGAGACCAGCCACCATCTTGGAGCTTGGTAGACTAACCAGGCAAACCAGGAGGAGACCACTGGAGGCCAGTTAAGTATCCAGAGGCAAGCAGGGAGGAGACTTGAATCCAGCCCAGCAGAGCTGAGGAAGTAACTCAGAGCCCAGTGGTGGAAACCTTCCAGTTTCCACCTCAGGAGCACAGACGCCCTCTGAGACAGCAGCACCAAGTGCCAGGCTCTCAGGAGCTTTAACCACCAACTAGTAATAACAAGACCAACTAAGTCCAGAAATAAACAAATGGCAAAAGGCAAACATAGGAACGTTACTAGCAGAAATCAAGACAATATGGCAGTATCCGAACCCAGTTCCCTGACAGCAGAAAGCCCCAGATACCCCAACACACCAGAAAATCAAGATACAGATATAAAATCATTGGTGAGGATGCTCATAGCAGAACACATGGATAAATCTCTTAAAGAAATACAGGAGAAAATTGATCAAAAGTTTGAAGCCCTTACAAGGCAAACACAAAAATCACTTAAAGAAATTTAGGAGAATATGGATCAAAAAGCAGAAGCCAATAACAGAGAAATACAAAAATCATGTAAAGAAATACAGGAGAACGTGAGTCAACAAGTAGTAGTCATGAAAGAGGAAACACAAAAATCTCTTAAAGAATTACATGAAATCACAAACAAGCAAGCGAAAGATCTGAGCAAAACCATCCAGGATCTAAAAACAGAAGTAGAAAAAAACTAAGAAATCTCAAAGGGAGACAACTTTGGAGATAGAAAACCTTGGGTAGAAATCAGGGGCCATAGATGCAAGTATCAACAATAGAATACAAGAGATAGAAGAAAGAATCTCAGATGCAGAAGTACCATAGGAACCATGGACTCAACAATCAGATAATGCAAAATGCAAAAAGCTTGTAAGCCAAAACATCCAAGAAATCCAGGACACAATGAGAAGACCAAACCTAAGGATTATAGGTATAGATGAGAGGGAAGATTTACAACTTAAAGGGCCAGCAAATATCTTCTACAAAATTATAGAAGAAAACTTCCCCAACCTAAACAGAGAGATGCCCCTGAATATACAAGAAGCTTACAGAACTCCAAACAGACTGGACCAGAAGAGAAATACCTACCATCACATAATAATCAAAACCCCAAATGTACTAAACAAAGAAAGAATATTAAAGGCAATAAGAGAAAAAGGCCAAGTAACATATAAAGGAAGACCTATCAGAATTACAGGAGACTTCTCACCAGAGACCATGAAAGCTAGAAGATCCTGGGCAGATATCATGCAGACTCTAAGAGAACGCAAGTTTCAGCCAAAACTACTATACCCAGCAAAACTCTCAATCACCATAGATGGGGAAAACAAGGTATTCCATGACAAAACCAAATTTGCACGATATCTTTCCACAAACCCAGCCATACAAAGGATAATAGGGGAAAAACACCAACACAAGGAGGAAAACTACACCCCAGAAGAAGCAAGATAGAAACCTCCTCTCATCAAACACAAAAGAAGATAGCCACTCAAATATAAAAAAATAATTTCAAAAATGTCAGGTAGTAATAGTTACTATTCCTTAATATCACTTAACATCAATGGACTCAATTCCCCAATAAAAAGACATAGACTAACAGACTGGATACAGAAACAGGACCCTACAGTTTGCTGCATGCAGGAAACACATCTCAGTGTCAAAGACAAACACTACCTTAGAGTAAAAGGCTGGAAGACAATTTTACAAGCAAATGGTCTCAGGAAACAAGCCGGAGTAGCCACTCTAATATCGGATAAAATTGACTTTCAACCTAAAGTCATGAAAAGAGAAAATAAAGGTCACTACTTGCTGGTCAAAGGGAAAATCCACCAAGAAGAACTCACAATTCTGAACATCTATGCTCCAAATGCAAGGGCACCCTCATTCGTGAAAAACTTTACTAAAGCTCAAAGCACACATTGCACCTAACACAATAATTGTGGGTGACTTCAACACTCCACTATCCTCAATGGACCAATCAGGAAACCAGAAATTAAACAGGGACACAGTGAAACTAATTGAAGCTTTGGACCAATTGGATTTAACAGATATATATAGAACATTTCATCCTAAAGCAAAAGAATATACCTTTTTCTCAGCACCACATGGTACCTTCTCCAAAATCAATCATATAATTGGTCACAAGACAGATGTCAACAAATACAAGAAGATCAAACTAATCCCTTGCCTCATATCAGATCACTATGGAGTAAAAGTGGTCTTCAACAGCAAGAAAAATAACAGAAAGCCCACATACACATGGAAACTGAACAATACTCTACTCAATGACACCTTGGTCAAGGAAGAAATAAAGAAAGAAATCAAAGACATTTTAGAATTCAATGAAAATGAAGGTACAACCTACCCAAATCTTTGGGACACAATGAAAGCAGTGCTAAGAGGAAAACTCATAGCCCTGAGTGCCTCCAAAATGAAACAGGAGAGAGCATACACTAGCAGATTAACGGCACACCTGAAAGCCCTAGAACAAAAAGAAGCTAATTCACCCAGGAGGAGTAGAAGACAGGAAATCATCAAACTAAGGGCTGAAATCAATCAAATAGAAACAAAGAGAACCATACAAAGAATCAACAAAACCAGGAGCTGGTTCTTTGAGAAAATCAACAAGATAGATAAACCCTTAGCCAGACTAACCAAAGGGCACAGAGACAGTATTCAAATTAATAAAATTAGAAATAAAAAGGGGGTTATAACAAGAGACTGAGAAAATTCAAAAGGTCATCAGATCCTACTACAAAAGTCTATACTCAATACAACTGGAGAATCTGGAGGAAATGGACAATTTCCTAAACAGATACCAAATACCAAAATTAAATCAGGATCAATTAGATCAGCTAAACAGTCCCATAACCCCTAGGGAAATAGAAGGCATTATAGAAAGCCTCCCAACCAAAAAAAGTACGGGACTTTTTTTGGTTTTAGTGCAGAATTCTATCAGGCCTTCAAAGAAGACCTAATACCAATACTCTTCAAACTATTCCACAAAATAGAAACAGAAGGGACACTGCCCAACTCATTCTATGAAGCCACAATTACGCTGATACCAAAACCACACAAAGATCCAACAAAGAAAGAGAACTCCAGGCCAATTTCCCTTATGAATATCAATGCAAAAATACTAAATAAAATTCTTGCCAACCAAATCCAAGAGCACATTAAATCAATCATTCACCATGATCAAGTAGGCTTCATCCCAGGGATGCAGGGATGGTTCAATATACGGAAATCCATCAATGTAATCCACTACATAAACAAACTAAAAGAAAAAAACCACATGGTCATCTCATTAGATGCAGAAAAAGCATTGGACAAAATTCAGCATCCTTTCATGTTAAAAGTCCTGGAAAGAACAGGAATTCAAGGCCCATACCTAAACATAGTAAAAGCAATATACAGCAAACCAATAGCCAACATCAAAATAAATGGAGAGAAACTGGAAGCAATCCCACTAAAATTAGGGACTAGACAAGGCTGCCCTCTCTCTCCATATCGTTTCAATATAGTACTTGAAGTTCTAGCTAGAGCAATTAGACAACATAAGGAAGTCAAAGGGATACAAATTGGAAATGAAGAAGTCAAACTATCATTATTTGCAGATGATATGATAGTATGTAAGTGACCCAAAAAAGTCCACCAGAGAACTCCTACAGTTGATAAACAACTTCAGCAAAGTGGCTGGTTATAATATCAACTCAAGCAAATCAGTAGCCTTCCTGTACTCAAAGGACAAGCAGGCTGAGAAAGAAGTTAGGGAAATAACACCCTTCACAATAGCCACAAACAACATAAAGTATCTTGGCATGACTCTAACCAAACAAGTGAAAGATCTGTACAACAAGAACTTCAAGTCCTTGAAGAAAGAAATCGAAGAAGACCTCAGGAAATGGAAAAATATTTCATGCTCTTGGATTGGCAGGATCAATATAGTAAAAATGGCCATCTTGCCAAAAGCAATCTACAGATTCAATGCAATCCCCATCAAAATCCCAAATCAATTCTTCATAGATCTAGAACGAGCAATTCTCAAATTCATTTGGAGTAACAAAAATCCCAGGATAGCTAAAACTATTCTCAACAATAAAAGGACTTCTGGGGGAAATCAATATCCCCGACCTCAAGCAGTACTACAGAACAATTGTGCTAAAAACTGCATGGTATTGGTACAGCGACAGGCAAGTAGATCAATGGAATAGAATTGAAGATCCAGAAATGAACCCACAGAGTTGTAGTCACTTGATCTTTGATAAAGGAGCTACAACCATCCAGTGGAAAAAAGATAGCCTCTTCAACAAATGGTGCTGGTTCAACTGGATGTCAACATGCAGAAGAATGCAAATTGACCCACTCTTATCTCCTTGCACTAAGATCAACTCCAAGTGGATCAAGGACCTCCACATAAAACCAGACACACTGAAACTAATAGAAAAGAAACTGGGCAAGACCCTGGAGGACATGGGTACAGGGGGAAAGTTCCTGAACAGAAGACCAATAGCTTATGCTCTAAGATCAAGAATTGACAAATGAGACCTCTTAAAATTACAAAGTTTCTGTAAGGCAAAAGGCACTATCAGAAGGACAAAACAGCAATAAACAAATTGGGAAAAGATTTTCACCAACCCCACATCCGACAGAGGGCTAATATTCAATATATACAAAGAACTCAAGAAGTTAGACCCCAAAGAGCCAAATAACCCTATTAAAAAATGGGGTACAGAGCTAAACAAGGAATTTTCACCAGAAGAAATTCGGATGGCTGAGAAGCACTTTAAGAGATGTTCAACATCATTAGTCATCAGGGAAATGCAAATCAAAACAACCCTGAGATTCCACCTCACACCAGTCAGAATGGCTAAGATTAAAAACTCAAGAGACAACAGGTGCTGGCGAGGATGTAGAGAAAGAGGATCACTCCTCCATTGTTGGTGGGATTGCAAGATGGTACAACGGCTCTGGAAATCAGTCTGGCGGTTCCTCAGAAAATTGGGCATGACACTTCCAGAGGAACCTGTCATACCACTCCTGGGCATATACCCAGAGGATTCCCCTGCATGCAATAAAGACACATGCTCCACTATGTTTATAACAGCCTTATTTATAATAGCCAGAAGCTGGAAAGAACCCAGATGTCCCTCAATGGAGGAATGGATACAGAAAATGTGGTATATTTATACAATGGAATACTTCTCAGCAATTAAAAACTATGAATTCATGCAATTTGTAGGCAAATGGTTGGATTTGGAAAATATCATCCTAAGTGAGTCAACCCAATCACAAAGGAATTCACATGAATTGCAATCACTGATTGTGCATATTAATGAGCCCAGAAGCTCTGAATACTCGAGACACAATTAGCTAAGTAAAAGATTCCCAAGAAAAGGGATGGAGAGGACCCTGGTCTGGAAAAGACTAAATCCGGTTTTGTAGGAGAGTACCAGAACAGAGAAATGGTAGGGGGGGGGTGATTGGGGAATTGGGGGGGAAGAGGACTTATGGGACATATGGTAAGGGGGGAACTGGAAAGGGGAAAGCCTTTGTAAAGTAAACAAAGAATATAGAAAATAATAAATATAAATAAATAAATAAATAAATAAATAAATAAATTCCTGATCTCAAAAAAAAAAAAAAAAAAAGCAAAAGATAGGGTTGGGGATTTAGCTCAGTGGCAGAGCACTTGCCTAGCAAGCACAAGGCCCTGAGTTCAGTCCTAAGACGGGGGGAGCAAAAGACTTGATAAAAGGAAAGGCCAGAGATCAGGATGAAGCACCTCTGTGAACCCTACAAACAAGAATTCTCACTAGGGATTCTGCAGAATCTGATCCTTCCACAACCAAGAAGAATGGAAAGGGCACTAAACAGAAAGGAGCCCTGTTATATACATGGGCTTGGGCTGGGTGCTTCTATAAGCGCCTCATTTGCTCTATGGAATTCCAAAGAGATGGTCTATACTGCCATTCCCATTTTACCCATGAGGAACTGCCATTCAGAGACAGTAAGGGAAGTTGATGATAGGACCATATATCCTATGTCTCCATGGGGATCTCCGGTGGATAAGCACTCTCACTTATTCAATGTATTAAGGCCAAAACACTAGAAATAAAGATGGAAGCAGAAAAAAATATGGATTCCTTCTTCTTATGCACTGTCAAGGATTTATCATGACTACAGCAGGACTCTCAAGCTGTCTAGTCCGAGGACCCCTTAATACTCTTAAAAATCAGCTGGAGATCCTCAAGAGCATTTGTTTATGTAGCTTAAATCTATTAATACTTACATATCAAAAACTAACTCTGAGAAATCCCTAAAATATTTATTTAACTAATCCTTAACAACAGTAGACATATGACACATTAATGCAAATAATCTATTTTATGTAAAGTAACTTTTAAAAGAAAAACGAAATTAAATGGTGAGAATGCATTACTACTTTTGGCAGACGCATTTGATGGCTGACTTCCTCATTCTGTTTGGAAAGTTACCACATGCCAGGCAGCTCCTAAAAAATGTTTCCCTCTCTCTCTCCCACTAGCAAGCTCACGAAAGGATGAGAATGAAAGAAGATAACAATATCTTATTATGAAACTAGTTCTGCTTTGAGGACCCTCTGAAAGAGGCTTCGGAATTTCCCACATATCACTGGGCCACCCTCTGAGAATCACTGGCTTGAGTTATGATACCTTAAGTCCCCAGAATGCATTTAGAATTTAATTGTGTTCCTTCTGCTTTTTTCCCCCAGTCCACTATTTAAGAATATTCCACTTCTTTCTTGCCTGAAACATTTTATGGTCTCTGGGAAGCCCAGTCGACCTGTCTTATTTGAACTCTTTGCAAGGCAATCTTCGAGAAACAAGATACACAGGCTCTGTGCTGGGCAGAATAGACAGAAACACCGGAATGAGTAGTTTTCACCTTCCAGGAAACCTTTCCTATGTGTAACTGGTGCAGAAAGAAGCAAGACAACTTCCAGCCTTTGTGATTGGTGAGAGCAATGAGCACCAAATTCCACCCAGCCAATCAGAACCTTCCTCTGATTTTGTTCCGTCTCAAACTTGCAGTTTCGTTTTCTCCTGCAGTACTGGCACGTTATTCTGGATCATTAAATTTTATGATAATCATCCATCCTACCATCGTACTTGAACCCCACACTATGACTCCCACCAGCTGACTTCTAATGGCATTTTGTGTGTCTCTCTTGGGGAGTCACGGGGTATAACTATGTCTGTGGAATGTGTGTGCCTGGATAGCAGATCATACTCATGAGCCCAGACTTTCCTGTAACCCATTATGTAGCTCAGGCTGGCCTGAAACTCACAACAATCCTCCTGCCTCAGTCTCCCGAGTGCTACTATTGCAGATACATACCACCAAAGCTTGCTTCATAATAGTACTTTTAACCCCGAGTTCCAGCCTAGGTTTTCTGCTGAACATGTGCCTCATTTTCCCCTGATAAATCTTGCCTTGGTGACCCTACCCATGGTGGATGCTTCCCCTCCCAATGTCCCACATAAAGTGGAAGTTTCTGGTTGTGTCGTGTGATGCAGACTCACATGATGTTTTGCTGAGACAGATTCATGTGGTGTTTTGCTGAGGCAAGACTCATGGGAGGGCACATGATGTTTGGAGTGAATATAAATAGGACTCAAACGGTCAGTGATGGGTGCTTGCATAGCTAACTTTGTAACAATTCATTGGTCTTTGCTGATCTTCACTTCGTTAAGAGAGGTAAGGCAGAGAACTTCACCTGAAGTCCTGACTGGTTCTGATATTTCCTTCTCTCTGATCATGCCAATTCAGTGGAGGGAGGCTGGCAGTTTCTGCTGGATCATGCTGCCCTTGATGATTGAGTTTGGTGAAACATTTTTTTTCTATATTCTTTGTTTACATTCCAAATGCTTTCCGCTTTCCAAGTCCCCCCCCTCACCATATGTCCCATAAGTCCTCTTCTCTCTGCCCAATCCCCAATCACCCACCCACCTCCATTTCTTTGTTCTAGTACTCCCCTATCATACTGGATCAAGTCTTTTCAGGACCAGAGCTCTCTCCTTTTTTCTTGGGAATCATATGATTTGCTAATTGTGACTTGAGTATTCAGAGCTTCTGGGATCACTAATATCCACTTATCAGTGATTGCATTTCATGTGTATTCTTTTGTGATTGGGTTAACTCACTTAGGATGATATTTTCCAGTTCCAACCATTTGCCTACAAATTTCATGAATTCATTGTTTTTAATTGCTGAGTAGTATTCCATTGTATAAATACACTACATTTTCTGTATCCATTCCTCCGTTGAGGGACATCTGGGTTCTTTCCAGCTTCTGGCTATTATAAATAAGGCTGCTATGAACATAGTGGAGCATGTGTCTTTGTTGCATGCAAGGGAATCCTCTGGGTATATGCCCAGGAGTGGTATGACAGGGTCTTCTGGAAGTGTCAGGCCCAATTTTCTGAGGAACCACCAGAATGATTTCCAGAGTAGTTGTACCATCTTGCAGTCCCACCAACAGTGTAGGAGTGTTACTCTTTCTCCACATCCTTGCCAGCATCTGCTGTCTCTTGAGTTTTTAATCTTAGCCATTCTGACTGGTATGAGGTGAAATCTCAGGGTTGTTTTGATTTGCATTTCCCTGATGACTAGTGATGTTGAACATCTCTTAAGGTGCTTCTCAGCCATCTGAATTTCTTCTGGTGAAAATTCCTTGTTTAGCTCTGTACCCCATTTTTAATAGGGTTATTTTGTTCTCTGGGGTCTAACTTCTTGAGTTCTTTGTATATATTGAATATTAGTCCTCTGTCAGATGTGGGGTTGGTGAAGATCTTTTCCCAATTAGTTGGTTGCTATTTTGTCCTTGGGACAGTGTCCTTTGCTTCACAAAAACTTTGTAATTTTATGAGGTCCCATTTGTCAATTCTTGATCTTAGAGCATAAGCTATTGGTGTTCTGTTCAGGAACTTTCCCCCTGTACCCATGTCCTCCAGGGTCTTGCCCAGTTTCTTTTCTATTAGTTTCAGTGTGTCTGGTTTTATGTGGAGGTCCTTGATCCACTTGGAGTTGATCTTAGTACAAGGAGATAGGAGTGGGTCAATTCACATTCTACATGCTGACCTCCAGTTGAACCAGCACTATTTGTTGAAGAGGCTATCTTTTTTTCCACTGGATGGTTGTAGCTCCTTTATCAAAGATCAAGTGAGCATAATTCTGTGGGTTCATTTCCGGGTCTTCAATTCTATTCCATTGATCTACTTGCCTGTCACTGTACCAATACCATGCAGTTTTTAACACAATTGCTCTGAAGTACTGCTTGAGGTCAGGAATATTGATTCCCCCAGAAGTTCTTTTATTGTTGAGATTAGTTTTAGCTATTCTGGGCTTTTTGTTATTCCAGATGAATTTGAGAATTGCTCTTTTTAATTCTCTGAAGAATTGATTTGGGATTTTGATGGGGATTGCATTGAATCTGTAGATTGCTTTTGGCAAGATGGCCATTTTTACTTTATTAATCCTGCCAATCCAAGAGAGCATGAAATATTTTTCCATCTTCTGAGGTCTTCTTTGACTTCTTCAAAGACTTGAAGTACTTGTCATACAGATCTTTCACTTGTTTGGTTAGAGTAATGCCAAGATACTTTATATTGTTTGTGGCTATTGTGAAGGGTGTTATTTCCCTAACTTCTTTCTCAGCCTGCTTATCCTTTGTGTATAGGAAGGCTACTGATTTGCTTGAGTTGATTTTATAACCAGCCACTTTGCTGAAGTTGTTTATCAGCTGTAGGAGTTCTCTGGTGGAGTTTTTTGGGTAGCTTAAGTATACTATCATATCATCTGCAAATAGTGATAGTTTGACTTCTTCATTTCCAATTTGTATCCCTTTGACTTCCTTATGTTGTCTAATTGTTCTTGCTAGAACTTCAAGTACTATATTGAAAAGATATGGAGAGAGAGGGCAGTCTTGTCTAGTCCCTGATTTTAGTGGGATTGCTTCCAGTTTCTCTCCATTTATTTTGATGTTGGCTACTGGTTTGCTGTATATTGCTTTTACTATGTTTAGGTATGGGCTTTGAATTCCTGCTCTTTCCAAGATTTTAAGTATGAAAGGATGCTGAATTTTGTCAAATGCTTTTTCAGCATCTAATGAAATAATCATGTGGTTTTTTTTTTCTTTTAGTTTGTTTATGTAGTGGATTGCATTGATGGATTTCCATATATTGAACCATCCCTGCATCCCTGGGATGAAGCCTACTTGATCATGGGTGTATGATCATTTTGATTTGTTCTTGGATTCGGTTGGCAAGAATTTTATTGAGTATTTTTGCATCGATGTTCATAAGGGAAATTGGCCTGGAGTTCTCTTTCTTTGTTGGATCTTTGTGTGGTTTTGATATTAGCGTGATTGTGGCTTCATAGATTGTGGGTAGTATTCCTTCTGTTTCTATTTTGTGGAATTGCTTGAATAGTATTGGTGTTAGGTCTTCTTTGAAGGTCTGATAGAACTCTCCATCTGGTCCCATACTTTTTTTGGTTGGAAGACTTTCTATGACCCTTTCTATTTCTTTAGGGGTCATGGGACTATCTATTTGATCCTGATTTAATTTTGGTATTTGGTATCTGTCTAGGAAAGTGTCCATTTCTTCCAGATTCTCCAGTTGTGTTGAGTAAAGGCTTTTGTAGTAAGATCTGATGATTTTTTTAATTTCCTCAGGTTCTGTTATTGTATCTCCCTTTTCATTTCTAATTTTGTTAATTTGGATACTGTCTCTGTGCCCATTGGTTAGTCTGGCTAAGGGTTTATCTATCTTGTCGATCTTCTCAAAGAACCAGCTCCTGGTTTTGTTAATTCTTTGTATGATTCTCTTTGTTTCTACTTGATTGATTTCAGCTCTGAGTTTGATGATTTCCTGTCTTCTACTCCTCCTAGGTGAAGTAGCTTCTTTTTGTTCCAGGGCTTTCAGGTGTGCCATTAAGCTGCTGGTGTATGCTCTCTCCAGTTTCATTTTGGAGGCACTCAAATTTTCCTATTAGAACTGCTTTCATTGTGTCCCATAGATTTGGGTAAGTTGTACCTTCATTTTCATTGAATTCTAAAAAGTCTTTGATTTCTTTCTTATTTCTTCCTTGACCAAGGTATCATTGAGTATTGTTCAGTTTCCATGTGTATGTGGGCTTTCTGTTGTTTTTGTTGCTATTGAAGACCACTTTTACTCCATAGTGATCTGATAGGAGGTGTCTTAGTTAGGGTTTTACTGCTGTGAACAGACACCATGACCAATGCAAGTTTTATAAAAGACAACATTTAATTGGGGTTGGCTTACAGGCTCAGAGGGTCAGTCCATTGTCATCAAGGCAGAAACATGGCAGCACCCAGGCAGGCATGGTGCAGGAGGAGCTGAGAGTTCTACATCTTCATCTGAAGGCTGCTAGTAGAAGACTGACTTCCAGGCAACTAGGGTGAAGGTCTTAAGCCCACACCCACAGTGACACACCTACTCCAACAAGGCCACATCTCCTAATAGTGCCACTCCCTGGGAAAAGCATATACAAACCATAACAGGAGGCATGGGATTATTTCGATCTTCTTATATGTGTTGAGGTCTGTCTTGTGACTAATTATATGGTCGATTTTGGAGAAGGTACCATGAGGTGCTGAGAAAAAGGTATATTCTTTTGCTTTAGGATGAAATGTTCTATATATGTCTGTTAAATCCAACTGGTCTATAGCTTCAATTAGTTTCACTGTGTCCCTGTTTAGTTTCTGTTTTCCTGATTGGCCCATTGAAGATAGTGGAGTGTTGAAGACACCCACAATTATTGTGTTAGGTGCAATGTGTGCTTTGAGCTTTAGTAAAGTTTCTTTTACAAATGAGGCTGGCATTTGTGTTCTCTTAAAGTCTGCATGAGGTCTGCCCAGGATCTTCTAGCTTTCATGGTCTCAGGTGAGAAGTCTGGGGTAATTCTTATAGGTCTTCCTTTATATGTTACTTGACCTTTTTCTCTTACTGTCTTTAAAACTCTTTCTTTGTTTAGTACATTTTGGGTTTTGATTATTATGTGATAGGAGGTATTTCTGTTTTGGTCTAGTCTGTTTGGAGTTCTGTAGGCTTCTTGTATATTCATGGGCATCTCTCTCTCTTTAGGTTAGGGAAGTTTTCTTCCATAATCTTGTTGAAGATATTTGCTGGCCCTTTAAGTTATAAATCACTCTCTTCTATACCTGTAATCCTTAGGTTTGGTCTTCTTATTGTGTCCTGGATTTCCTGGATGTTTTGTGTTACAAGCTTTTTGCATTTTGCATTTTCTTTGACTGTTGAGTCCATGGTTCCTATGGTATCTTCTGCATCTGAGATTCTTTCTTCTATCTCTTGTATTCTGCTGTTGATATTTGCATCTATGGCCCCTGATTTCTTCCCAAGGTTTTCTATCTCCAAAGTTGTCTCCCTTTGTGATTTCTTAGTTGTTTCTACTTCTGTTTTTAGATCCTGGATGGTTTTGCTCAGTTCCTTCACTTGCTTGTTTGTGTTTTCATGTAACTCTTTGAGAGATTTTTGTGTTTCCTCTTTCATGACTTCTGCCTGTTGACCCAAGTTCTCCTGTATTTTTTTTAAGTGATTTTTGCATTTACTCCTTATTGGCTTCTATTTTTTGACCCATTTTCTCCTGAATTTCTTTAAATGATTTTTGTGATTCCCTTGTAAGGGCTTCTACCTTTGATCTATTTTCTCATGTATTTCTTTAAGAGATTTATTTATGTCCTTGTGTTCCTCTAACAGCATCATGACCAGTGATTTCAAACCCAAATCTTGTTTTTCTGGTGTGTTGGGGTATCCAGGACTTCCTGTTATCGGAGAATTGGGTTTGGATGCTGCCATGTTGCCTTGATTTCTGTTAGTAATGTTCCTACGTTTGCCTTTTGCCATCTGGCTATCTCTGGTGTTAGTTGGTCTTGTTGTCACTGGCTGGTGTTTGAACCTCCTGAGAGCCTGTAAGGCTAATTCCGCACCTCTGGATGTCTGGGTTCCCCGTGGCTCAGGTTGCTGATGTGCTATCCTCCTCTTGGGTGCCCTTGGAGCCCTAATGTGTCCTGCCCCAAGGAATGATATACTCTGGTTGTCTCTGTGAGCCTGGTGTTGCCTGTCTGCTTCTTCAGGGAGCGCAGATGGAAGATGCTGCAGGGACCTTATGACCCCCCCCACCCCCTACCTGGGTTGGTGCATGACCCGGTTGGCGTACAAATGGCCCGCCCAGCTGCTCAGTCTCTGCATGCAGGCAAGAGCCTGACAGGATAGGACCCGAGTGATGTTAGACCCAGTCTCTGTCAACACACCTGGCTTTAGCTGTTAGCTGTCTGTGGTGCTCCAAGGCAAGATGGCAGCCTCCGCTATAAGCTGGACAAAGACCCCCAAGCGAGTTGGTCCACGACTGACCGGGTTGGCATACAGATAGCCCGCCAAGCTGCTCAGGCTCTGGGTGCAGGCAAGAGCTTGACAGGATAGGACCTGAGCGATGTTACACCCAGACTCTGTCAGTGCACCTGGCTTTAGCTGTTAACTGTCTGTGGTGCCCCGAGGCAAGATGGCGGCCTCTGCTGTAAGCTGGACCTTGGTGAAACTTTTGAATTGGACTATTGGTACCCTGACACTATTGAAGTGGACTGCTGGTATCCTGACAAAGGGATTACACGCACACACACACACACACACATACACACACACACAAGAACTACTTCTAAACAGATCCACATCCCCTTGTCCTATTTGCCATCTTTTCTCCCCTGCCTTGGAGGTGGGCTAGAAGGGGGTTATCGAAGTGTTTGAGAACCCTAATTAAAGTAGATTTGGAAACTTCTTTTTTTTTTTTTTTTTTTTTTGGATTTGGCTTTTTGGAGACAGGGTTTCTCTGTATAGCCCTGGCTGTCCTGGAACTCACTCTGTAGACCAGGCTGGCCTTGAACTCAGAAATCCGCCTGCCTCTGCCTCCCAGAGTGCTGGGATTACAGGTGTGCGCCACCACCACCCAGCGATTTGGAAACTTCTAAGCCTATACACAGCTCCTTTTCTGGGAGCTCAAGCCTTCTTTGCAGCCAACTGAGTCGAATGACTCAGGGAGGCCACCACCTGCATCCAGTCACCACAGTACAAGCAAGCCTTCATCCCCTCACCAGCCTCTCTTTTTTGCCTGGAACTCAGAGTAACTCAACCACATTTCTTCAGCACGTGCCAGAAATGTGACAGACAATATACTGAGAAGACAGAAATACAAAAATGAGTCTTGACTCTCAAAGAACTCACACTTAGTCAGGAAGATGACATAACCAGTAAAGATAACAAGAGCCAGCTAGTAAGATGTGTGTGTCACACAGGAGTCTGGCAGCGTGAGACTGAACAGCAACCCAAGGCTGGCTTATACAAAAAAGGGAGCACCGTTGGTTTTCTAAACTGGCAGTTCTAAGAGAACATCAAGAGCATCTCTGCGCTGTTTTCTCTTTTCCACCTCAGACTCTCTGTCCTTTTCTACCCTGCTTCACAGCCATCAAACTGGCCTTCATCTCTAGTTTTAGCTCTGTTCGTCCATGCCAGTAGGAGATGGGAAAATAAGCAAAGGGAAAGTTCAGAGCATTGACTTCCTGCAAGCTCGTTCCTTTGACCCGTGCCTTATACCCGACTGCCCACATTCCAAGATGGCCGACAAACCTCTCCCACAGCTGGACTCCTGTCTGTCTCTAGTAACAGGGCTCTCTCCCCCTGCGGGTCTGAAGATGCTAAGAGCTTCCCACTGCCACTGGTCACTAGGTGCTTCCCTATGCGATCTCACCCCTTTCCTCCTCTGTGAATAATCCCCACATGATCCTTTCTTCAAGTGTGCCTTCTGAGAGTTCCATCTTGTAGAACAGCTGTTTCCTTTAGGTTTAATAGATGATCAACACCGCCCTGAAGCAGAGACCTTTGCCCACAGCCACGGCAACAAAATGAACGGAACTTGACAGCAGAGAGCCAAAGTCTATGGTAATGAGGCTGTTAACATTCCCTCTTGAAGAAGCAGAGAGAGGGTCACAAAGTCTTCACGAGACCTTCCTCTGAGATTTCAATCAGTACTCCTTCCTGCCCTGGCTGAACATGATCAAAAGGATAGAAAGGTTTTGACTGGGGGAAATAGGAATTCTTGGCAACACAGCTGCAGTGAGTCACCAAGAAAGACCCCTGTAAGAATATCCAATAAATTCATCTGTTCGCTTAGCTGGGTTTCACCAAATCTTGCTTTGTGCTGACATCTCCTCCCCTGTTTGGAGTGAACAGACCATTCTTTAATATCCCCTCAGGAAAGTCTGGAAACACATCTGTGTCCTACTGTTTCCCAGTAGGAAAGCTTGAGGCAGGGGCTTAATCGGTGACATAAAAAACCAGTTTCTTTCTCTAGGTTATGAAACATCGGTTGGTCTCTTCCTCTTTTCTTCCCTATGGAAGTGAAGCAGATGATGGTGGTGAGGGAAAGAGAGATTGATTGATTGAGAGAGAGAGAGAGAGAGAGAGAGAGAGAGAGAGGCCTTCTCTGGAGCCCTAACAAAATTCCAGTAACATGTCTACCAGTGACTCACTTCCCAGAACTAAAGAATCCAGTGAGTCTAATTGTCCACTCATGATCTTATGACCCTCTCCACTCTTCATCCAAATCTTACAGCTCAAGCACCAGGAGAGAACGGTAAGCCAAAGGAAATCCTTCATCCT
Source organism: Apodemus agrarius (assembly GCA_964023405.1). Classification (NCBI taxonomy): domain Eukaryota; kingdom Metazoa; phylum Chordata; class Mammalia; order Rodentia; family Muridae; genus Apodemus; species Apodemus agrarius. The sequence goes on from OZ030015.1 coordinate 80,034,450, forward strand.
GTTACCAAAAGAAATAGCTATGGGTTTGTATGACTTCCAAACACAGAATGCCTACTGGAAAGAGATACAAATGAAAGGTCTGTAGAGGTTAGACAGGAAAGAACCCATCAGGAGAAGATTGCCTCTCCATTGAGTATCTTTGCCTGAGAGTTACTATTTCCCCTTTCGAAGGCAATTCTCAGGACAATTCTCACTCTCAGAAGGCAATTCTCAGGACAATTCTCACTCTCACAAGAGGGAGTGCAGCCCTTGCTCCCCAATTATTCTCCGTAGACTTCTCTCAAGAGTTGTTTACAGGGAAATGCCTGGTGCCGTTCTGTTTAAAGATCATTTGCTAGACTCCCAGATGTGGAATGGGGGTTAGTGACACTTTCAGACTCACAGCAGCTGTGGCTATCTGTACCCGACTTGTGCAAGTCTAGAGGAACCAGCATCCCATCATGAATGGGGAGGGGTTCATAGGGCCCCACCCCTCCCTCAGATGCTATAGGCAAGTGATTGATTTCTGGGGAAGAGTGGGTCTTCTTTCTCAGTAGTCTAGCTGCTAGTAAGTTCCCTTACTCAAATAAATAACCCCTCACCCCTGCTTATGCAGGCAGCCCTAATCAAATGCGGTGAGCAGATTAAAAAAAGACAAAGTAGGAGGGAAACTTGTTGGGATAAAGAAGGAGTTCAGTGAGAGGAGAAGAGAATAAAAAAAGGATAATGAGAGGATTATGATCAAAGTACATTTTATGTACATATGAAATTGTGAAAAAAATGAAGTTTTTTTTTTTTTTTAATTAAAAAAGGACATAAGCTAACCCAAAAGTTAGGGCGGAATTACATCCCAAACTTTAGCGGAGCCAACGAGTCAGGGGCGGGGGAGATCAAGAAAGAGAAGATGGTGAGGAAAAATCATCCTAGGTCTTGGAATACATAGGCTATTTTCTAGGATGCCCATGATGTCACCCAGTGGGGAAACATGAGACACTGCGGCCCCTAGAGAGAAGCCCTTGACCATGAGACTTCCGCTCCAATTTCCATCAGCTCAATCAAAGTGTCTAAAACCGATAATCTCATAACAAATTAAATCAGGACCTTCACTGGCTAGTCTGTTGTCTTTCTGCCCCCGCTCCTTGCTGCCCCGAGGCAGCCCCTCTGACCTCCCTGCACCCCAGTAGGAAAACAAGGACAACTGCAAGAACCTTCTGTCCACCTCATGGATGCCTGAGGAGTAAGTAAGACCGTGAATAGAATACACCAGGTACTCTTTTTTTCAAAAATGTGTAAACTTTTGTTATTTTATAACTAAAACTACTGTTAGTTCAACCCACTGAGTGTAAATTCCATTTTTCTCCCCTTCGCATAATCACAGAACTCTCCAGCAAACGCAGCCACTAACTCCACCCAAGCCTAGGTACCTCCCTGACCACCACCAGGGGGGCTGTTTTCCTCCTGCATCCTACTTTAAAAGATCGCCAATCTGAGCTCCTCTCTCCATAGAAACCCAGAGAAAAAAATAGAAGCAGCAGGTTTTCAGCGGTTTCCACCCTGGCTGTTTCAATTAAGAAAACCCACGCGGCTCTTCCATTAGCATGTGGGTGGAGAAGCCGGCGGTGGCACAGCGACCCTCGTTCCTCGGTTCACAAGGACCTTCCAATTATTTGCAGCCAATAAATCCTCGCCTTGGCTGGTGTGGTTACAAGTCACCTCTGCGAGGTCCTCCTGAGGAGATGCACTTGGGACGAATCTGTCACCTTCATGTCTCTTTCAAACGCTGAAATGAGAAATATGTTTTTCCAAATCCTTTCTCAAGTACTTTTCTTTATTTCTAGCAGCGAACCCTCTCCAGGGCTTCCTATGCTCAGACTGAGCAGTGAGTGAGAGAGAATGCTCAGCTTGAAGGAGTGCTCCCAAAGAAGGGTGATCAGGATTTCAGGTGCTCACGGGGGGAGAGGGACGGAGATGTGTCCTTTGTGGGAATCACAAAGCCTTTCCCACGGAGGCTTCCCTCCCTCAAGGATGAGGTATAAGTGGGTACCTGTAATCTCAGCATCACAGGAGGCCGAGGGAAGAGACTCATAATTCAACACCAATGGGGGCTACATAAGGAGACTCTATGGAGGGGTTGGGGGAGGGGAAGAGAGAGGAAAGTATGCCGGCAGCCAGGAGGGACGTTACCCTGCATTGAGTGCAAAGGAGAATAAAAAGGAAACCCCTGGCTTGGGAGTCTGCGGAAACCTAGAGGGAAATGGGTCTGTGTTTGAATTCAGAACCTTTGCATGTGAGGTAGAAGAAACCAGTGTCTGGGAGAGGACCATGTAGCTCCTTAAAAAGAATGAATCCGACCTGGCACTGTAACATCCACCTTTTGTCCCAGAAGGTCGATTACAAGTGTGAGCCACCACACCCAGCTTCAGTTCCATATAACTCATGCACAGATCACATGTGCCTACAAAAGGCAAGAAAGAGGACATGAAATAAAATGATATGCATCCACAGAATTTTTGTGTACATATGTGGGGTAGGGGAGGCATCTGGAATGCTAAACACAATCTATTAGCAATAAAGTTCTGGGAGAAAACTAGATTTGGGTTGAGGAGAAAAGATTTAAATCCCACCACTTCAGACACTGGCATCAGGTTCATGCTGATGACAACCTGATTTCTCTCCTTGGGACCTACGTAGTAGAAAGAGGGAACCAGGGCTGGAGAGATGGCCCAACAGTTAAGAGCACTGGCTGCTCTTCCAGAGGTCCTGAGTTCAATTCCCAGCAACTACCTGGAAGCTCACAACCATCTGTAATGAGATCTGATGCCCTCTTCTGGTGTGTCTGAAGACAGCTATAGTATACTCACATACATGAAATAAATCTGTTTTTAAAAAAAATCATTAAAAAAAAGAATAAGAGAACCAACATTTGTCATGGCATATGTGCCCATACACACACACACACACACACACACACACACACACACTCCATGCATGCACACACAAAATAAATAAATGCATGGATGCAATAAAAGATTTTTAAAATAATTTTAATTGCTCAGTGTGGGCTACAAACACAACTCAGTCAAGCACTTGCCTAGCAGGTACGAAGCCCCAGGTTCAATCCCCAATCCTACATAAAAACCAGTTGGGTGGGAACACCCATCTGAAATCTCAGAATTTGGGAAGTAGATGCAGTAGGATCAGAAGTTCAAAGTCATCATCGTCAGCAAAGTTCAAGGTCAGCCTGGTACCATAAGGTTCTGCGCCCTTCCCCCCAGGCTTGAGCAGGCTAAATAGACCTTAAGTGTTTGGCACAGTCAGACCTTAACAACTCAGTGGAGTCTTCCTTCTGCGGTGCTGCACCTGCAATTTCCTACAGGAGTAGACTGCCCCACTGAGCTGGCTGTGCAACATGATCCAATGGAAACAAAGGATGGGTCTGTGGGCTCTCCCTATATAAATACAGTGCCGAGCCTTGATCAGAAACTTTTGTCTTGGCTTCATCCTTCTCTCACCATGCCCCCCCCACACACACAGACACACCTGTCCTTTTTCATTTCCAGCCCCCCCCCCTTTTCAGGTAACCCAGCTCAGCTACAGACTCTAGTCCCCGATCCAAAAATAAACTAAAATTAAAATCACTCAGTGTCTTTAACAGTCTCTTGACTTCCTCGTAAAATTTGAGCGTCTTTCCTTTTACAACTGACAGCAGCAGTGCCTTTAGCACGCGCACGCGCGCATGGTCCGCACGCGCACTGTATAGGCAGACACCCTGCCAGCTAGTTCTCCATGTTCACTCCCAGATTTCTGCTTCTGACTCCATAGCAGCGTCTCTGCATCCCGCTTCGTTCTTCCGTGGTCAGCTTGTCCTCAGCCACCCACGGTATTATTTCAAGTGACTCCCAAGTGACCACCTGCCTTTATCTTCCCTGCCCTAGGTTCCGCTGCAGGAGAATTGTCTAAAGCACAGATTCAGCCACTCCAGAAACTCTCCTTCTGTGGTAGTTCTCCACTTCAGGCACCAGCAGAATACCCCGAGGGCTTATTTAAAATTCAGGTTTCTTGGTGTCCTCTTCAAAGGTTCCAGCGTAGAATGCCTGGATTTCCAACCGCCACTGCAGGTGGTTGTGATGTAAAGACAGCTAAGATGGAACTTAGCCAAATACTTGTGCTAAACCATAGCCCTGGTCCCTCAGCACAATAGTCAGGACCCTAATCACTTAGCACCATCCCCTAGCTCCTCCTGTACCCCACACATTTCCCGCCAAAACCCAGGCAAGGCTCTTTTTTGCTAGTCCCTCATTTTCCGTCACCACTGCTTTCATCCACGCTTATCGTCCGCATCATTCCAACATCCTCCTTCATTTAGCTGATGCCAGCACATGAGAAACGGGCCAGGTACTCCTCTCAACCCCTCCTGGCTTCACAATCCACATCGCCCCCCTCACCGTTCTAGTAAGCAAGGTACGTGTCAGGCAAAGCTCTTCCTTCGGTGCATGGTTTTTTTTTCTAGATTTTGCTATTGACATCCTTACCATAAGACTGATAGCATCCATCACCTTCCCCAGAGAAGGCACGCTAAGTGCAACCCACAACCGGGACCTGCAGACATTATGCTGGTGGCTGGATGAGAGACCCGCAGAGGACAACTTCCACAAGGACAAGTTGGCCCAATGATGACACACACGTGTGTTCCCACCCCTTCCTCAAGCACAGGCTGCTGCTGGTCAACACCAAGGCTTACCGTTTTCAACATCAGCTCTCTCCCTTCCCCATGAACAGGTACTCAATACTTGGAAAAGCGGCAGTAGAGTCAACAGTAAGAGTTCACCCCTAAAAGTCAATGATCATTGCTACTGAGAAAAAAAAAAATTTTTATTGGACCCTCTCATTAAAAGGGCCTTTTATTGGATGAGGTCCTTATGCATCCGGTTTGTGGATGCTCCATCCACTGACCCCATCCTCAGAATCTGGTAAGTAGTCACAAAGCACTCACTGTTTGAAAAGCAAGTACTATATTTAGGAATAAAGAGAAAGAATTGACCCTTCCCTCTCTCCCGGTTTAATGTTCCTTTGTGTGGCTCCCATTCCTGGAAGATCAGCACTAACCAATCATAGGCCTATTCAACAACAGGTCATCAATCTCTGACTACTGCCCCACCCTGTCAACGGGAGACCCACATCATGTTTCCTTCTTATCAGCATAAAAAGTCTAAATTTAGTCAGAAGATTAAATGCATCCATCTTTGAACAAGAACCCGTGGTTTCCAGCAAGTCCTTCCCGGCAAGCATAATCCGGTTCTCTGGCCTGTTAATTGTTCTTTGCTGATTCATTTGCTCACCATTCCTTCTTGCATCTCGAATCTTCAACTGAGTCCGTTTCTGGAAGGATATTCTGGAAGTGTTCTTTGTTTTTTTAAGGTTCACTCAATGAACTCCTTTTTTTGTTGTTTTTGTTTAAGACAATCATGCACAGGTTAGCCTAAAGAGATTCACTTCCTCCAACTAGGTTCCACAACTTCCGAAAAGAGTCCCAACACTGGACTGGAGACAAAATATTCAGAAACATGAGCCTACGGGGGGACATTTTACCTCCAAACCATAACAATTCAGAGTCATGATGCCTCGTGAATGAATGAATTTCATCTCACGGGAGTGAGTTCTCCCTCCTGAAGGTCTCAATCATTACCACATAAGTAGGTTGTTATAAAGTGCCCATTCCCCTTACCCCTTCCTTCTGAAACCATCTCTTCTTCCCTCTTCCCTTTGTGAAATGATGGAGTATGAACCCCCTCACTAGAAGTTTAACTCATATCCCATCCAAGTTTGGACTTCTAGCCTCTGGAGAGTCATTACCCATATTAAACCTCTCATCTTCATAAACTACCCAGACTCAGGTATTCTGTCACAGTAGCATAAAACTAACTAAGACATTGCTGTAACAAATGACCACAACCTGGGTCTACCTTTCAGCTCTGGAGTTTAGACATGCAAAAGGCACTCTTTTAGAGAATCCATTTCCTTGTTTTATGCTATCTCTGGACTTCACTACAGTCCTTGGTTCATGGCTTGTTTCTCTATCTCCAAATCCAGTTGATTCAAAGCAAGTGTCATGTTTCCTTAACTACTTCCAACTCCCTCTTCCAGTTTTAAGGACTGTAGTGATTTGGATATGCTTGGCCCAGGGAGTGGCACTATCAGACAAGATCTTGTTAGAGTAGGTGTGGCCTTATTAAAGAAAGTGTGTCATTGTGAGGGTGAGCTTTGAGACCCTCCTCCTAGCTGTCTGAGGAGTCCAGTCTTCTCCTGTTTGTCTTTGGAACAAAATGTAGAACTCTTAGCTCCTCCAGTGCTATGCCTGCCTAGTTCCCACCATGTTGATAATAGACTGAACCTCTGAACCTGTAAGCCATCCCCATTTCAATGCTATTCTTTATAAGAGTTGTCTTGGTCATGGTATCTTTTCACAGCAATGGAAACCCCAACTAAGACAAGGATACTTGCGACTACATGGAGGTCATACAGACAGTCTGTGATAAGCTCCCTATTTTAAGATCAACTGATTGGTACCTTAATTCCATCTACAAATAAAATCCCCTAGATCTAAGGCAACATAGCCACAGGTTGCAAAGATTAAGGTGTGGACCTTTGGGATGTGGGGAGCATATTCTGACGGTCACAGCATCTTTTCCATCTCCTCTCTGCCACTGTGCCTCCCCTACTGTCCTCACCAAAGAAACCTGTTAGCCTCGGAGAACAAAATGTATTTGGGGGCTTCTATTTTCCTCTACCACCAAGTCCTATCTCCACCCTCACCATTGTGAGATCTCTCTGGAACACTGCTAGTTATCTGCTGAAGTCGTCCTCAAATCACACTGCCTCTGTGAGCACCCCTTGCCCGTGGATTCCCCAGCACACCTGGACACTGTGCTTCTTCTATAATGCTTGACTCATGACACAAGGATAACACTCATCATGCTACACTATACTCTCGGCAGACCTTGCTGGCACTCTCTAACATGTCCAGCACTAGCTGTATGCTGCACCTACATGATTTCACCTACTCCTCATAGCAGCTTGATCAGGTAAGTCTCCCTGACCTCCATCTTTCTCCAGCCCCAGCTGATGAGCACATATATGAACCCTCTGTGTCTTGTTAATCTCATATTGCTGGCATATCACTCTAGCCCCCACCACCACCCGCATGATTCAGTCTCTATTCATTTGGTTCAATCTAACTGGACTGTGGGTTCTCTGAGCCAAAACAGTGCTAGTGGCTATTCTTTCAAGTGATAGATCAAAGGTTTCCCAAAGGTTAAACTAGGGGCATGTGACTTCTGATCGGTCTCCAGTCTTGGGTCCGAGTTTGGCAAATGAGAGCTCACAGTGTGGCCCAGCTGTTAGAAGGTAATCCTACAAAGTTCGCAGGGACCAAGAGCGAACAGCTTGCAGGGCAAGTGCTGTATCAGAAGTAGTCTCCTGCTGCAGCATCAGCGAGTACCACTGGATGTCCAGCTGGTCGCATCCTCATTCTAAAAGAATGAGCCACCATCCCTCATGTATGACTTGGTTCTTAAACCAACAGTGGAATAAACAAATGTGTTGGGAATACTCCATTATGGATTACCATTAAGTAAATTCACCAGATCAATAAACATATTAACATATCCCATTGGCTGCAAAGCCCCATGCAGTAAACATTTCCTGAGGATATGTCATTATTTCAGGCATAAAAGATGAATCAAACCAGGCTCCCAAGGAGCTCAAGGGTCCATAGAACAACAAACTGGAAAAAAAAATTAGTACAGTGAGCTGCTACATAATAATAAAATTCCTCGGACATTCGCTTTATCTCCTAAGCCTCGAGTTCCTCGGGTTCCTCATGTCTGGGTTGGGGAGCACTGACCTCATAAAGAGGGAAGAGATTAGAATGGCATCTGGCACATGGAAAAATCTGGCCAATGCTAGCAATAGGCAAAGCACTGTGGCACACAGATGGGAGCATGGGCTCTTGATGTGGCTGCAAAATGCCTTCCTAGGCAGAGCCTGAAATGGAAAGGGAGAGTTTACATGACCAGAAACCCTGAGGGAAAGGAGTGTATGTAGAGAAAACAGCCAAGACAAAGGCACAAAGGTATGAGGATAGAAGACTGCATTTCTCCATCAACCAACCGCACCTCTGTCCTCTTGGGCATAGGACTGAACACTTCCCGGCCCGCCCTCCAGTTGACAGCATCACACAATGAACTCGAGTCAATGAAATGGGCCAGTGTGACATAAGATCTGACTCCTAAACTCTCTCTGTGCATTTTGCCCCTTCATCCACTGGCTGGGATGAACCTGAACTCACTTCTGGAGATGGAGGGATGTTGGCTCCATGAGTCATCACCCAGAGGAGAGATACTCAGGAAAAGCACCCAACCAGAAATATCACATTAGACTGAGCAAAACTGGGAGGCAAGATGTCATCGCATGAAAGCCCTGAAACTCCAGGGTTTATTTGTTACTATAGCACAGCCTTCGGTCAGTTGTCCTAATATAGTGTGAAATCTCATGTGAAGCTTGAACAAGAACAAGTTTTGTTTTTGTTTTTGTTTTTGTTTTTCACTAAAATGTAGATAGGTGAGAGAAAAGGCAAGGAAGGAAAATGGAAATCAGTTTACAAAGACACTTAAATTCCTCACTAACAGAGCTTAGAGAATCCCGCAGAAGAAAAAGAATTGTAGGAGCTAAAGGGGACTAGGCTAAGTCCTAAGAGAATACCACAGCCCACAGAATCAACTAAGCAGGGCTTCTAGGGGCTCACAGAAAGCTCTAGGCAGGAAGCACGGAGCCTGCATGGGTCTGTGCTAGGTCCTCTATATATGTATTGTGGCTGTTAGCTTGGTGTTTTGTGGGATTCCTAACAGCAAGGAGAAGGGGTGTCTATGACTTTTGGGACCCTTTCCTCCGACTGGGTTGCCTCACCCAGCTGATCTGAAAGCTCTGTCTTACTGTAACCTGTTATACCATGTTCAGTTAATATCCCTGGGAGGCCTGCTCTTTTCTGAAGGAAAACAGAGAAGGAGTGGATCTGGGAAAGAGAGAGGAGTTGGGGGGACATTGGGAGGCATGGAGGGGAGGGAAGGTGTTTGGGATGTATTGTAGGAGAGAATTTTTTTTTTTTAAATTCTCACTAAAGACTTTGGATCCTTTTCTATAGATGATGGGAGGCTATTAAAAGGCTTTGATCAGGAGACCAGCAGAATCACATGTGTGCTTTCAAAAGATCACACCCACCTCCCACATGTGTGCCTGCACACATTCTAGTACACACATACACACTGGTAGAAAGATGTGACTACCGTGCAAAACAGGAAAGAGAACCTGGGTAGAGCAAGGCTGAAAGTAGAATTCAGCTATAAAAGGGCATGCGTTAGTGAGTCCTCGGGCAGTGAAGCCCGTGTCATGCTCGGCTTTGGGTCTCTGGGCTTAGTCCGAAAATAAATGGCACACGTCGGAGAAACAGTTCAAGTGGGTGATGAATGGGTGGGTGGATGGGTGGGTAGATGGGTTGGTGAGCGAATAAATGGGTGGCTAGTAAGTAGGCAGATGGGTGATCTGCTGGGCGGATGGACATGTGGGTGAGCACTGGTTACCATAGCAATCCTAGCGAGGAAATGAAGCATGACCTAGGATTCAGGATCAAGGCAGTGGAGACGGAAAGGCACAGACTGGAAGTACACTTAAGGAGCGAGAGTAGGCAAAGCTTAGGGAGCAATTGGCCATAGAGGATGATAGATTTGCAAGAAACATCAAGTTCCAGATCTTAAAGTCAGAGCCCAGAGGCGTGGAAGACAAATAGTGGACAAAAGCCTGTCGCCAGTCGGTTTTCAGAAGGACCATCTCGAGCTCTGGCCTTTTGCCAGCTACTCAACACATATTTTCTCATAATCTCTGCAAATGGCCTGGCATCCCCCCCACAGAGACAAAGAAATTAAAGGAAGCAGATTTATTGGTTTCCTAATACCTCCTGACTTGTCTGTGGGGGTCAGCGCCAGGTCTGCGGAAGTCTAGATCCCTCCCTTAGTTCCCCGCTCTCCTCCCCGACCCCCTCCAAAAGCATCATCTACTCCCAGAGCTCCTCTTCTCTAACCTCTTGGTAGTTTCCTTGCTTTTATGATTCTGTGATTTCCCCACTCTGAAATTCCTCCCATCTGAGTCGGAATTAATATTCTACACCAGGGATCATTAAGCCGTTTCTATAGAGAACCAGGGAGCAGCTCTTTGAGGCTTCACAGGCCATGCAGACTTCCTCAACTCCCCGGCTTTGTTGCCCTAGATAATACATCAGCGGAAGGATGTGGCTGTCTGCCAATAAAACTTTACTTCAAAATTATGGGCAGTGGGCCAGATTTGGCCCCCCGGGTCATGTTTATCAATCCCTCCTCTAAACAGACACAAAGGCATATGTGTTGGAGAAAGCAGGCCACGAGACCAGAGGAGTTTTGATTTGTCCCTGTAGCCTCCCTGGATTGTGTTGTTCTTGCTTTTTCTCAATGTTGGAGACAAATAAGAGGAAAGTGCTATTGTACAGATAAGGATCTCTATGCCCGGTGTCTTATGTGATCCTAGAGGACATGATGTTTACTGTGTCCACCTTGCAGGTAAGAAACACGAGTTGCAGGGAGCTTGAGTCAGCAGCTCAGTGTCCATTTCAAAGACGTGAGAGAGAGAGGGAGAGAGAGAGAGAGAGAGAGAGAGAGAGAGAGAGAGAGAGATTTGAAGACTGATCCACTGACTTCCAAGTTCAAACCCCTTCTAGCACATCACACTGTCTCCAAAGGAGAGCCATCTTGAAGGAAAGGCCAGATAGTCCCTCGGCCTGTTACCACAGCCCAGGATCTCATCATTAAAGACACAGGCTCAAGAGTTGATTGGCCTATCACTTTGGAACAGACTCCCATTAACCAAGTTCGTAAGGGACTCATTATACATGAATATCAACATAACTATTTCCCACGGATGACTGAATGGATTTGCCTTGATAAAATGCCACCACGTTAAGGAGATCCACAGTGATTACCCAGGAACAACCCTAGCCAGTTTGCTTACATGGTTTCCCTACAAACTATAAATAGATAAAACAGAGTAGTACACAGCCCCAGGCTCTGAGCATGTTACCTAATTCTTTGATACTAATATAAAGCCAACCAAGTATTGAGGATTAAATATATCTCCACTTTCTGACCCAAGTCACACTGATCTAGTTGTTCCCCAGGTCTAGGATTCCATCAGTAAGTACAACAACAAATCACACTCTGTCTGGTCCTAAATCGATCTGCTTACCCTTCTGCTGTCTCTCAGCACCATAAGGCTAGCTCTACACCAAGACGTATTTGTTCCACAATAGGGGTACATTTTATTCATTGCATAACTAGAATATCCCCATCCCTAAACCAGCACACATATCTTCCCAATGTCAAGACACATAAAGGTCAAAATAAAATCCCAATGAGTATGAACTTACAGCCAGAAAGCCAAGGTAAGGCCTAGTTCATGATCCATCTCTAGACACAGCAAAGATGAGAATTCTCTGGGCTTCATAGTCAAATCTTAATGGCCAGGACATTGCAGTAAATAGCTATTTTCTGTCTCTCTCTCTCTCTCTCTCTCTCTCTCTCTCTCTCTCTCTCTCTTTCTGTGCGTGTGTGTGTGTGTGTGTGTGTGTGTGTGTGTGTCATTTCTCCATTTTCTCAGAATTGGTATTAAGTGCCTCCTTTTTAGTAGTTTTTGTCTTTAGTAAATGTTTATCTGATTTCAATTTTTTAAAGGTAAATGCAGTTTTAAAAATCTAAAGCATTCACAAGCCTAGGTAAAGCATGCTGAATATTTTGAAATACAAACATCCAAGTCATTGTCCATACATGACAGTGCATGAGCCACACAAATAAATACCATGCATGTGTGTCTATCTGTACTTTTATAAGAACGGCACCACACTGAGCATACTTGGTGGTCATACTAAATAATATATAGTAACTAACTGTTCTTGTTACCAGATATCCTTCTTTATCATTAATTAATGGTTGCATGGTGGCCTATTGCCGTAATTCATTTAGCCCATTCCCCTGTTGCAAGACTCCTTCCTCCTTTTGCTGCATTAATACCCACCAATTAGACTGCAGCTTGGCTTGGGAACCACTGAGTCTCTCAGTCCCTTGGCTTATTTTTATTAGTCATGCTCCCTGCCTCCCCTAGCTGAGCCCGTTCTTCCTCACGGCATGCTCCATAGTCTAAATGAGGTGAGTGTATTAGAGCTGTCCCTGTGAGACAGACTGTGGTCCCCGAGAAGGAACCTATTCAGTCTGCATGTGGAAGAGCCTACCAGAGAGCCAGAGATTAACATCTGGGATGAAAGATGGAAGAGTCGTGGGGCGCAGAGTGACCTTGAGTCTTTTCTCCTCCTTGTCTATCCCTTCCAAAACCGCTCCAGAGACCCACATTAGAAAGGAAGCAGTGGGTGGGTCAACACCAAAGTGACTAGACTGGCAATTGGGACAACCCGCCATGCTCCAGTACTCACAGCAGCTGCCCTCGGACACCCGTGTGCACAGGTACTTACACTCACGTGCACCGACAGTGGTGTCCGTTGTCTTTGCCAACGTCAAAGAGAGAGAAGGGTATCCTCCTCTTCCCCGTGGCTGTGGGAGAGCTGGGAGAATTTGCACGCTGGATTCTCATCATCCACATTTGAATTCCCAACTCAAATTCTACCACATGCGTGACCTCCGGGATACCATTTAACTTCAAAGTGCCTGTTTCCCCAGCCATAAATTTGTGATGAAATGATATCCGCCTCACAAGACTAATAAACAACATGAAATAGTGTGTGGCGAGGGTGAACACATGAGCCAGGAACATAGTAAAAGTTAAGCAGGCGCAGGCAATGTCATCACCATCATCATCATCATCATCATCATCATCATCATCATCATCACCGTCATTGTCACCATCATCATCACTATTCCTGATGTTGTTTGTGCAGCTACTCAAAGAGGAACCCGAGCCTTGATAAATTCCAGCTCCTCAGGGTCCATAACAACTCCATTATCATAGCCATAAAGCACTGGGGGCACCTTGAGCACACTGGCTGATATAATGCTATACTCTGGGTGACAGAGGCCAGTCCATAAATACATCAGACCAAGCCTCAAAGCCACAGCACTCAGACTCTTAAAAGTCAGCAATCTGTTCTCCTCTCGGAATATATCCTCCTTGCAGACACAGAGTCCCATGGCCTAAATTTCCATACCCCACCAGTCCACACAGATTTAATGCCAAGAAGGGATGATGACAGAGATGAAGTACAAGAAGGAGTGAGGCCATGGTGGTATTGTGGTACATGTGTCTGGGGTGGAGGAATCGTAAGACAACCACTATCACAACCCTGAGAAGGTTTAGACTCCCGGCTCTCCATCTTCGTAGCGATAAGAATGCTCACAAACAGACCAGAACACAGCATGAGAGATGTGAGTTAGATCTAGAGTAAAACAGGGGTGGGGGCAGGGTGAAGGAGAGACGCGCAGGCTGATGTTCACAACCTGTATCTCTTAGTCACATTCTCACTCTGCTTCAGAATCGATTGCATAGCGGGGGTTTATGCACTCCACAGTCAATCATGACATTAACTCCAAAAGGAGATTTATTTCCTCAACCAAACTGAAAGTCCCGTATTGACACATGTCTGCTATTTGGCACCTTTGTTGTAAATGAGTGCCTCTTTTCATTGGGGTCTGCATGCTGATTAGAGCAGGTGGTTGTTAGCAGCAGAGTCGGGCTCCGGCTGCATGGTCTGAAATCACACTCTGCAGTACAGCTGGATTCCAAGCTGTTGGCTTGCTCCAACTGACATCAACTGAAGCTCGCTCTTCCTGGGCTCAACAAAATGGGAGTGACAGCCTTACCTGCTCCCTCACCCTCTTCTCCCCACACTCCTTTCCTAAGTGAAGTTCTTAGGGAAGACAGAAGGAGAGGCACTGAGAATACAAATATCCCAAGTTATCTTTTAAGAGGTTGATAATACTAGCAAAGTCAGGTTTGGGGTATCACTGGAGATTTTATACTAAAGACTAGGCAAACATTGGGCGCCCAAAATATGTGTGGTGAAGTTCTTCAAGATAGAGCCCTAAGTCTAGGGGCAAAAGAGAAATCCTCAAAAGATCAAGGAGCTCCCAGATAGGCAGAGGAGAGGACATTCAGACAGGGTCTCCCCAGCAAGAAATATGTATTGCACACTGAGGGTGAAAAAGCAGAGACCTGCTTTGATCCCTCTGGCTTCAGTGCTCTTTTCTTGGTTGGCTGAGATTAACTTGCTTTCCGGAAATAGTCTAAGTTACCACACTACTGAAAATGTCATCATCATTGCAAGGGTCTGTCCTGTGCTGAGATTGTCTGCCTTTTCCGGGAGAGCCCCCGAGAGCTCAAGGACAGGATGATCACACTCATATCCATCATCATAACTGTGGCAGAGGAGTGTTTAGCCTGCTCCAAAGACTCTATTAATCCTTCTGCTCTTCTCGGTGGTCCTCTGACAAACCCAGCGCTTGCCCTCATTTTACAAATGGGGAAGCTGATGAGAAGTTATGGAATTTGCCAAAGATCATAGAGTCGGTCATACATATGGGAATGAGGCTGGGATTCGCATCCAGGCATCTGGTGTTGAGGAAAGACTGTGGCCATGACTAAAGCATTGAAGGAGGGGTTGTGTCAACTCAAGGACCTTGCCTGGAGCAAGAAAGAAGATAAATGGGATCGGTCAGGTGTGATGCAGAGAGAGATAAGGATATCTGAAACACCCTTGTACAGTCTGAGAATTCCGTTCTGGAGTATATAAAAAAATCTATGGGGTGTAGGAGTCTCTGAAAACAAGAAGACCAGCAGGGTGTCAATGTATGAGAGGCAAGAAGACAGTTCTCTTCAACACGACTCAGTATCTAGTGTTGGTTCAAACTTTGAGAGTCCGCCTCTGAGTACTTTATTTCAGGTACATTTAAACAGAGTACAATTTGGTCAAAAAAAAAAAAAATTCCTGGTGAAAATTAACTCAGTCCTGTGGCTGCGCGTAACAAAGTTTAGACTTCAACCACAACAAAACTTTTTGTAAAGTACAAGTGACAACTTCCATAAAGGTAAATTCGATAGACTAACAGAGTAAACAGGCTCAAGATAAGATCCTTGGACAGTGATACAAATTGCCTGAAACAAACAAGTTCAAGATAAAGGTCGGGGAAATAAACAGATGTGGCCTAGCTACACAGATAATGCAAAGGTCACCGGCTCTAAACCATGTCTATTCTCAGCTTTCTGGGCAGAAAACAGGTTGTGCATCTCTCCCTTGGAAGAGACCGCCCTGTGTGTTTAACATTCCTGGTTTTTCTAGTGCTTGTCCAAGGACCTACACGCCTCCTATAAAGGAGCATGGACTATGGCTGGTTTCACCTGACGTGGGTCAGGAGTGGTAGTCAAACCATGCAGACAGAACCCGCTCTCTCGGGGTTAGATGTTATAGGTTCCCACATTCCCACCTGTACCTTTCTCCCCTCCCATATGATGAATAAGAGAAGCCCATCGGTGGGTCACCAAATAATAACCAAGAGTCTCCTATAAGGTACTCACTGTCCCAGGTGTAGGTGACACTTAGCCTGGGACAAGGTACCATTCCTGTCCCCCCCATCTTCCTGCATCCAAATGGACCTAGAGGAATTAGTTTGGGGCTAGAAAAGGAGTGAGTGAAGAAGTGAACCTATTACAGATACATTTTCAAATATTACCCAGAAACAAAGCGACATTATACGTACCTCCTGTTCTAGTGTGCAGGGGATGTTAGCATTAAGGGAACCCATTTGAATTTTCTTCCAAATAGTAAAGTGAGTCTTTCTAAGTTTTGCTAAACACCAATAGTTTGTTGCAATAAACTCATCATAATCAGTCATTTGTATCATCCTTCATGCAGTCTACATTTTTCCCACCTAACCTTTATATGTGAAATTGAATATATTAAGTCCATCATTTGGGATGAAGGAAATAGAAATGACAAGGTGACACCATAACACATACAGATTAGATGTGATGACTTGGGGCTCCTCCATCCCTCCATATCCAACTGTACAAACCAAGCAGGCACGCGGATGCCCAGAGACTCACACAGATGTGCACATCAGGGACAGCCCTGTCCCAAGGTTAAACTCCCCATACGTGGAAGTAGACAGCATTCTTCGTGTTTCTTGAGCTGTGGATGAAGGAATGGCGGCAGCAGAAACAACCTTGAAGTCTGGCTCTTCACTTCCTGATGTTCTACAGATTTCTAAATGATATTTAGATTTTCTTTCTGACTTATAGGCCTGTCCCCAAATGGTATCAAAAATTCATAGTAATTCTCATGACAATATGTGTTTGCCATTCACTCATTTACACATTCAATGAAAAGTTAAGGAGGGTTCGCTTGCTGCTGGAGACTCATCATGCACTGTTCACTCTCAAGAAACCATGGCATAGGGGCTGGAGAGATGGCTCTGCGGTTAGGAGCACTGACTGCTCTTCCGAAGGTCCTGAGTTCAAATCCCAGCAACCACATGGTGGCTCACAACCATCTGTAACGAGATCTGATGCCCTCTTCTGGAGTGGCTGAAGACAGCTACAGTGTACTTACATATAATAAATAAATAAATCTTTAAAAAAAGAAAAAAAGAAAAGAAAAAGAAACCATGGCATAAAGAGGCAGGTAATAATAGCACCATGTGATATGTGCTTGGCTCTGAGGGGGAGGAGCACCTGGTATCAGAGAGAACCTAGACTTAACATGTAGGAAAAGACTACGTAAGGAAGCTGGTACCTAAAGGGTGTATGACTATCAAATACTCAAATAAAACATATGCTCTCTTCCTTATTTTTCTCACCATTGTGATAAAATGATCAGCAAAAGCAAGTTAGGGAAGAAAGGGCTTCCTTTAGCTTGCAGTTTGGGGGTACAGTTGGTTATAGAGGAGAATCATGACTAGAGGAGCTTGGGGTAGCTGGTTAAACTGCACCCTCAGTCAGCACACAGAGATAAATGCTAGACCTAGCATTCTCATTCTTTTGCATCCCAAGAACCCCGTCCGTGAGATAGGACCACTCACATTCACGATAGGTCTTTGCACCTCAATAAACCTAATCCAAATAATCTAGATAGGCGTGCTCAGAGGTGCATCTCAGTCTGTCAAGGTGACAGTCAATATTAACTACCACAGATGGTATTGTCAAGTATGGTGGAGATGCACGTGTAATCTTAGTATCCGTGAAGCAGAGGCAGAAGGATCACAAATTTGAGGCAAGTGTAAGCTATATATTAAAACTCATAATAATAATAATAAACTCATATATTAAACTCATAATAATAGCAATAATAACAGCAATAACAGTAATGATAATAATAATAATAATAATAATAATAATATGATCTGGAATTGGAGCTCAAAAGTAGATGGCTTACTTACTTGCCACAACTCCTTGAGGGGAAAAGGAAAAGACAGAATACAACTGATACCACTTCTGGGAGGAATAAAATCTTCAAGGTCGTAAAGTACTGGATTTAAATCCTGGGCCAGGGAATATGCTTATTTCCATCATTTATCTAAGCCCGGGTCAGCCCACAGTCTGGTGAGGCGAGACAGCACTTGAGCGTAAGGGTAACTTGCTGGTCGCCTAGCACAGTGCCTGGCGCAGAGTACACGCTCACTACGCAGAAGCCAGCAGTTTGTTGCTAGTAGAAAGATCAGTCCGCTTGCATCCCTTCATCAGCGTGGGAGTAACCCTGAACTGAAAGTCGCAGCGCAGCCAGGGAAAATCCAGTCCAAACATCGCCCTATTTCCCCATTCAAGCCAGACTCTGCTTTGGATACAGGAAGCATTTTCCTCCCTCTTCTCCCATATATTATGATTAAATAACCTATTCCTAGGCGAGGGAAATGCTGCACTCTCTCCAATACATAATAAGGTGAAATTCCCTCACAGGCTCGGGGCCACGCCTGGTCTCATCTTCCTGAGCCAGCGGGAAGCCTCTCTTGAGTATGGAGGGTGACTGTAATTGAATCATTTTGGCATGAAATTGGGGAATGCTCCACAATAAATCAGACCCACTTCTCCATACCGGAGTAAGGGGCTCTTAA
This sequence comes from Apodemus agrarius, assembly GCA_964023405.1. Classification (NCBI taxonomy): domain Eukaryota; kingdom Metazoa; phylum Chordata; class Mammalia; order Rodentia; family Muridae; genus Apodemus; species Apodemus agrarius. The sequence goes on from OZ030015.1 coordinate 80,052,614, forward strand.
GTGAGATGCCTGGGAAAGGCCAGCTGTTGCCGCCCTCGGAGGGGGGCGGGGTTACATGCATTTCTACACAGCTGTTGACAGAAAGGATATTGAAAGGTCACCACGCCTATTCTTGTGGCTCCAGATAACCCACTAGGTTCTAAGATGTGCTACAGAGGCAGACGTAATCAAGTCACGGGAAAAGCAGAGGTTCTGACTCTGACAGTGTTGGGCCAAATCTTTGGTCCGGTCTCTTTATTATCTATCTGTATGGCCTTAGACAAGCTACTCAATCTCACTGAGCTTCCTCCTAAGTAAAAATGAAACATAAAACAACATTGTATTGGTTTCCATTTGCTGCTATATCAAGCGGTGACTACAAGATACTGACTTAGTATCGTGTAACAGGATTTATTCTCTTACAGTCTAGAGCTTAGCAGTCTGAATCCAGCCACACTGAGTGGGTTAAGGTCATCACGGACGTTTTCACCTGGAGATTGTGAGGGAAGAATCCAAGAGCCCCTTTCCGTGCTTTCTGCTGCTTTTAGTAGATGGCTCATAGCCCCTGCCTCCACTCTCCAAGCCCTTCACTCCGACTTCTGCCTCACCATGCAAGTTTCCCCCCAAGCCCCCAAATCCAACTCCCCTAGAAGAACCCCTCCCCCAGTGGTTTCACCTGGCCCACCCAAGGAATCCTGGAAAGGCCCCCATCTCGGTACCATCAGCTTTCAAAAGGAGACAAAGTCTCCTTTGTCATGTAAGGTGACATTGTGAGATGCCAAAGATTAGGATTCAATACTGATCACTTTGCTCGTTGCTGTGGCAAATATCTGACTGGTGCACCTGGGGGGAAGAAGGGTTTCTCTAGGCTGCAGGCATCACGGTAGAGAAACAGGGCTATATAGGGAACCCCCTTGAGATGGCTGATCGCTGTGTCCAAAGTCAGGAAGCAGAGAGAGGTGAGCACGGCTGCCGAGCTGACGTCCTTCGCTCTCCTCCTTGCTCGGCTTTGAACCCTAGTCCGTGGTATGATGCCATGGATGATTCAAGGTCGATCTTTTGATCTTTTATGCATTCTTGAACAATTTAATATAAGCATCCGGTATAACTTGATTGTGTCTACCCTCAACTCCGCCTCTGGATCCCTCAGAGTGAATGCCCCCCCATACACACACACACACACACACACACACACACACACACACACACGATGTGTGTCTCCTTAGTGATCTCAAATCCAGCAAGCTGACAATGAAGACTAACCATCATAGACGTGAGCATATTTGAAGGATCATCACCCAACCTACCAGAATTACCAGATGACAGTGAGGTGGGCACGGCAAGCAGTGAGCATGCCGCCTGGCCTCTACCGTCTGCTCGCGCTTTTCCATCCTTCCTTGTTCCTCAAGACCCCAGGTTATTTATGTCCATGGGGACTCTTTGCAAGGCTTGCCTTGTCAGGCAAAGTGGCATGCTCTGGCTTCAGGGAAGATACATTTGAACCTAGCTCTGAACATCTTCTCACTTGGACCTGTTCTTTCACTTTGTGATGAATCACCTCCAGCCTTCACAGGCCAGTCTTCTTGTTTAGAAATGTTTGCAAGAAAAAGAAACCATCTCAGGCTAGATGGAGTCACTGCACACCAAGCAGCAAAGCATTCAAGAGTAGGAAACCCAGTCACAGATGGGGTGTACTCTTACAACCCTCGCTCTGTACCATGTCTCCTTCACCCCTGCTTCTCTCTGTTGCCTCAGAGAGCAACTTCTGGGCAAGGCTCTGGTCTACACAACACCTTCTGCTTGCCCTCATGGCTGGCTTCCCTCTGCAATATTCCAGCCTCAAACGTCATTACTGTCCATTGTCCAACCCCATCCCAGCCAGCCAGTCTCTTTATATTTTTGTTTAATTTATCAGTAGACAGAATAAATTCACACAACTCATAATAATAAATGCTCCTTATCTAGGTGTCCGGTCTGCTTCAGTCAGCTCTGTGTGGGCTTTAGGGGCTGAGCTGTCGTAGCATAGGCCTAGACTCGTAGGGCCACATCTGAGGAAAAGAGCAACAGCCAAAAAGGCAACTAAAAGCGGGCAGTTACTCAGTGTGGACTTCCAACTACCGAGCTCTAAAAGGGACCCGGAGATCTACTAATATTCAAAAGGAATAGTCAGTTTTACTGGGACCTGCAGTATCCAATCATCATTAATAAGAAGCCACCTGACCATTAAGAATAAGAATCCAATGAATTGATAATCATGAGTTCCCACTTTGGGCTGGTTTTATAAGAAAGGTAGCCATCACAGTCGCCTCACTAAGTCCTACAGCTAGAGACTTCATATGGTAAAAGATACCAGACATGTCTGGAATGTAATGTTACCAGCTGCTGTGCTTCGAGGGGCACAGGTGTCCACTCCCTCTAAGGGTGTTACAAGGTAGCTCCTTCAGAGAACACATGAACTCTTAAAGCCAATTAAAAAACAACTTTATTCCCAAGCCAATAAGCTACACAGGGAACTTACCCAAATCCTGTAGCCACCAGCTTTACCATTCTTTGCTTTAATGCATGGAAACAAAATCCTGGTTGTCACACTTCAATTAGCAAGAACAGTTAGCAATAAGCCAAGCTATAGAAGCCAAAAAGGAAGGTTAGTACATTTAGTGACTGTGGATTATGGTGGATTAGGTCTTTGTTCTTGTTTTAGTAGGTGTTGGGATCTGCATGCTGAACATTTAGGTCATCAGAATGGTATCTTTGTGCTTCCAGCATGGCGTCAGTTGTGCTAAGATCTGGGGCCTGGTTATAAGGGTTCAGGTAGCCTAGAGCATACATGAGAATGTCTGACTCAGGACTTTGAGGTGTATTTCTAGCTGGGATGTCCAAGGCAAGTGACTATTTAAAGCAAGAGACACAAGCCCTGCTGTCTGAGCTTTCAATGATTACTGAAAAGTTCAATTCCCCCAAAATTTAAGATGCAGAAGGCAGGCAGAAAAAGAAGCCAGCAATGGCAGAGTTCTGCTACACTCTAGAATTATGGAGGTCAGGGTTATCAGGTTCTAGAACTATCCATATAACTTAGATCCGGTGGACATCGCAACATCTTGGCTATCCTCTCTAAAAAGTTAGGTCATCCCTATGTAGGTAAGCCTTCACCACCCCAGGGTCCAGGGAAAAGAAGCCAAGCGAAAGTGAGCTTGCTCCAGACGTCATCCCTTGAATACAAAAGAAGAAGTGGGTAGCTTAGAAGAGTCTTCAGATAGTGGGACTCAAATAAGGGAGAGAAGATCCATCTAGGCCACGGCTGGCTGCGATCCACCGCACTGCCAAGCCCAGGTAACAGAACACGGGGGAGAATGGGATTGAGATCCGTGCTGCGTATGTGTATCAGCCCATTTCCAATTTCGTGTCTGAAATCAAACAGCCAAGGATCGGCATGCTTTGAATTTTAATCTGTCCCTTAGGGGCAGTCACAGGTTATGAATACAGAGAACTTGCTTCCGGCATGGCGAGCCAGCTCGGTACACAGTACTTACCCCTGGTGCTCTTCTTTGCCGGCAGCCTCGGCCGAGTCGTCCTGATGGTCTTATCTTAGCCAAAATTCCCGTGCCAAAAAAATACAAGCATTTTTATTTCCATCCAATAAGACCATCTGACAGAGCTCTGGAGGCCACGGGGGAGTTGATGAAGTCTCATTTTCTCTCTCAAACACTCATCGACTCTGACATCTCAGCCCCCGGGTGATGGTTAGGAAGGGACTTTGTTTATCGCTGGAGTTGGGCCACCATGAAAATGATTGTTAGTTTAAAAAAAAAATCTTTTCCATGGTGACAAAAAGACACCAAACACTCATTCCATGATGTTTCAAATTTGCAATGGAGGTCAAAAATGATCATTAAAACTCAAATACTCGAACCCTGTGAGTGGCAGTTGATTTTGGATATTTTGAATTTATGGATTCCTTTCCTATAAATCAGGGCACCTGATGCCCAACTTGGACTTGAGACCTGACACTCAGCCAAGCCTAGGCATACATATGTGACAAGAGTGGGATGAGTGGCTGATGAGGATTTAGTCCCGTTAACTTGCAAATACACAGAAAATAAACTGAGATGACTTTCTTTGAGACAAATTGGTTTTGATTCTATAGAATCCATTGCCAGCTATCAATCCCATCTCTGGCTCCATTGGAGATGCCCCTGTGAGTCAATTAGACGCTCCGTGCTCAAGAAGCATAAAAATGTATCCTGTGTTGTTGTTGTTGTTGTTGTTGTTGTTGTTGTTTGGTTACAAGGATTGAAACAGGGTCTCTAGTGCAAGCTGAACTCAGACTCACCAAATAGCTGAGGATAATCTGAGACTTCTGATCCTCCTGGCTCCACCTCCTGGGTGTTGGGATTATAGACATGTGCCACCAGCTTATATGGTGCTGAGTATCAAAGCCAAGAGAACTCTCTACGTGGTGGGGAAGTACTCTATCAACCAAGCTTCACATACCCCGGCCCCTGCTGTGCTCTTAAAGCTCTAATTTGATAAAGTGATCGGAGAATCTACAAATTTCATGTCAATTATACTTCTTCTGGGAATGGTAACAAAAATAAATCCCTTCTGCAGAGCAAAGTCTGGCCCTGAGCCATTTATGTAAACTCGATTGCAGGAAAGGTTGCCGTTTGCGCACGGACATCTATCTCTGTAGCTTTTCCACTTTAAATCAGACTCATGCTAAATGGACCTCTGAAGTTCAATGATGTCCTTCTCTATTGCCTTCAAGGACCAGATTTACTATAAAAAAGGGCCATTAGGAGATTCTGCTCCACCAAATAGACTGAGAAAGCTACGGAAGGTAGAATCTCAAAAGGGACGGGAAGTAGGGCACAGGGCTGGACTGAGTGGATAGTCTCAGTGGACACCGAGAAACCGACAGCCAAGCCCAGAAGCCTAACATGCCAAAGATATGTATTTAAGCTCCTACACTCTCTGTGTCTTGGCTAGTTTTATGTCAACTTGCCACAAGCTATATAGTCAGTCATCTGAAAGAAGGGAATGTCAACTGAGAAAATAACTCCATAATATTGGGCGGTAGGCAAGCCTCTGGGGCAATGGTCCTCAACCTGTGGGCTGAGTTCCTTCTAAGGGTGCCATAGAAGATAGTCCGCATATTGAATATTTATACTGCAATTCATAACCATAGCAAAATTACAGTTATGAAGTAAATAAAATTTATAATTGAGGGTCACCATGACATGAGGAGCTGTATTAAAGGATTATAGAATTAGGAAGGCTGAGAAGCATTGCTGTAGGACATTTTCCTATTTGGTGATTAATATGGGAAGACACAGCCCTTGTCGGTGGGGCCACCACTGGACTGGTGGTTCTGGGTTCTATAAGAAAGCAGGTTGAGGGAACTATAAGAAAGCCAGAAAGCTGTACTTCTCCGTGGTCTCTGCATCAGTTCATGCCTCCAGGTGCCTGACCTGCTTGAGTTCCTGTCCTGACGTCCTTCAATAACAGCCTGTGATGTAGAAGTACAAGTCAAATAGATCCTTTCCTCCTTAACTTTCCTTTTGTCATGGTGTTTCATCACAGCAATAGTAACTGTTACTAAGACATACTGCCTCTAATGCCCTTTTAGTCCCTCCATCTTTTGTAGTTGGACAGGAAGAACTGTACAGCCTTCAAAGCCCAGCCAAACTGACACCTTCCTTTTATAGCCAATTGTACTTATTGGCCAGATGACTTAAACCTCCTGAAAATGGATGAGAAATGCTTTGAAAGCAACAACAGGTTAAGAGGGAACCTAGTGTTTTATGCTATACACCCTGGGACAAGACGACTAAACTTGGTGGATCTACCCAGGGGCTTTGCATCATGCCATGACTTAATAAATTGTCTGCCCAACCCAATCAGTTCTTCCGCTCTCACCTCCTCAATATACATGTGATTCCCCAAGGCCTAGAATCATATTCCCAGGTCTCATATGAAACAGAGCATGGGACATCATCGCCCTCAGAAGATGGTAGGTAGATGAACACTGAGAGGCATCCTTCATGAGAAAAAAGAATAGGTTTGCATGTTCTCTACATCAGAAGCTCTAGACTATCCCATGATCCAGGAGATATCTGAAGGCAAGAACCCTTAAAAAAAGGAAGTGCTGACCGGCTCCACAATGACTCCACCATAAAGCATCATTTGACACATAAAGATTTTGTGACAAACCACCAAGACATTTAGTCTTTCTTTTCCTTTTACTGATCCCCACCCTCACCCCTCAGCTCAAAATCATTTATCTGGAGATCTGCTCACCGCTTCACAGCATGGGCAGATGGAAGAGGCCCAGTGGCCTGCCAGCCTGCTGCGGACACCACAAGAATGTGTGAAGAGATGGTAGCGAAAGAAAAGCAGTTTGAGCCCTGTGAAGAGAGCGGGGAGTGGAAATGTGAGGGTGGTGAGAAACAGCCTGATGTGAGTGGTCTGTGCTGCCACTGGAAGCCATGGTGAGATCCTGGCCCATGCTGCTGCTGAGAGCCATGTCTGGGTCAGAGGCCCTGCAGCAACAGGGGTCTTTATCTATGTCTGTGATTCATACCACCAAAGGCAATGCAAACATTCCTAGTCACAGTGTTGATGTCCAAAGGCGAAACAGAAATGGCCCTGCCCCTTGCTGGGAGAGCAGCCCCGCATCTCACCTGAGCTGGTCCTGGTGGTGTGGACCCAGGTGATCTGGCCCAAGGGCATGGAAGCAGGAGAGATGGCTCCACCCCTTGCCAGTTACAGCATTGGGTGAGCTAGCCACAGCAGAGCTGGTGAGCTGGGCCAGATCCAGCATTTTGAGTTGGCCCACTTCAACCTCTATCTCAACTATGAACTGTTGTAGCTCATGAAAGAACCTGCCCTACAGATCCAAAGCTTTGGGATCTCCATGGCTCTGGGGTCAGGGAGTAATAAGACCGGGGGAATCAGGCTGGAAGCAAGAGTGGGGTCAGCAGGGCGGTGGTGGTGCACGCCTTTAATCCCAGCACTTGGGAGGCAGAGGCAGGAGGATCTCTGAGTTCGAGTCCAGCCTGGTCTACAGAGTGAGTTCCAGGACAGCCAGAGCTACACAGAGAAACCCTGTTTCTGAAAAACCAAAAACAAACAAACAAACAAACAAACAAGAGTGGGGTTGAGGGGTGTCCAAGCCCAGAAAATCTCATCCTGAGATTGGCAGACATAGGATTGCTGCCCCCCTGCCCCAGGTCTGTATGCCTTAGCACACATAGCCCAGTGCCCCAACCCTTGACCACCGGAAGAGATCAAGTAGCCCAGTAATCAAATTAAACTTCCTCTCCCCTAATAAGGTCATATCCAGCAACACTTGGAATTCCTCCTTATGCTAATGAGGCATCTCCAGCACCATGACCCAGGCCAATGTGTATACTCACCCCAAAAATACCCTAGCCACCCCACAAAAGGTTTAAATAGGCTTTGTTCCCCCTCATTAGAATGAACTGTCCCACTGAAGCTGCCTCCTGAGGCAGTGTCACCTGAGGTTTCTTTCACTCCTAAACATCCTGCCTCAGTTTCCCTTGGGTGGATCACATGGCTACAGGCAGGGAAGGGGGGCCTGAATGACACATGATCAAGGCAACAACGAGATATCCAAGAGTAATCCCATGAGGATCCAGTATTGGTAGTGTAGCCAGAGGTCTCAAGCCAGACCATGACTCACCGCAATGAACATTTGCAAGTAAAGATTTTTGGAAAAAGAACGTGCCGTGGGGTCAAGGACCTCCACATAAAACCCAATACACTGAAAGTAATAGAAGAGAAAGTGGAGGAGAGCCTTGAACACATGGGAACAGGGGAAATTTTTCTGAACAGAATACCAATGGTTTATGTGCTAAGATCAACAATCAACAAATAGGACCTCATGAAACTGCAAAGCTTCTGTAAGGCAAAAGACACTGTCAATAGGACAAAACAGCAACCAACAGCTTGGGAAAAGATCTTTACCAACCCTACATCCGATAGAGGGCTAATATCCAATATATACTAAGAACTCAAGAAGTTAGACTCCAGAGAACCAAATAACCTTATTAAAAAAAAATGAGTACAGAGCTAAACAAAGAATTCTCAAATAAGGAATACCAAATGGCTGAGAAGCACCTACAGAAATAAATGTTCAGCATCCTTAGTCACCAGAGAAATGCAAATCAAACAACCCTGAGATTCCACCTCACACCAGTCAGAATGGCTAAGATCAAAAACTCAGGTGACAGCAGATGCTGGCAAAGATGTGGAGAAAGAGGAACACTCCTCCATTGTTGGTGGGATTGCAAGCTGGTACAACCACTCTGGAAATATATGGCACATATTTGGCACAGGATGGCCTTGTTGGATATCAGTGGAAGGAGTGACCCTTGGTCCTGTGAAGGCTCGATGCCCCAGTGTAGGGGAATTGAAGGATGGGAGGTGGGAGTGGGTGGGTGGATGACTGGGTGAGCACCCTCAAAGAAGCTGGGGGAAGAAGGATGGGATAAGGGGTTTCTAGAAGGGACACCGGGAAAGAGGATAACATTTGAACTGTAAATAAATAAAATATCCAAAAGACAAAAAAGAAAGAATGCACTGTGACACACTGTAGCTTCCTCCATGGCAAGATAGGGGTTTTTGTTTATTCTTATTGGTGGGTTTGTTGTTGTATTGTGTTTTGTTTTGTTTTGTTTTGTCTGGGGGAGGATGCAAGAGTAGAGGGCAGATATGAAGAGGCAGGGAGATAAGTGGGACTGGGATACATGATGTGAAATTCACAAAGAATCAGTAAAAAGTTTAAAAAAAGGAGAGAGAAAATACATATCTAAACCAACTACATCCAAATACACCAGCCATAAGACAATTACCACAGTTGACATTTACACCATTAAAATCTTTTTGAAAATTGATTTTCAATGGTAAACTCTTGGCTTTACCATTGAAACATTAGCAGGTAGCGGCGAGCATCCATTTCAGACTTTCCTTTTTTTTTTTTTTTTTTTTTTTTTTTTTTTTTAAGTATTTCTGGCTGAGCCCCAGATGCTAGGACAGTGACATTCCAGTCCTTGGGAAACACATTTGGGTTTTAAAATACAAGACAACCACAAAAAGGAGAGAATGCCGGCATCCACCACCCCCACGGGAGAGCTGGAGCTGCTCTCGATCTCTCGATGGCGCTTAGAGGAAATGAACTGAGAATGGCAGTCCCCCCACATTTCAGCCTTCAGAGCAGCTCTCTGTCCCCCCGTAAGCCCCCTTCCCAGCTCTTCAATCGGCCATGTTCACACACTGCACAACTGCTGCTGTGGGGTAAGTGTGCAAGCACACGCACATGCACCTGCACATGCAATCCATTCCTAGAAGTTCCTCCCAGCCAGAGCTCCAGCTGAACAAGAGTGGTCTGTGGGCTCTGGGTTTCAGCTAACCTGAGCTGAATATGAGTCCCAAGTTCTCATTCTCCACGTGCTTCCTGTCAAGGCAAACCCCAGGGGAGATTTTTATGAATGATTTGGAATGAGAAAAGCAACCATCAGAGCAACTGTGTTTCTACACCTGGAAGGCCAAGAAAGTGACCAGTTATATTCTATTTTATCTTATTTTAATCTCAGCAGATTGTCACTTACCAGGCATAGGAGCAGCCTTTGGATCTGTATCTGCACTCACCTTTGCCTGGATTCTCCATCACATCCCCCTACCCCTGGCCAGCACGGGTCTAGGTCTGTGATGTCCATATCACCATGGTTGGAGGCCACGAGGGATGAAATGGGTTCCTGTCTGTCCTGAGATCAAATGCAGGCTCATGGGTTCCAGATCAACTTTATTTCCCCCCTGCTTCCAGCTCATTCTCTCGTCTCCCCCTCCTGACTTCTCAGCCCAAGAACTTCGCACTCTAGCATGTGACATTAAACCCAAAGTTAAATAGCCGAACTCACTGGTAAAGCCACTTGCACAGAGAGGTTGGATCCTACAACTTTATGGACATTCCCCCAAGGGCTCTGGGTCTCCGACTGAACCCTGTGTTGCTTGTGTTTCTCATTTGCTGTGTTTGGTGACTCTCAGACATCTTAAAACAACTTTCTGGCTAGTCAGGGATTGTTTCCCCTAGAGCCTGTCATTTCTACGTTCAATCCTAAGCACATCTCTGACAGCAGATTTACCAGTCCAGAGCTATACTGAGTCTGTCTGGCCCACACACCCCAAAGGCAACAATCATTTATCTTAGACATTCCAGAGCTGTATACCAGATAAGCAGAGACCACCCTGTACCTTAGAACCCTTTGCAATTATTCAAACTAGCCAATTCCTAGATGCACCCCCTGCCCTGCTTTGCCTTGCCTGGCCTATGGAAATGCCAATAAAGGCGTGGCTTAGTCACGCCCTTCCTGCCTGCCTCTCTCGGTCAGCCACCCTTGTTGTTTTCTCATGCGACCCTGCATAGCAGGCCACACATTCCATGTCTAAGATGAACTTAGCTTTTCTGAGCCTCCACTGTGGCTCCTCTCAAAGTCATACGTGACTGACCATCGCACAAAAGGACACCTAAGGCGTGGATATTAGGAGACCCTGCCCCTGCTGCAACAGCTCTGCAGCCCCGTGAACTTACGCCATGTGCCTTTCCTCTTTTGCTTTGGGGGTCATAAAGAAAACCAGTCCGATTGATGGGAAATGAAACAAACAAACAAAAGGACTAAACAAAGAGATGAAGGTGGAGGCAGCGACAGAGACACAGTGACTGACTCCCGTCATGCATTTTATATCTCAGCCTGACATCAACCACAGTAATGGATAGTCTATGCCCTTTGAGATAAGTCAGTATCTCTTCACAGTCATGAGCTTTTTATATTATTTGCCAAACACTATTTCCTAAACCACAAATTCCTCAGTATTTTAAAGGGCCTCACCAACACCAAGATGAGGAAATACCTGTTATTTATGGGCCAAATTATGTCCCTCTGTAATTCATGCTCTGAAATCCCAACGCCCTGAAACCGAGTGTCATCATACTTGGATATAGGACCTTTAAGATGTGTTAAGTTAAAATGAGTCCTTTGGGAACCTTACTAGTGTCCTTTTAAGAAGAAATGTGGACATTCAAGTAGTCATCATAAATGCCTATGCACAAGTGTGGAAGGAAGAGAGCCATCTGTGAGTCAACCTGATCGCAGTAAATGCCAACACTTACAGAGCCCTGGTCTCATGCTTCCAGGCTCCAAAACTACAGGAAAATATATTTGTGTTAGTTGGGCCATCTAGTATGTAGAAACTTTTTTTTCACAGATATGTGTGTATATGTGAATATGTTTTCAGGCTGGAGAGATGGCTCAGCGGTTAAGAGCACTGACTGCTCTTCTGAAGGTCCTGAGCTCAAATCCCAGCAACCACATGGTGGCTCACAACCATCCCTAATGAGATCTGATGTCCTCTTCTGGTGTGTCTAAAGGCAGCTACAGTGTACTTACATATAACAATAAAAAATAAATCTTTGGGCTGGAGAGATGGTTCAGCGGTTAAGAGCACTGACTGCTCTTCTGAAGGTCCTGAGTTCAAATCTCAGCAACCACATGGTGGCTCACAACCATCCATCAAGAGATCTGACTCCCTCTTCTGAAGTACTTACATATAATAAATAAATAAATCTTTAAAAAAATAAAAAAAAAATAAATCTTTGGGCTAGAGCGAGTGGGGCTGGAGCGAGCAGAGGTCCTGACGACTTCAATTCCCAGCAGCCATATGATGGCTCACAACCATCTGTACAACTAGTGTACTCATATACATTAAATAAATAAATATTTTAAAATATATGTTTTCACATGTATGATGTGTGGGCACATGTGTATGGAGGCCAGATGTGTATGGAGGCCAGATGTGTATGGAGGCCAGCGGCTGAGAGGCATCCCCCTCACTCACTCTCTGCTTTATCTGCTGAGTCATGGATCTCTAACTGAATGCAGAGCTTACTAATCCAGACAATCCAGCTATTCCACTTACCTTGAGAGTCCCCAGCCTCCACGCCTGAGTGTTGGCATTACAGGCAGGCCTCCACGCGCCCTCCGCTTTTATATGGGTTTTAGGGATCTGAACTTGGTCCCCAGACTTGCACGGGAAGCACTTTCTCTACCAATCCACACTTCCCAGGCCAGTGGTACATGAGGATGCCGCCCAATATGGCTCACACACCAACTATAATGACTCCACCAAGCACCACCATGACAGGAGCGAGGGGATGGCTCTGTGAAGTCCCACGGCTCAGGTGACTGCTGGCTCCACACTACGGTCCTGAGCTCCTCGTCTAGTCCTGGTCCAGAGATGGCAGCCTGAAGACTGAGCCCAGAGAACAGACCATCTGAATTATCAGGAAAAAAAAATCATGTTCTCATGTCCCAGAAATAAAGAGTTGAATAGACAATTACCAAGAGCCTTTACCAACTCATAAAAGGGGAACATGCTATAAAAGTGTACAGGCTCATGATGAAGGGATGAAATGACCCCAAAAAGCAGAAGTTTAGCCCACTCTTTGTTAGCCCAGAAATGCATATGGCACACCCGCCTCCAGGGTCCAGCTGCGAGCCACAGGCTGGGAAGGTTCCTGGCGTCTTTTCCCGTCTCACCTTCATGGAGCAGCTGTGGTGAGGACTAGCGCAGTTGGGCTGGCAGGATCATTGTGCGGGCTGCAGGGCTCGTGCCTGGTGGGTGCTCAGGTCCCCAACACCTACTACTAGTTGGGGGGGGGTTGAATACGTAATCCTGGCCCCATAACAGGAAATGCATAACAGGAAATGCCTGGCATTACCCTGTGTGTGGTGGCCATGTAAGGGGAAATGACCTAACTAGTTCCTATCTGGCTTCTATAGAAAACTGATTGGTTCTCAGAGAGCATGGGCTTGGATAATTTAAACTGATTGGCTTAGAAGCTATGGAGCGGATTGTGTTAGGCGGGTTCTGTTATAAGTCTATAAAAGCTGCCCCAATTCTGCACTTGGAGCTCACAGTCTTTTACCCTTCATGGTATATGGCTGTGAACCCCAGAGCCTCTGGAATAAAAATCATCTTACTGTTGCATCAAGACTGTTTCTCGAGAGTGATTGGGGTGACACCTTCCAAGTCGTGGGGCGCTGGGGTGCCCCCGTTTTTCTTTCGGGTCTTACAATGACACCATAAATATGCCGATGTTAAAAGTCACGTTCGGATCCATCTCTGCTCTAGACCAGCCAGATGGCCTTGATCACACCCCTTTCTCTTCTGGCCTCTGTTTCCCCATTTCTGGAAAGAGTGGTCTGACTCAGGATTTAAAACAAACAAAAGGAAAAAAAGAAAAGAAAACGAAACAACTCTGTTTTCTATGAGTCATTAAATGTTCGCACTGCGAGATTCCTCAGGGGCCTATCTGAGCTCTAACGTTCCTCTGGGTTTCCAGGGCTCAGCCTGGCATTTGCTTGTCATTACCTCTTTTTTGAATCTTAAATCATCCTTCCTGACTGGATTGCCAGGTCCTCCCTGGTTCTTCCAGTGTCCCAGTTCCTAATGATTTCACTTCACTCTTACAGAGGATGGCATTGATAAATGACGAGTATGCCCCAGGTCCAACATTTCCTTTCTCCTTTCTTCATCGTCATCCCTGAATCTGAGAGTTAATTCTGCCACTCACCACCTCAGGGAAGTCACCGCTGGGATCAGGTTAAAGCCACTGCAACTTTTCTCTCGTTTGTGTTCTCCCTCCTTTCCATCTTTCTTCTCCCTCTCCCTCTGCCCTCCCCTTCTCCTCTCCTTCCTCCCTCCCTCTCTCATCACGAGCTGTATCAAGGAGTTCTCAAGCTGAGGGGATAGCCAGTCGGGAAGCATGGAGGCATGAGTTTGATCCCCAGAAGGAAAGCTGCATGCTTATTATCCCAGCACTGAGGTGGTAGTGGGCCCTAGGGCTCACCTGTGCACACGTGCACACACACACACACACACACACAAACTATAAGACTTCTCATGAGCAACAGTAAAAGCCTTTTTAAAGGGGGATGAAGCAATCAATTAAAATTCTAACTGAAAATTATTCTGAGTCTTTTAAAAGTTTTGCCCTGGTTTTGAATCTAGGCTAAGGTGTGGGAAGATATTTTCACACACTCTTAGACTCGAGATGCTTACCTGTGGGCATCCTGGTCTTAGGAGACTGCCAGATGCCGTACTCCACCAACATGATCAACTCTGTCATGTGAGGAAAATAAATAAATAAAACTGAGAGACTGAGAAGGCAAAGTTTCCAACACACAGGAGAATAGGGGGGCATCTCTGGGTGAGGTCACGCAGCAAGTTAAGCAGCAGGACAGATGAACAGGACACCAGGGTCCCAAGTGAAAGAGGTCCTGGATGGGAAAAGAAAGACCTGGCCTCTGCCCACAAGGAAATCTGCAACCACAAGCCATCTCTCAGCTAGGAGGAGACTTAGCCAGAAACGCACGAAACAGAAAAGCTAATAACGTTTTAGGGAAGTTGATCTAAAAATGTATAATGTATTCAAAATGGCCAAGAGTAGGAAAATTGTGATAATGAACAAATACTTTATATTGGCCAAAACTTGTGATACAATTGAATGGGAAAGATATGAGAGAGGAAAGAGCTGGACAAAGGGAAAAAATTCTCATCTTCCGTTCTAAGAGTTAAACAGAGACTGTCTGAAGCAAAGAAGTCAAGAGAGAGCCGTGGGCACGTATTATTTATGAGCCTGGGGAAACAGCTTTTTAAAAATGGAAGGGGATGGTTCTGAGACGAGAAGGAGTGGACATGGGGGAGGGAGTGGCCCGGTTGCTCATTTTTACTGTAAGACCTCAAGTACTATTTGTCCTTCATGGGCCAATACTCAAATGAGGAGAAGGGTGTCTCAGAAACCATGGTAAGGATGGGACCAAGTCGTCCCTCCCCAAGACCTCTGCATTACGTAAGATTCTTAGGATCCATCCCACCACAGGGGGAAAGAGAGGAGGGCCCCAGGACTATAAAGCACCTCTCAGCTAGAATAATAAGAGTCTGAAATAAATACTATATTCAGTTTTAAAAATGAAAATTATACTTATTGACTACCTGAGTCCCATCTGCTGGGAACTTCCTGGATGGAGTTAGCCAGTGGGACGGCACAGTGAATAAAGGGGCACACCACAGCACAAAGCCTGACAACCTGAGTTTGATCTCCAGGACCCACATGGTGGAAGGGGAGAAGCACCACCACCATGTTGTTCTCTTAGTTCCAAACCCACTCCACAGTGCAAGCACACACATGAGTGTACACACACACACACACACACACACACACACACACACACATATTCCCAATAAAAAATATTTAGAAATCAGGCATGATGGCACATGCCTTTGATCCCAGCACTTGGGAAGCAGATGCAGGCAGATCTCAAAGTTTGAGGCCAGTCTGGTCTTCAAACTGAATTCCAGGACAGCCAGGGCTACACAAAGAAACCTTGTCTCAAACAAACAAACTATATGTAAAGGTATGTGTATACAATATATATGCATATTTAGAAAGAACCTTCTGGAATGGAGAAAATGTTCTGCACGGTCCAGTGCAGTGACAGCGGAGAGGCAGCAAAGGGAAGAGATGAGGATTCTCAGGAGTTTCCACAGTGGGACGAGACGCTGACACGTACGTTTTCCCAAGCTGCAAGAAGCAGAGGTGGCGTGTGTGAGTGGGTCCCAGTTGTTTGGGGGAAATAAATCAACAGAGTGGGAGGTGGGATACGGAAGCAAACAGAAAACACAGCAAAGGCAAATGCTGAGGGGACCACGTGACAGCAAAGATCATGAGTTGATCCCTTCAGGGATGTCCTCTGTGAGGGGCTTGGTCTTGACTATGAGGCTCCATTCTCCAAGACACAGGCAGGGCTCGTTTCTTTCAGCTCCTGCTGGGTTCCCCAAGGTTCTCCCCTGTCCTACACTCTCCACAAAAAAATCTCCACAACAGCGTCTCAGGAGGCCCAGCTCCCTCTCCTCTCCCCACCCCACAGCCGCTACTTAACTGCAATCACGGTTTTCACACAGGTCACACCTTACAGCTAACACCATCTCTCCTTCCATGAGCCTGTCTTGTGCTTATCAAAACAAAGACTCTGCTCAAGACAGAGCTGGAGGCTCAGACTGAGGCATTGGCCCAGAGTGAGCTGATTTCAGAGTGTGGGCACCTCAGCATCCAAGCTGACAGGGTGACTGGATACATGAGGATCTGCCATCAACCTGGAGTCCACAAGAGAGAGAAAGGAGTAAAAAACAAAAACTGGGTACCAGTGAATAGGGGGGAGGCCGGTACTGGCTGGTTTTGTGTGTCAACTTGACACAGACTGCAGTTATCACGGAGAAAGGAGCCTCCCTTGAGGACATGCCTCCATGAGATTTAGCTGTAAGACATTTTCTCAGTTGGTGATCAAGGGGGAGGGCCCATTGTGGGTGGTGCCATCCTGGGCTGATAGTCCTGGGTTCTATAAGAGAGCAAGCTGAGCAAGCCAGGGGAAGCAAGCCAGAAAGAAACATCCCTCCATGGCCTCTGCATCAGCTCCTGCCTCCAGATTCCTGCCCTGTGTGAGTTCCAGTCCTGACTTCCTTTGGTAGATGAACAGCAGTGTGGAAGTGTAAGCTGAACAAACTCTTTCCTTCCCAACTTGCTTCTTGGTCATGATATTTGTGCAGGAATAGAAACCTGACAAAGACAAGGCCACGGGCACAGCAGCACTTTGAGAGTGGCCCTTGGGCAGACTCCTTGGCTGGTGGGATATGCATGACTCAGAAGAAAGAGTTCAGAACCGAAACGAGACACTAGCTCACCCTCAGAGAAACCCCTCCTGACTAACTTGATTAATCTGGAGTGTGGTGTGTACAGAACAACACTGCATTCCAAAACCTCTCTGCAATAGACAACCTAGCCTGGACATCTGAGCCCCGAGTGAATTCAGCATGCTTGGAACTCCAGGGCTACCCATCCTCCTATGTCTCTCGGGCCCAGTCAGTCAACAGTTGTCCCCTCAAAGAATACCCAGGGCTCTACAAAGGCCCAGGCTCAATCTCCAGTGAATTCATATGGGCCTTTTCTTCCCATAACTTACGGAACAGTGGGATCTCTCCAGTATACATACTCTCTCCACCTAGAAAGGAGTTCCAGTCATACTGTAACCTTGGAGACTGTGCTCAGGATGTTGTTAGAACACTGGAGCTGTGTTCTAATCTGAAGCTCAGAATTTTAAGACTCCTGAAGAGGAAGCAGGACGACCACCTCCCAGAGCATAGAGACCTTGGTCTATGGGAAGCAGAAGGATATGTGCATGTTTGGTAAGAGGATATTTTTGGGTGGGGGGTGGGAGGGTGGGGAGGGTGGAGGGCATAGGGGTGGGTGTGGGGGGGAGATTGGCAGGGGTAGGAAAACTCTCCTGCAGTGTTGGGAAGACGAGCAGGCTAGAAGAGCCATGCCACTGTCCTAACATAACGCCTTGAGCACAGTACCCAAGGTAGCATGAGCAAAAGCCTGACTGCTTTATTGCATCCCAAGTTTCCCACAAGACCCAAATACAACAGGCCTCATCCTAATTGTCACCTTCTCCATAGGAGCTCCCAGATCCCCTGGCAAAGTAAAGTCTCCTGGTGTATATTCCTTCAAGATCCTGTACTTTCCTTTCTCCGTACCTGTGAAGTCACTAACAACTTCCTATTAGTTACCAATCTCCCCACCGAGATAGAACCACCATGAGATCAGGAACCATGTCTGTCTTGTCCACTGCTGCATAACCAGAACTGGCAGTGAACCTTCCAAGTCATAATATAAGGATAGAGACTTTGTCTAGTCAGTAAAAGATCAATAAAGGATCATGAGGATGTAGTTAGTTGGTAGAGGACACAGGATGCCCTGGTTTCAGTCTTCAGTGCAGCATACACCAGGTATGGTATAATTCCAGAAAAACTCAAGAGGTACAGGTAAGATGATTAGACATTCAAGGACATCTCTGCCTCAGAGCAAAATTTGAGGCTAGCCTGGGCTACATGAGATCTGGTCTCAATGTTTTTTCAATCTACATTTCTTTATTTATTTAGGCAGGTGTACATGTCAGATCCTTTCATAGCATAACATGTGTGGAAGTCAAAAGACAACAGACAGGATTCAGTTTTCTCCTCCTACGATATAGGTTTCAGTGATCAAACTCACGGTCAGGATTGGCATCATGGTTCTTTATCCCCCGAGCCATCCCAAATGAAAACTTTTTTCAAGCTGAGCAGTGGTGGGCACGCCTTTAATCCCAGCACTTGGGAGGCAGAGGTAGGTGGATCTCTGGTTTTGAGCTAACCTGGTCTACAGAGTAAGTTCCAGACTAGTCAGGGATATACAGAGAAACTCTGTCTCTAAAGAAAAGGGGGTGGAGAGCAAATTCTTTTCTCTTTGGCAGTCACAGGTGTTCTATACCAGGGATCTCACTGAATAACAACTGACAGGAATTCAAAGGCAGCTACGATCTCCACGACTGTGAGCAAATATATAAATGCAAAGAAAGGTGGCATTCGTGTGTGTGCGTGTGTGTGTGTGTGTGTGTGTGTGTGTGTGATGCCCCTGAACCAGGCCAAGCTAGGGTACTGCACACCCTTGAGCATTCTAAGGCAAGACAACGGTCAGGGTCAAATGAGTGTGTACAAACGAGGGGCGGGCCAGTGAGGTCAGGGTGGCAGCGCCGCCTACGCTTCGCGTGCCGTCACGCGTCACTTTGGAATTCATTGTCTTTCCCCTTGACTTAAATCATTCCCTCAGCCACAAGTCCACAATGTGACATACAGCTATCAGAGAGAATAACAGACACTCACTGCTCCAAGCTTGGGCCTGGAAAATAAGATAATAATTCTTCTGACATCTCAGAGAGCATTCCATCAGTTGGTCAAAAAAATGAATGAAGGCATCCAAATATATATCCAGGACTTACCAGGGGTTGAATTAAGCACATTTGCTGCTTTTTTTTTTTTTCTTTTTTAAGGGGAGGATGGAGATTGCTGATTCTTAAGCTCGGAGAAGTCATGGATTTACTACTTGACCGCAGGCTAAAGCCATATTAATTTTATTTCAGATGTATGTATCCAAGCTAAAAAGAGGTTGACACGAAAGGTTTAACTCTTAAATCATATGTTCTTTCCAATAAGGTCATTAATGACAGGCTGAAATGTTGCAAGAGATGTATTACATGATGAATGTTTGTCATTTATTCAAAGGAAAATGCCATGGCGAGCCTAAAGGGTCATTTTCCTCCCACTACAAGATAGTCACAAGGGGCAGAACTCCAAATGATGGAATCCAAATTGCTTGCCTTCTCTCCACCATGTTAATTACTCTTGAACCGTGCAAGGTCAAGCACCTTTTACACTGCCTAAGCAACTAGAACCAGCACAGCTGATCACCAAACTCTGAAAAAGGGAGAAGAGAGAGACCTAGAAGCTGGTCCCGAGCATGGTGCTATAGACATGTCTAGATTCTCTGGTGTGCGGGAATAACCAAGGATAGCACGAAGCCAGAAGTGGGCGTGGTTCGAGTTCTTCCAGGTGGTGCAAGACTGAAGTAAGGCCCCAGCTGCTGCTCTCCCAGCATCCTCACAGTGGTCATCATGGGACATCCTCAGAATCCCTCTACTTCCCACCATCTAAGGTCGTATCGAAAGGTCAAGGTCACTGAGAAATGTGTTTACATAGCTATAGATGGGCTAAAGCTTGCCCCTCCACTTCCTAGAGGATGAGTCCACATAAAATGTAAAAGGAGGAGCTGGAGAGGCCGCTCAGCAGCCAGAGCACCCACTGCTCTTGCAGAGAACCCAGGTTTGGGTACCATCACCCACACAGTAGCTTCACAATCATCTATTTCACCAATGCCAAGAATCCAGGAATGAAAGTCGGGCAGTGGTGGCGCACGCCTTTAATCCCAGCACTTGGGAGGCAGAGGCAGGTGGATTTCTGAGTTCGAGGCCAGCCTGGACTACAGAGTGAGTTCCAGGACAGCCAGGGCTATACAGAGAAACCCTGTCTCAAAAAAAAAAAAAAAAAAAAAAAAAAAAAAAACCAATAGTACTCAACTAGCAAACCTGGGTGCAATGACCAGAATACTTCCTATATCCAGGGAGAAAGCCATCCTAACATTTTAAACTCATGTCGTATCAACCCTCTTCCTGATAGTCTTGCATAGAAGAGAAAGAACACAGGGATACTTCCCTATGTTACACACCAGAAAGTTGACACTCAGGGATAAAATCAAGAAGTCTAAACCCACGCAGCTCCAAGTAAGATGTGCTGGGGATTGAGCTGGAAGTCCCCACCTCTAGATTCACTGTTCTAACCTCAGCACTCGGGAGTAACTGCAGGTCACTCCGGCACACAAGCAACTATAGAACCATGCCTCTGCGTACTCCAGGAGACAGACCCACAGGAAGCCTGAGGTCCCAGAGGAAAATGACTGACCATGCTCTCCCAGGAATACTCTTCGGGTTAGCTGTCAACAGAGCCTGCAGCAGGTACTACAGACAGTCTAAGACGCTAAAGCCATTCTCCAGAGCCTTTCTAAAGAAGGTGGCTTTTTTCAAATAGCATAAGCGGGAGTCTCCACCATTAGCCTGCCGCTTACCTTAGCATCTTCTCTCTGACTTGAAGAGGCCAGCCAATTTCAAAGACTTTTGTTTGGAAAGTGTGTTTGGGGGAGGGGGGGATCTCCCGAGCCAGGAACTGGGGCAAAGATCTAAGGGCAGGAGACTCAAATCCATGTGATCCAACGAGCACAAATGCCCCCCAAAACCAGACCGCGGTTCCCTCAGCCCCTTCCCGCCCCCGCCCCCGGAACCCAGGCACTAATGCTTCAGGAGACTGCTCAGTCAGAGAAGCTGCAGACTTCTTCTGCGCGCTGGGGGAGAGGAAAGCAATTGATTTTGTTTGGAAGAATTTTATGGTAGTCCTTTTTATTATCTCAAGAAGGGCCATGAAATCCTCTAAAGCAAAATCAATTACAGCCACACTCAGGGAGACCGGAGCAGCCCTCTGGCTTAAGAGCCAACAGGCAGGTCTCCAGAGGAGATGCCCCAGGCTTGGAGCTGCTGCTGGTCCCCGCTAGCTGCTGGCTTATATCCACGTCATCGTCTATGTCGATCATAAAGCTCCTTCATCAGCTTCCGGAGGCCACTGCCCTAAGCCCACAGCGTGAGGCCGGGAGAGGCACCAGTCAAGCTGGACCGATTGATTTATTCTCCCTCAAGTTGGAAGTGGGGCCCAAGGCCCGTTAGCCTCTGAATGCAATGCGGAAGAGCAGAAGGGATGAGGGAGACGGCCCTTCTGCCATATGTTCTGAAAACACTAGAAAACCCCACTTGAGCGGAGAAATAAGCAGCCGGCAGGCAGAAATGAGTAGAAATGGAAAGCCGAATTCTGGTAAGTCTTCAGAACATGGCACCAAATTACCCACCTGGGCATGGCTTCTGGAAAGAACTCAGGTAGATCCCTAACACTTCTTTTCTCGGCCAAGCCAGCTCAAGCTTGTGCGTGCTGTTTACAGCCAAATATGAGGGGCTCGCTGTGTTTTGTTTTGTCTTTTTCTGCTTGTTGATTAAGTGCAAGACAAAAACTATCCACTGAATTTAATTGCTTTCATTAAGGAATGGTATGGTATAGGAAATATGGGTAAATTGTAAAGACAGAAAGCATACTGGTGGTTGCCGGGAGATCAAGAAGAGTGGAAGTAAAAGGTGACTGCCTAAGAGGGTGGGGTGTTTCTTGGAGATTATGAAGATGTTTCGTGAATTGAAATAAGTGACATTTGCAAAGCAGCGTGAATACACCAGATACTATTGAGTCATGTACCTATAGGTAATTCATTTTAGTTATGTAGATTACACCTCAATTTAAAAAAAAAAAAATAATCCAGTAGAGATGCAGAAATTGCCAGTGAACTCGCTGAAGTGTCTAATGGATTTGTCCATCAGTGGGAACACACATGCATAGGCACACATCCCAGGCGCTGTGCTAAAGGTACTATGGTGAACAAGAAAAAGTTATCGACTTAGGAAGCTTAACGTAGATAGGTAACATTGAAGTTCTATGAGTGTCAGTTGCTGTTACCCACCAACACCCACTCCTAGCTTCTAAAAAACATACTCTCTGTGGTTCAGAGAGGAAGCCAAGTCTACCCCCTCCCCCAAGAGGCCAATCAGGACACTTTCATCCTCCTAATTGGTCAAAAATAAGCACATGACCAAAGGTAAGCCAATGAGGTTGCTGAACAAAAGGAAGCCAGGTAGTAGTACCATTCGGAGGAAGCAACTGGTAGGGGAGGGGAGAAGGAGTAGGAGTAAGGGAGGAGAGAGAGAAAGAGAAGAGGCAAGGGGAGGTGGAAAGGAGGGAAGGAGAGGGGCAGAGAGAATACTCAGAGCTCAATCCAAGAACTTACCCTCCCTTTTAAGCTTCTTTGAAGTTTGACGCGCATTCTATTGCTGCATTCTGGAATTCTTTCACTTCAAGGACCAAATGCCATGTGCCATGGATGTCTGTATCGGATACATCAATTAGAAGATGGCAGGCTCTGTGATATAGCTTTATTATATAGTATGGGGTCTCAATGTCGAGTGACAATGGCACATTTGCACTCAAACTGTTGATGAATATCGTGGATCTTGAGTTCTAAAATGTACCATAGTCATTGCTTAGAAAAGACTACAACACAGCACACTGTCTTAAAGCCCGTAGAGGACAGTCTATATAGGAGATATTCCTGTGGCTGCTACTCCCAGAGCCCTAGAGGGAAGAGCAGACTGCTGGTACCCAGTGGTAGTATTTGGGTGGGTAACCCACCCCACCCCCCACCCCCCACCCCTCACCCCACCCCCAGTAGTTTGCAACCTGGTAAAGCCTGGATTGCTTGTGCACTCTTGCATCCTGCATCACATTCTTAATCCCTGCAGAGCTGTGGCTGGTTTCCTAGCAACTCTGCTCCCTTCCTGTCTACCCACTCAGATCTGTTGCCTATTCTTCCTCCCTAGGCTATGGGATCACTCCCTGATGGTTGGATTCTCCATCCTTCACCACCCACCAGGAAGGGAGTTCCCACAATCCACACACACAGCGTTTTCATAGAGACCATGGTTTAAAACATGCTGCCACTTACCCTTGTTCTGTCAGATGTCCATTGCTGCCCTGTGAGGTAAAAATTATTCTCTCCATTTTATAGATGAGGGAACTAAAGCTCAGAAAGTCTAGGTAACTTGCCTGTGGTCATATAGCTAGGGAATCAAAGAACTAGGGTAGAACAGCTGAAATTAAAAAAAAAAAATTACCTTAAACCATCAGACTGCTGTCCACATGAACACTCAGAAATCAAACACTCCTGTTGGTGAAGTTTACCACATCACCCTATTCTCAGGCTCAGTAACACTTTGTACTGAGAGTAAAAGTGTGTGTGTGTGTGTGTGTGTGTGTGAGAGAGAGAGAGAGAGAGAGAGAGAGAGAGAGAGAGAGAGAGAGAGAGAGAATGGGGAGACCAGGAGTTGACAATGGATGTCTTCCTCAATCTCTACGCTATCTTTTGAGACAGGATCTCCCACTGAACCTTGTCAACTCAGCCAGACTGCTTAGCCACCAATTCCCTAAGATCCTTGACTCCACCTTCTCAGTTCTGGAATCACCAGCATACACTTCTGTGTCCAGCTTTTTGAAGATGTGCTGGGGATCTAAATTTATGTCCTCACGCTCGCCCAGCGAAGACTTTCCAGACTGAGCCATCTCCCCCCAGCCTAGTGCTTTCTGTTTTCAACTGGTATGAGCTCTGACTCTGTTTCACCTTCCTAGATGTGACTTCTACACGGAACCCACACTCTTGACGATGACCACCAGCCTCTCCTGCTCTACTTATCTCCCATCTCAGGAAACCACGTGCATTTGATGGTTAACCTTAACTGTCAACTTACAAAAACCGAGAACTGCCTGGAAAGAGAGTCCCAAATGGGAAACGTTGGGTTGGCTTAAGGGCATGTACGGTGGGATTGTCTTAATTGACGGTCCCTTAACCTTGTCTAGGGAATGGTGTAGGTTACGCCATTCCCTAGACAAGAAGTCCTTAACTATATAAGAGGGGAAAAAAAGTTGGATGAGCACTACCAAGTAAGTGGGCATATATACAACCATTTCTCTCTGCTCTTGCCCATGGAGGTAATGTGACTAACTGCTTCAATTTCCTACTACCTTAACTTTTCCATATGATGGACTATAATCCAGAATTGTGAGCCAAATAAACCCTTCTTCCCCCTAGGTCGCTTTCATCTGGGTATTTTATCACAGCAACAGCCATGAAACTAAGACACAGGGTCATGAGCATCGAACAATGGTTTAAAAACATTAAACCCAAGGGGGCTGTTGACAATCAGAAGGGTTTTGTGTCCTGCCAACAGTTATAGGGCACGAATATAACCTTATATTTATATAAGGTGACAATAGTGATATTTATTCTAAATGATTCAGTGTGGCTGATGTTTACAAAACTAATTTGTATTTTGCAACAAGGAGAGCCTGATCCCGGCAGGACTCTGCCCTGGCTTTCTGGGGTGTGCCATGGGGTGCTCGGAGTGCCACCAAGGCTCAGGGAAGAATCTTCTGGAGCAAAGGGACATAGGGAAGACTCTAGGATTAAGTAGTAAGCACGAAGGAGACAGTGGGAACTTCTTCAGTTTGGTGTTTAAAATCCTGAGAGAAATTCTCTTGCTCAGCCACAGCTACTGTCCGTGACAAAGCTGCCACAGTCAGACAGGTCACCAGCCCCTTATAACAGTGTCTGCATACAGCACGATGTGTTTGCATACCTGGTCTCTCAGTGTGTGTGTGTGTGTGTGTGTCATATTCCTGTTTTATAAGCCCAAAGCAGTGAGGTATTGGCCATATCATTTGATTCGACCTACTGTTTTGAAAACTGGAAAATTCCATATTCGCAAATGATTTATTCAGCAACCTTCAGTGAAAACGTGCTTTTCAAAACCAACAAGCTGCACAGAAGCAGCATTTGACAAATGGAAGAGGCAGAGGCTGAGAGAATGGGGCTCCCTCTGATTACACCGGGCTCCTGGCAGCTCCTGCAGGCAGGCTCACTCTGTGACTATCAGTGGTGTCATCTGCTGGAACTGATGTCAGCCCTTTGTGTTCTGTTCTGAACTTGTTTGCCTCCTTCCCTGGGAAGATAATCCTGTTCTCCACTTCAGTTTGCCTGTGGACATAGGCACTTCTGCCTCCTATCCTGAGGGCTCAGCTGGCCCCTCCACCCCCAGCTTCTCAGACTCCATTGTCTCTTCCTTCCTGCTCCATGATCCTCTTTTCTCCCCCAGATCACTTGCTATGCCCCTACTCAGCCCCAACTCAAGGCAGAACGGCCTTTGCACATTTTCTTTTTTAATGTCTAGAAAATGTACTGCCAGGAAGAGGCTGGGGACCGATGATGACCTTGTTGAGGACCTGAGGAGAGACAAGCCTAAAAGTCAGGTGTGGTGGCACATGCCTGTAGTTCCAGCACTCGAGAGGTTGGGACAGGAGGATTGTCATGAGTGTGAGGCCAGCCTAGGCTACGTAGCCAAGCTCTAGGCCAACTTTGGCTACACTGTAAAATACAACCTCAAAAACAGAACAGAACAAGACAGGGCAAGCCTTGAGGGTAGGGCATAGAAAGAGCAGAGTTAGCCAGAAAAGGAAGATCCTATCCAGGAAGGACAGAAAGACCCTGATGAACCACCTACATGAATTTGAAGGGTCTGATCCACCCTGGGCAGGCTTCTCCAGGAGGAACATTCTTCAGAAACCATTCGAAGACTGGCAGAACAGCCCTGGGTAGGAAAGCACTATGGTCAGGCCTGTGGGGAGCTCCACAAGTCACCAAGTACTTCACCAAAGCCAAGCCTTTCCCTGGGACCCACTTAGCCTAAAGTTATTACATGCTGTTCATCTAAACTTTAAATTTAACCAGGGTCTTACAGTTTAGGATTGCCAAGTCTTAGAGAAGGGTAGAGAAGCTCTCAGAAGAACTACAAAGCCTCTTGCCCATCCTGTGCTGTAGCTATCCTGTCTCCCCAAATAGGACGCCAACATCAAGTAGGCAAAGAAGTTACTCCAGCCAAGCATAACTTGGTAAACATGGGGAAAAGGTTACTCTCGGGAGCAGAAATGATTGTTGCTGCAATAGCAGCCAAAAACTCAGTCCTTCTAATAAACAACTACATCTCTGAATGCCCCCCAGGCTAACTCACAAGCAGCTCCACTAAGGAGTCTCTTCTTTGCCCCAGCAATTGCTCGCTGCTGCTATGCCTTAGGGGCAAGGCCTCGTGGGACTAATAGCTTTCTGAGCTTCTTGTATCTTTTTTGTTCTTTTGAGTTGTTACTGTTGCTGTTGCAGTGGTGGTGGTGGTGGTGGTGGTAATAGTAGTGGTGGTGTGCATGAGTGTGTGTGTGTGTGTGTGTGTGTGTGTGTGTGTGTGTGTGTGTCATGTGTGTATTTCAAGACAGCGTCTTACTATGTAGCCTTAGTTGTCCTGGACCTTGCTACTGTAGACTAGATTGGCCTCAATCTAATAGAGATCTGCCTGCCTTTGCCGCCCTAGTGCTGGGATTAAAGGTATGCACCACCACACCCATCCAGCTTCCTGTATCTTATGAACCACCCTCCTGCCTTCAGAGGGAAGGGCCACCCGACACCTGTCGGTAAGAAGAAGAGACATGTTTACATCCTGTGAGCATTGTCAGAAACCCTCCCTGCTGGACCCCTGAGCCCCCTACATCCAGTCTGTCCCCAAGCTCAGACAAAGGTCTGAGCATAGGCGAGCACAGCATCTGGTCCATCCTGTCCATCGCTACCAGGGACTGCCCCTTTTCTCAAAGTCATTCCCCAAGGCATGGATCAGAATCATTTTCTAGTCCCTACAGTATCCTCCCTTAAGATGTCTTTTTCTTTTAATCTTGACTGCACGTGATAGCTGCAGATGACTATGCAAACGATCCACTGTAGAAGAAATGGAAGATTGAGGACATTCTGCATAAGCGAGCATGGCCGGCTCCTGTTGTGCTGAGATGTTCTCTTACAGTCCTTTGAACGGCCTATGTGAACTTCTCACACAGAAGCCATCATCTGTGTGTGTGTGTGTGTGTGTGTGTGTGTGTGTGTGTGTTCCTTGCTCTTCTCATTCTTGTTTTTACATTTGACATTATTGGACCCAATTCAGCTTGACTTAATAAATATTTATTTATTTAGTCAATAATTTAGTTCCTACTCTGGATTCTACACTGTGTATGGAACAGGTAAAGATGCCCGACACAGCCCTTGCCCTGTGAGGCTGTGGTTCAGAGCAGTAGTCAGACATTGAGGCAGGGAGATAAGACATGAATTAAACAGTCACCAACAAAGCCTGCGGTATAATTCAATCATAAACTTTGCTTTTGGGGAAATGTGTTCCTAGAAATATAGAGAGACTATTTCATGGGGTTATATTCAAAATAAATGTGTTGTGCATGATCCTAGGTGGTAGAATATTTAAATGAAAATAGATAATGCCTTTGTGTTCTCTCTTTTTTTTTCCTTGGTTCACATAAACCCTGGAAGCGCCTGTGATTACAATTAATATATCACCTTAATAAATAATAAAAATACTAGATGCCTTAATAAAGTACGATCATGACTTAATAAAACACCATGGTAACTTAATAAAGCATCACAGTGACTCACTAAAGTACCATGATGACTTAATAAAAGACGATGATAACTCAATAAAGCACAGTGGTGACTTCAGAAAGCATCACAGCGATTTAATAAAGCGTGATGACTTAATAAAACAAGAACGATGACTCAATAGAGCACTGTGGTGACTTAATAAAACACCATGGTGACTTAATGAAGTCCAGTGATGACTTAGTTAAGCAACAATAGTGACTTATGAAGGCACATGATGACCGTGGAGCCAAAACATTCTTGCACCACACAACTTTTGGCAGCTGCATAGTATGCCTTTGTGCAAATAGACCATACAGTCTTTAACCCATCATCACTAAACATTGTATTCTAAATACCGGCTTTTGTAACAACAGCAATGCAGACCTTTGTGCATGAATACAGATGTACATGCAAATCTTATTATTTCTTCAGGACAAGCCCCATAGTTGGCTTAAATGGCGAGTCTAGAAACAGAGACTATGTAGTCTCTGTTACACAAAGGCTATTTTCTTATTCTCCTAGCCACATACCAAACTACATTTCCCAGCCTCCTTTGCAGTTAGGTGAGACCATGCCACCTTTCTCTGGCCAGAGGGACAGAGTGGGCCTTGCTCAACAAACCTCGCATGTCTGCTTATATACATCTGTGTTCTCTCAGGGTTCTCCCAATCTGTGAGTTAAAAGAGAGAGAGAGAGAGAGAGAGAGAGAGAGAGAGAGAGAGAGAGACTCTAAAGCATCGTACATGAGTTAGTTGCCCTATGGAAAAAGAGCTTCCTTTTTGCTATGTCAGATCATCCAGTACAATTATTAGAGAAGGAGCGAATGAACTATGGTGTCCTGCCATTGCAGTTAACACTTCATCTAGCCCAGCAGATGTGATAATTGACACAGGAGTCCCTCCCTCACTCCCCCCACTGAGTACCGGGGGAAGGGGGAAGGGGGAAGGGGGGAGGGGGAGGGGAAGGGGAGGGGGCGTGGAAATGCAGTCAGGGAACCCTATTCATCCTTCATCTATCCAGTTTCACAACAGCCAGCCCAGGCCAAGCCTTACTCTTGACTGGCCTCCTTCCCCAGAAGTTCAATCCAAACACCAGGCCCTGGTTACAGCTGTCCTACCCAGCAATACCCCCAAGGAAAGTCAACCAGCTGCCCATCCTAGATTCACCTTGTGGCCTTTGTGCCTGGAAAGCCAATATCGTATTTTTTTTTCCCCTGTGCAGCAAAACAAATCTATGCAAGCCACAGGATAAAGAACTTTAGAGATCACAGATAACCCATTGCCGGG
Source organism: Apodemus agrarius (assembly GCA_964023405.1). Lineage (NCBI taxonomy): Eukaryota > Metazoa > Chordata > Mammalia > Rodentia > Muridae > Apodemus > Apodemus agrarius. Next base: position 80,081,600 of record OZ030015.1, read on the forward strand.
GCACTGTGACACCCATTCTTTCCTTGGAAACCTCGGCACCGTTTTGTCTCTGTCTTCCTTCAGGAAGAAATATGGGCCAAGCTACCCCACTCTAAGAAGAGCCATGTGTCATCCAATGTGAAGGTCCAAATATGACAGTCCAACTGCCTAAACTTTGGATCCGGAGGGCATGTAGGTTTGGGGGGGGGTACTCTAAAAACCCCTTCTTCCCCTGAAGCAGCGGAGAACCTTCTCTGTATTCCAGAGACAGATGCTCCACACTCCTCTTGGAGGGCGCAGGCTGATTCATCATTGTGGTGTGATTGCCATCTTGTGGCAGAGATGGGTCAAAGCAGCAGGCATCTCCAGTAAGCAACCTCGAACTCCACAACCCATCCCAAGTACTATGAGAACACATGAGAAGGACTCCGACAAAGGACTGGCCTCTGAGGTGTGCCAGGAGATGATGGCCCAAGTCTAACTGCTTCCGTCCACTGCTTCTCAGGGCTCTTTCCTTTGCCCGCAAAAAAAAAAAAAAAAAAAAAAAATAGAAGTTCCTGCTTGCTGTTTTTGCATGGTGCAAATTATATGCTTCGGGGGTTATGTGCAAATAACGCTTTTATTTCATTATAAAAATGATGCATGTAAGTTGTTTAAAAATTAAAACACCATTGAAAACTTTAAATCAGCCACAAATCATCCCAAAAACGGGAACTCTGAGCCGGTCAGCACGAAGGCTGAGTCACTCCGATAGCAGGGTGCAAGTCTCTCTGTGACACCCACAAGCCGAGAAGCAGCGTTGGTTCTGGTGGCTTGGCAGTAGGCTTCCTCCAAGCTCTTCACTTCCTACCTTATCTGAGACAAGGTAAAACCCCATGTATCTGTTGTTGTTTTGTTTTTTTTTTTTAATCTTAGAAACAGGGAGAGAGGAGAGAGACAAGAATACTACAGGCTAACTACAGACCACAATAATACAGAATAAACCACTCTTCTTTTTTTTTTTTTTTAAGATTTATTTATTGTTATATCTAAGTACACTGTAGCTGTCTGCAGTGGCACCAGAAGAGGGCATCAGATTTCATTACAGATAGTTGTGAGCCACCATGTGGTTGCTGGGATTTGAACTCAGGACCTTTGGAAGAGCAGTCAGCTCTTAGCCGCTGAGCCATGACATCTTCGGGATGTCATGAGGACAGCGCTGACTGGCTCAGAGTTCCTGAAGAAGATGGCTCATCTCCAGCCCGAGCCACTCTTCTTGGGATGTCATGAGGACGAATTCATCTGTAAAGACAGCATAGTGCCCATGGGAACCCTTTGTCCCCCATGTAAATCCCCATGTGTGTTCGTCACGCTGTGATGACGAATGGGACGTTTAGATAGAGGATGTTTAACTATGCGTGCTACATTCTTCAAAAGCATTTGTGAGGAGAACAGGAAGAAGGAATCAATAGTTACAGTGATACAGGATTGAGTGGGAGGGTCGTCTGGACTCCCAGGTGGTCACCAGTGTGTCTTCCTGAATGGTTTCGACTTTCTGTCTGTTCTTCCCTTACTACCAGAGCGTTGCCAAGGTGGCCACCTTCAGCTGTGACAGTTCCCACGGGCCCCACTCGGGAGGAATGAGGACATCGACCTCCAACCAGAAAGGAATCGAACGAGAAGAAAAACTCATCCTGCTGAGGACAGATCACTCTCCGGGAGATAGTGCCGGCTTTCACATCACACGGCTTCCAGCTCCTCTTTCTCCTCTGTCATCTGAAGATACTGAGTCACACATACCAAAGAAAATGGCCAACAGTAGGCGGAGTAGAAAGGCCAGATCTAGAGAGCCACTCCCAGCAGACGCCCACGCTGAGAAGCCAGTCAGCAAGAATTCCTGCTACTATCAACAGACATTATGGTCCGCAAGAAAGCACTTCCTCCTTGGCCATGCTCACAGGAAGGACCTCAAACGGACTTGTCCCCTCATCTTCTAGGTAGGTGCTACCATCCTCATTTTGCAGTTATGTAAACTGAGACTTAGGAAGACAGACTCTTACCCAGAGGCGTTCAGCTGGTCCGCACCTGAGCTGGCGTTTCGACTCCAGTTTCAGGAATCGGACCAAAGTTTCTTGGAGCCCTCACAGCAAGCATGAGGTAGTGTAGCCACTTGTTTGTTACTTCCAAAACCCTTCAAGAAAATTTCACATCTAGCCCCAACCTTCATTTACTCCAGCCAAGCGGCGCCGGACAGAAAGTAAGACGTCTGAAGTTTGCTTTCGAATGTCTACATCCTATAATAAGCAGGAAGTAGCATAGGCCCTTGGCCATCTAGAGTCCTCAGAAAACTGAGGGAGTCGATAGGTAGGATGGCTGACGGGCCAGTCAGTTGCTCAGTTGATCCCGTGACTTTAAAAAGGCAACCCAATGTTCCAGAAGAATAGCCATCCTTCAAAACCGTCATCACAGACATCCAGGAAGCACACGGTGCAAGAGTGGATGAAAGAGTGGTTCCCTCCCTCTTCTCTACAAGCTGTTGTCAGCGCACGCTCCAAAGTCTGAACTTAAATAAATAGGTCATTGGCCTGAGTACTTCTCATGTAACAAACCATGACCTGCCGTCCTACACAAACAAAATGAATCCCAGTACCTGCCTTGCAACAAATAGACAAGTTTCAGTCAATTACAAACAGCCAAGCTTTAGCCAGTCGCTGACAGCCAATTGCTCAGACACCGCCTGTCGTAGCCAATCAGATTCACTCTCTGATGTACTTCCGCAATTAGCTCAAAAAAGCTCTCTGCGCGCACACTGCCGGGCCGAGTTCTGAGTTGCTTCTGGTTCTGAGTGCTGTCCAATTCATGAGTAGTTCTTTGATCAAATAACTTCTATTCAATTTGATTTTCTTCAAGTCTTTCTTTGAAGTGACTAATCCTTCTAAAACAAAGCCAGCCTTGGCTGCTTTCTGCTAACGCACTCCTGAGGCACTCTGTCTGAGAAGGAGGGCGTCTAGGGCTCCCAGCATAGCACCTAAGAGCCTGACCACCACTCCTCCTCGGGATAAGTCCACGCCTTTGGTCATCTGTTCCTTCTACCTGAGGGTCCCTTTTTATTTTATTTTATTTTTTAGGACAAGAGTTTGTTGAGAAGCGCATAGGCACATGTGCACAGGCACACACTTGAACACACACACTTTTTTTAATCCACAGGTCTATAATCCTATGCTCAGCGGAGAAGAGGAGGGGACTAGGCGAAGGGCTGTGGGAGGGAGTGATCAAAGCTGACAGTGATAGGGATGTAAAATGAATAAATAAAAAATATATAATTAAATTAAAAAAAAAAAAAAAAACTCCCAACGATTCTAACAGCCAACAGAGTTAGGAATTGCGAGCCTAGGTACAAAGTTAGGGAAACAGAATCAGACAAGACACCAAGATCCATCTTCCATCCCTGAGAAGTTATCTCTGGGGCAGAGAGTGAGTTATTTATCATTCCTGTTTGGGGCATCCAATGCCCAAGACCCAGGGACGTGCCTTGTGGGTGTCAGAAGAGGCCAATGACAGGAGCCATCACCCCGCGTGGCCATCTTTCTTCCTTCGTTGGTAGAAGCTTGAACTCTCGATACAAAGTCCATCACAGAACCGTGACTTTCCTTCTCTGTCTCCCCCCACAGAGAACAGACCAGACCGCTTCAGAGGAAGGAAGGAAGGAAGGAAGGAAGGAAGGAAGGAAGGAAGGAAGGAAGGAAGGAAGACGAGGTTTAAGTCTGATGCCATGTCCACCTTCTGTTTCTCTCTCCCTCCTTTCTATCGCTGCAGCAAAGCAGGGGTGGCCTGCAGGGGATTGTCTTTTGCCAAGCATCAGCAGCTTTACCAACTCGGAGATGCGTTCATGAAGGTATAGATGGGTAGACAGATAACGAGGCTAATCAGTGGGCAGACGAACTGGTAACAAAGAATGCCGCAAGGAGAGAGGTGACAGGTACAGACTCGTTTCAACTGTCGGCCGTGAGGTCAGCCCTTGAGCAAACAGAGCCAGGAAGACGGATCGCGGTTCCTGATAAACCTGGGGGGGGGGGGGCTGCGCAGGGAAAGTCGGAGCTGCCGGAAGACTGAGCATACAGTCCCCCATGTGCAGACGGGCCAAGAGAATAATTAGGATCTTCAGCAATGAGAAAGAGGAGAGGGGATAGAAAGAAAAGAGGGACCTACCAGAAACCTCGGCACCTCTGTCTACTCCCCGGTTCAAGGTAAAGTTCAAACCAATCAGCAGCAGGGGCTGCAACAAATCCTACCTAGTCATAGAGCTCCTGCCCTGCCTGCCTGAGGCAGAGCTGTTTGTAACCGACCTCCTTTACACTGAGGCTCCCCCATGGCTTGGGTCCCAGGGGCCCATTGCTACAACTTAAGAGAAATGCGCTTGGGGGCTAGGGGTGGTTTTGGTGGTTCTTTTAACTTCTCTTGTCCAGTTAAACACTACCCAAAGGAGGATCAGCTACGACAGTAGGATCCAGTAATTCCACCTTTAGTCTAGGAAGGAGTTTGGGTGTGCCCTTGAACACCCACCTCCTCGTCTCCCAAAGCAGATAGCAGTGCCTACCTTTGGATATTGTTTTGAGATTAAAGAAGATCGTGAAGGACTGTGTCCCACAAGTAATAAGATTGGCACTGAGCCGGCAGACCCTGCCTGGTTCTTAACTCTGTGCCCTGGTCTGGCTCTGCCCAGAGCTGAGACCTTAGGCTCCACCTTTGGCCTCTGATCTTTCTTTGACCTTCCAACGCAAAGGCAGCTGCTACTGAAACCTAAACTGTACATCAGCCTCCTCCACTGCTATTCCCACCCCAATGGAGTTGTTCCAGCTTCAGAGGTGGTCTTTGCGCCGGTGTCTGCTTCTAATTTCTTGTTCTTAGAAAAAGCCCAGTGGTTTTACTAAGTATTTGCGAAATACCTCCTAACTTGGGTCTTTGGGTTTTCCTTACTTATGCTGGTAGACTCTGAGACGGAAGCCCGGCTCCAAACTTTGCCTTAATGACAGATGTTCTGTTATCCCAATACAGCTCTTCACCGACAGAATTCCAAGCAACCTTAGGCCAGGGTGTCTCTTGCTGGAATCTGCCCCTACCATGTCCTTGCAGACCCACCTCAGTTAGAGGCTGCCTGTCAGAGGTTTTCAGACAAGTCGCACCTTCCCACCAAGTCTTTCTCCCTCTGGAGAGTGTGGTTTTGGGGGAGTAATCATAATAAAGAGTATTGCCTCCCCTGTGCGTCTCTTGTATGACTTTGGGGGCGCCTCATCATCTCTCTGAGCCTCATCTACCAAATGAGAGTAATCATAGTCCCACAGAGGAATCCCCAGGGATAAAGCGCATCGTAAGCCTAGCACGGTGCCTGGCATACGACAGAGCCCCACCTCCTCCCCCAAAGAGCCCAGTCTCTTCACCACCTCCTCCCAGCCCAGATGGCTTACAACTGAATCCAGCGATGTGACAGTGGTCATTAAGGCAAATGTGTCACTTGGTTGGTTCTCTAGCCAGGTGGCACATGACAGCCATTAATTTTTCTCATGAAAAATGGCTTTCCTAATTGAAAAAACATCAAAAAGATTGAGGTTTACGCAAATGTTCAGCTCTGTTTATTTTTTTTTTCCTAACTTACTTTTCAGCAGTCAGTAAGAGCTTAATGAGCTCTCATTTACGGCTGCCTCCCTATTTATAGATACCAGGGCCTGTGGTGTTCCAGTCGTATGGATTGAGAGCATTCAGCCTGAGCTGTGGGGTCAGCAGGGGAAAGTGACCACAACCAGGTGGGTTCCAGATGGGAATCGCCACGTCTCAAAAGCTGGTGCAGTGCTCCGTAGGACCTTGGCTCCGTAGGATTCTGTTGTCCTCCTCTGGGGGCAGATTATTCATTCTTGAAGTTTGGGGCTTTGGTTTTTTTGTTTGTTTTCATTGGGTATGAGATGAAAACAGGTAGCATTCAGTTTGTAATTACCCGGTGAGTGAAGCAGCAGGCCAGCCCGCTCTCCAGATGAAAGTGGGGAGATGTAAAGAGATTTTATGTGCGGGAAGAGGCTAAGAAGCTGGTTCAGTCAGTAAAATCACCAGAACCAACATTAAAAAGGCCAGGGAGAGAGCCCCGCTCCCAACCCCAACCCCTACCCTTGGCAAGCAGGCAGGAGGACTGGCCCCACCCTCACCTGGGCAGCATGGGAGAGCTGGCAGGCTGAACAGTTCAGCTACCACACAGGTCCAGGTCCAGGGCTCTGAGTTGGCCCACCCCAATATCTCCCCCATCTATGAACTACTGGAACATGTGAAGGGGCCAACCCTGCAGATCCAAAGCCGTAGGACCTCCATGACACAGGGCAATAACAGGATATCTGAGAGGAGTCCTGGTGAGGATCCAGTGTTGATAGTGTAGCAGAAGCCAGGGGTCTTAAACCAGACCGACAACTCATGGCAATGAACAAGTAAAGCTGTTTGGGGGCAAAGAAGTTAAACAAGCAGAAAGGCCCAAGAGAGGAGGATGCTTAAATCTCACTTAAAAGGGGGGAACAAAATAGCATGGGAGGCAGAGGGGGGGAGGGACCTGGATGGTAGAGGGAAGGAGGAAGGAAATAGAGGGGCCTGGTCAGATATGGGGAGAGACAGGAGAGAGGCCCAAAGGGCCAGGAGAATGGATGGAAATATGTAGCGGCCAGCAGGGAAAGGGGGATCTCTTGGAAATACCAGAGACCTGGGATCGGGGAGGCTCCCAGGACTCAGTGTGGGAGACCTTAACCAAAATGCTTAACAGGGGAGGTATGAAACCTGAAGAGACCACCTCCAGTAACCAGACAGGACCCCCAATGGAGAATTGGGGACACCAATCCACCTACAACACTTTGGACCCAAAATTGCTCCTGTCTAAAAGAAATGCAGGGATAAAAATGGAGCAGAGACTGAAGGAATGGCCAACCAGTGACTGGCCCAACTCGGGATCCATCCCATGGGCAGGCACCAATCCCTGACACTGTTACTGATGCTATGTCGTGCTTGCAGACGGGAGCCTAGCATGGCCGTCCTCTGAGAGACTCTACCCAGCAGCTGACTGAGACGGATGCTGGTACTCTCAGATGAGCCCTGGACTGAGGTCTGGGATGCCTATGGTGGAGTTAGGAGAGGGGTTGAAGGAAGTGAACGGGACGGCAACCCCACCGGAAGACCAACAGTGTCAACCAACCCAGACCCCTGGGAGCTCCCAGAGACTGAGCCACCAACCAAAGAGCAGGACCAGGCTGAGGCTCCTGGCACAGGTGTCAGAGGACTGGCTTGTCTGGCCTCAGTGGGAGAGGATGTGCTTAATCCTGTAGAGATTTGATGCCCCAAGCTAGGAAGATAGGGGAGGAGGGCACGCTGTCAGAGACAAAGAGAAGGAGGGAAGAACTCCTCTGCGGGAGGGGGGGGTGACAAGGGGGCCAACATTTGAGATGTAAATAGATACAATAATAATAAAGAAAAAAAGATTGGCCAAAAGGTATATTGTGTGACACACTGTGGCATATTATAGCTTCCACATCAAGATTCTTTTTAAGATTTTTTTTTATTATTTCTTGGTTTGTTTTGGTTTTAGGGTGGGGAGGTTGCAAGTGTGAAGGGTAAATATGGAGGGACAGGGAAGTGGGTGGGACTGGGGTGCATAATGTAAAATTCACAAAGGATCAATAAAAAAAATTTTTAAAAACCACCCAAGGTTGCTCTCTGGCCTCCACTACCTCCCCCATACACACACACACACACACACACACACACACACACACACACACGTACATACATACGTACGTACGTGCGTAAATATTCTCTTCGACCTGGATCAAGAAGCTTGTGTCTTTATCATTGCATTCACCCAGCCCTATCTTCTTGTAAGAGGCATTGCTCTAGCTCTAGCTGGCGAATTCTGCCCACCTGAGGAAAAGAGATGAATGAGGAAGAAGGGCACCAGACCAAGAGGCAAGACGCCCAGACTCAAAGTTCCGCATCTCCCACAAGTCCCTATCATGAGAGCAAGCTCCTCACCCGCTCCACTTTGGAGCCAAAATGTCGATGTGAGCTTAAAGTCAGAATACTAAGCAATTGCCGCCCTTCTGCTCTGGCTGATCAGTCCACAGCAAACACAATGAAAATTAGAAGACGGCATTGATTAACAGCCAGCTTTATACCCAATTATCCCCAAAAAGTAGGATCCCCTGACAAAGCTGCAATTGCTAATAGAGTTTGACCTCTAGCCAAAAGAAGAGATGCCTAAAGTCTAATTCACCCCTTCAACCAATCCCACCCATAGAACCCGCAGGACCAGGAAATGCCGCATGGTCAAGCATGGTGTACAAGGCAGTGCTTTGGAGTCCAGGATTAAAAAAAAAAAAAAAAAAACTAGTGTGTGTGTGTGTGTGTGTGTGTGTGTGTACATGAGGTAGCATCCCCATATATATGGGCGGGGAGAGAGAGAGAGAGGGAATCCCACTAAAGCACCAAGAACCCTGTTGTGTTAGTGAGCTTTCTGTTGCTAAGTTAATCAACCTACAAAGAGGAACTGTTAATGTTGGCTCTGTTTCAAAAGTTCCAGACCATAGGCTGTTGGCCTGTGGCTTTGGGACCTATGACACTAAAGTGCACCATGTGGCCTCACGTGGAAGAGTAACGCTATTTACCTCATGATGGTTGGAAGCAGAGAGAGAGAGAGGGGAGGGGGAGAAGCCAGAGTCTCACCGGTTCCTTTGAGGGGACGCCTGCAGCGTCCTGACTTCCTTTGGGTCAGACCACATTCCTTAAAGGCGCCACCATCTCTCAACAGTGACAAGCCTTTAGCACATGGGGCTTCTAGGAGATAGTTATCCCACCCATAGCAACAGCTCATAAGAACAAAACAACTGGAGCAGTCCTCTGGTGAGGAGGAAATAAGTGGGGAACAGAATGAGCTGAAGTGTACCACAGCACTTCTCTGAGCAGGAGACATTAGAGAAGCCCTTCTGCGGCCATGGGGAACCCTGGAGAAAAGAAGATTGATTCTCCCTAAAGTCCTTCACCTGCTAAAGAGCTGAAGGAGACCCAGAAGCACTTGCAGGCACATCCACCCTGTGTCCCACAGTCTCTGCATATCCCAGGTTAGCTACGAGTGAGGCCCAAGACCTTTATAGATGACAAGATGATGTCACGATGTCAAATGGACTTCCCAGAAAGCCATGGCTCCAGCTACAGAAAGGGGATAGACCCGGAAAACGTGAGTCTGTTTCTGCGCTTTCTAATATGCACCTGCACAGTTTCTAATTGGGGAACAAAGGATGGTTCCCTGGCACACAGCCCCTGTCTTATTCACTCTGTATCCCTGGCACCCAGCACAGATGGAGCCTAGCTCAAGGCCAGACGCCATCAGCATCTGTTGAATGGATGCAAGGACGGCTAGAAGGCTGTGGCTTAGCATCGCCCTGAGACGGCAGGCCACCCTGAGACGGCAGGCCACCCTGAGACGGCAGGCCACCCTGAGACAGCAGGCTACCGGGTCCGCACTGAGCCTTGATTCAAAAAAAACCTATCGGTGCTTCAGGGATGTTACATCATGCTATACTCATTCATTCTGACTTGTAATCACATAATTAACAGCAGCTTCTATAATGGCCTTTGTACTATGTCATAGAAATAGAAACGACTTACTCAAGAGATCAGCACCTTGTGGTCCTGCATCCTCACAGACCACGGGCCTTGGGAATATATTTGACTTGTAACCTGAACTACTGATCCTGATCCTGAAGAACTTCCCTACATGACGGAAAGGGGCAGGGGCTGCATGGAGGCAGAGCTCCACACTGCAGGGCGAGGATCACAGCTCCAGCCAGGGTGAATGCTTGTTAACCTCTCCTAATGCAGATGTCAGGAACACACACAAAGGCACAGGAAAGCATCCTCTTGGGCTCTCGATGAAAATGGGACTAATGAGTTCATACAACAAATAAGTTCCTGAGCTGAGATGTGATCCCTCGGGGCCAAACAAGGGCAATGTCCCTTTAAAGATGTGAGGTTCAAATAGAGCTCTAAAAGAGGAGTAGGTGAGTTAGTTCAGGGAGGAGGAGTGGACTAAAGCCCCTTTGGGGATAGAAGGCAACACCTCCAAGTCCTGGACATGAGAGATCCAGTCTGCCCCTCAAATCCTACCGCCTCTCCAAAGCCAATTTCATGAATGGAAAGTGGAACCTCCGAGGAACAGTACTACAGGGTCACATCAACGGAAAGGTCACATCAATCAAGAGGAGGGAGGGAAAGGCGAGGGAGGAGAAAAGACAGAAAGGGGCAGAGGGGGGAGGGGAGAAACAATCTGACTCCCATTTTCCAGTATTCTAATGCCCTTTGCGCTAGAGCACCGCCCCTGGGAGATCCTTTATAAAAACAAATCTGAGGGCAAGCCATAGCCTCCTCTTGGCAGTTTACACAGCTCATTAACAATGTCAAAACCTTGAAAAGTCCCGCAGTAAAGAACAGGACCCCCCCCCCATGTTATTCGACCACGTTTTCAATCAGCATCTACTTAGCATTCCACAGAACGTGCCTCAGGGAGAGGCTCCCATAAAATAGGCTCAGTATCTACGAGGCAAGCACCAACTTCAACATCAGCCCCAGGGAGCAAAAGCTCTTTAATATGACGGTCTGTCTATCATTAGGCGTGCTCCTCGAAGTCCCGTGAGCATCGCCAATACCCCCAGTTAAGCCTCGGGTTAAGGCAACCACCCCCAAGACAAGGAACGAGTAGAATGAAGCACGCGCTCACCATTTGATCCCTAAGAAAAAAGCATGAAGGAGGCATGACTGGGGCTGGCTTAGCAGAGATTTACTTCCCAGGCATCCTTTGGAATGGATATCCTGCATGATTGAGCCGAGCTTTGTTCAATTCTCAAAGCAATTTGCCAGGAGTGAAAGAGGGGCGCTTAGTAAAGCAAGTTGGTCAGTCCTGGATGATTACTTCTTATTCCAAAACAATTACTATAAAGGTAAAATGGGTTATGTTGCTGTAAAAAAATATATGACTTTCTCCAAACAGTAGCACATGAATTCCCGACCAGAGCTATGAGACCATGGCCAAGAGCAGGCCAGACATAGGACCTGTGGGGAAGATGCTTCTGCGCTCACTTACAATAGAATTAAAACAAGCCGGACGAATGGGGAAGAGGCAGGGGAGAGTGATGAAGTACTCCAAGGTAAGAACCTATTTATCAATGGAAGCCCATCTCTAAAGAGTATCTGCAAGGTATAACAGTGACAACACCCAGCTGGCTTCTTCCACCGGGACTCCACCCCCATCTAACCTCCTAAAAGAGAAAGGCTCAGCAGGATTGCCCAGTCTTAGCAACAGTGATATCATGTATCCAGTAAATCTTTGTGGTAAGGGGATAGCCTATTCCTTGTAGGCCAGTTAGCAGTAACTCTGTCTACTATCCTTGGAATGACAATGGAAATCCTCCTTCCTTGCCAAGTTGTAACGATTCAGACAGTTGCCAGACATTGGCGAAGGTCCTCAGCCACTGGGGAGCTGGGAAATTAGCCCTGGCTGAGAACCCCCTGGACTAAAGCAACATGGAAGTGGAAGAACAGCCCCATCGGGTCTCTGGATCCATCCTGTCTCTAAGAGAAAACTGCTTGAGGCTGGCCTCTCTCAGAGAGCAGGGGGAAGGTATTGAGAAGCTTGGGTCTTTTCAAACCATCATAGGATCAGAATCTAGCTGAGTCCCCAGGCAAACTACCCCATAGCTGGCCCCACAGGCTGCTCTGTTGCTGAGCCATCACAAGATACAGAAGTGGATAGACATCAGAAACCATCCCTCCAAAACCAGGAAGCCATCCCCTGCCCGCTGCCTGACTACTATCATTCCTACGCCCTTTGTAAAAGGCAAGTAAGAAATCGAGGCTATCATTCAAGGCTCAGAGTGTCCCAGTAGGAAGAGCTTGAGAACTCTTTCACCAACTGAAGGTGGTCACCATTGCCCCAGTGACAGCCAGTCCCCGTGCAGACATGCAACAGCCTAGATCCAAGTGCCACAATTCATGAATAATCTTCCCTTGATATCAGCCACCTGTGGGTGACAGCAGGGGTAGTTCAGCTTGGGGTCCAATGCTGTGAGAAGGTCCTCACACTGACCCTGCTCTGGTCGCTTCACGTCAGCTGACCTAGTGAGCTGACCACCCGGAAATGAAGAGAACTTCAGCGCTCAGTTTCAACCAAGTCGTTGCAAGATTCAAATGAGAAATTGAATGTCTGTGAAAGTGCTTTGCAAATATAGAGCACTAGGCAGCTGTCGGCTGTTTTTATTAACTCAAGAGGCATCATGAAAGTCAAAAAGCAAATCAATTTTAATTTGCTTAAAAGAAGACACCAGGCAACCCATTTGCAGAGAAGCAAACTGGGGAAGATTTTCTGCGGTGAATGCATCGATGAAGAAAGGTTACGTTGGAAAAAAAAAAGAAACAGGGTGTTTTTAAGATATAAGGAGTGGACAGGGCTAGAGATTTGGCTCTGTGTTTAAGAGCACTTTTTGCTCTTTTACGGGACCCAAGTTCCAAGCACCCAGGTCAATCTGCTTACAGATACTGCAATGCCAGCTCCCGGAGATCTGACACCTTCTTTTGGCCATCAAGGGCATCTTCACTCATGGGCAAATACCCACACACAGACAAGCAGACACACAGATAGACAGACAGACAGACAGACAGACACATACAAATAAATAAAGTCTTTTTTTCATGATGTAAGGAATGTATATTAAAACACCCTCAAATCTCTTAGATCCACAAAAAATTAAAACATCGTTGCTTTTCAAAGTGGTCTTTCCTGAGTCCTGGTTTTCACTTTCAAGACCTTTCTTCTTTCCCCCCATTTACCTCATTGCCTGTGTCACTCTGGCCTCTGAGGTACGCTTACTCGTCACCATCAGCCTGATCTAGCATCACTAGGAAGCATTTAACTGCTCCTGGCGCCATCACAGGTATTGTCCTGAGCAAACGACTGTGGGGAGGAGAGGAAGGCAGGAGAAGAGGAACACGAGGAGATAGAAACTGAATGGAGAGGAGTGAGAACCCCCACCCCACTCCACCCCACCCCCACCCCCACCCTGACTGCTCTGAGGCCTTGCATCTCAGCACGTATTCCCAGATCTGGACTTGGGAGAACGCTGACTTTGACCAGGGACTCCGCGTGTGCTGCGGGCCATGTTAGAGTGCCCCACGGATGACTGCCGTGAGCCATCGCAGCATTCCGGAGCATGACAGGCTCTCCCAGGGCCAGGGCCCTGCCACTCAAGTCCTCTCCTCTCCTCTCCTGCCATTTCTTCAGCCAGTACTTACCAGGCTGTCTCTATGTGCCAGACCCTGGCCCAGGTATTCATAGGAGCAGATGTTTACACAGTGCCCAACATTTGCCAGAGACTGTTTGATACACGCTGATTTAATCATGATGACCTTGTAAGAAGATGTTATCACAATGTCAGAGATGAGAAAAGAGAATCGATGTGCACATCACAGCTGATCCCTGTGCACTCGTGGCTACACCCTAGTCTCTTCCCTTTGGGTGTGAGCTGGCCTAAGTGACCACTTCCAGCCAGTAGAGTAAGTGACAGGTCGCCACACTGTCATTGTGTCACAGTGATTAAGCTACATGAGAGGTGGCTTTTAGAAGAACTCGGTGGGTGAAAGTACTTGCCGAGCAAGCCTGAGGACCCAAGTTCAAGTCCCAGCACCCACATGAAAGGCAAGATGCAGTGGCACACATCTGGAGTGCCAGCAGTGGTGCACATCTGGAATGCCAGCAGTGGTGCACATCTGTAACACCAGCACTCCTTCAACAAGATAGGAAGTGTGAAGAGAAAATCCAGGAAATGCTCAGGAGCACACAGCACATCAGAAACAAGAAACTAATAATAATAAATACGTTTGTATTTTTAATTAAAAATAATAATTAAGAGTGCGGCTTTCATCTTGCTAGAAGATTCTCTCTTCCTGGATTTAATGGAGTGCACAACTGGAGGGGCCCACATAGCAAGAAACATAGAATGTCCTACCAACAGCCACCACCCCCCCACCACCACCGGGAACTACTTTACACTGACACTCTAGTAGACTCAGGAGCAGCCCCTGACTTGATAGAAATTGTAGATGAGACCAAATCCTGACCATGCGGTCACTAAGGCCTTCTGAGAGACACTGCAATGATGACCTAAGTCAGCTCTCCCAATTCCAGACCAACGGGAGCTTCCAGAGAGTCAACAGTCCTTGTTTCTCAAACACCACTGTCTCAGCCAGGCTTTCCATTGCTGTGAAGAGACGCCATGACCAAGGCAACTCTTAGAAAGGACAACATTAGTTGGGGCAGGCTGACAGTGTCAGGGGTTCAGTCCATTATCCTCATAGCAGGAAGCATGGCAGCATCCAGGCAGGAGAAGGAGGTGAAAGTTCTACATCTTGATCAAAAGGCAGCCAGGAGAAGACTGGCTTCCAGACAGCCAGGAGGAAGGTCTCCAAGCCCATCCCCAAAGTCACACACTTACTCCAACAAGGCCACACCCACTCCAACAAGGCAACACCTCCTAACAGTGCCACTCCCTGGGCCAAACATATTCAAACCACCACAAGTCATTTACTATGCAACATGCTTTATGGTGTTCTGAGTGAGAGTGCAGGTAACAATTTCTATCTAACACAATACTAAGCAGCAAAGCAGGGCTTGTGTGTAAGGCATCCGCTCCCAGATCCTAGTGGTATCCTTAACCACTAGATGACATCATCTTTCATATCTCAGTGGATACGGGGAGGGGGGGTTGGGGGGGATGGGGTATCGTGAGTTTGGAAATATTGAAGATTCATGTTGTAAGAAGCAAAGCCCTGTAGTAAAAAGATACTTGAGATGGCTTTGAGCGGGCACGCTGCCAAGCCGATGACCTGAGTCCGAAGTCCAGGACTACATGGCAGAAGAAGAAAACAGACTCTTACAAAGTGTTCTCTAACCTACACATGAACACAGAGACAGACAGGCACACACCTACATACATAAACACACACACACAAAGATAGAACATATTGGTGTGAAGCATAATTTTTTTAAACAAAAATTAAAATAAGTGTCTTAGTCAGGGTTTCTATTCCTGAACAAACATCATGACCAAGAAGCAAGTTGGGGAGGAAAGGGTTTATTCAGCTTACACTTCCACACAGAAGTACATCAACAAAGGAAGTCAGGACTGGAACTCAAGCAGGTCAGGAAGCAGGGGCTGATGCAAAGGCCATGGAGGGATGTTTCTTACTGGCTTGCTTCCCCTGGCTTGCTCAGCCTGCTCTCATAGAACCCAAGACTACCAGTCCAGAGATGGCACCACCCACAAGGGGCCCTCCCCCCTTGATCACTAACTGAGAAAATGCCCCACAGCTAGATCTCATGGAGGCATTTCCCCAACTGAAGCTCCTTTCTCTGTGATAACTCAAGCCTGTGTCAAGTTGACACACAAAACCAGCCAGGACAATAAGTATTTTTCTCCTTGCCTGACCCATGGCTACCTACCCTTATCTGATCATCACATAACCCAGGACTCCACAGAAGACAGGCTGGGAAGCAAAGATTGGTCTAACTCCTTAGTCCACAGTGCAAATATCTAACACACACACACACACACACACACACACACACACACACACACGGCCCTGAGTCCAACTCCCAGTACTTCCAGAAGAAGCGAAGTCATCACACCTGAAGCTCTGAGCATGCAGCTTCCGGGTAGAGCTCTAGCCTAGCATGCCCAGGCCCTGTATTCAAGTGCCAGCACTGGAAAGTAGAAAGGTCTCACACGAAGGTGTTAAGCCAAAAGCCGTGGCCTATCTGGGCGACAGGCCATACTCCACCCTTCTCCCACTTTTCCACTCAGGCTAAGGGCAGACAAAGGGACCTGGAAGGTACGGTCAGAAATCACCTGACACTGCTCAGGCCTCAGCCACTCAGAAGGAAGCCAACCCCACACTCGGAGGCTCTCGGTGCACACTGGGAGAGAAGGCTTCCCTGATGCAGCCACCGACTGCAAAAACTGCCAGCTGAGAAGGGGCACAAGGCGTGGCCAGGTGAGCTAGTGAACGCCCATCCTGAGACCTGGCTGGGGGCCTCCGCCAGCCCCCTTCCTTTATGCCTGCCTTTGCTTACACAGACAGTTGCCAAGCCCTTAAAGCGCTGCCTCCAAGTGACCTAGAGACTTGTTGTGGTCACTCCAGATGACCATCCCCAATGATTCCGTTTGAGACGGCTTAGCATTATCACGCCTAATTAGCTCACCCTTTAAACAGACCTCCGAGAAAAACAGCAGGAAGGAGGGAAGGACATTGCCAAGCCAGATGCTGAGCCAACACTACATACAGCGCCTCGTTCCCTCAACCTTCCAAAGCATCGACTTCCCTCCTCCTGCTCTGAAGATGACTAGGACAGAGATTTCAAAAGACCAGGGCGTCTCTTCCAGACGAGTAAATGTCAAAGCCGTGTGTAGCTGACGCCAATACCCAGGACTCATTTCAATTCAATTTGGAAGAGACAGGAGTGTGCTAAGAGCCTTCCCACTCTCTCTACCTTTCACACAGAGGTGATGAAATTTGAGTCCGTCGGGCTGTTCCAGACTATAGGCGATGTGCAGAAAGGACGCCATCTGTTCACGCATGGAACGCCCGGCCTTCCCATGTCTCCATGCACTAAGGACAATGCTAAACAGGAACACGTTAGTTCGTGTGTAGACAAATATTAAGAAACACCCTCCGGGAAAGCCCAGGATGTGAGGCTTCAGCTTTCAATGGCCATCTTTATAAATAAAGTACCAGGAGCTACACCTGCCTGACATAGCAGAGGGAATGTTTTGTCATGCAGGATGTCTGGGGATCCTGCGTGGCTCAGACAAAGCCAAGAGAGTCTTTTGGCAAGAAAGGTTCCGTCCTGTACAAAGCTGCAGTCTGGCACGCCACTGGCATACCAACTCAGGCGTGAGCCCAAGCAGGCCTCTGTATAGACAGGCTGTGAAAGCAGATGTCTTAGTTAATATTCTTCAGGGCTACTCCTGGCCTCACATTTTCTTCTGAAGGGGGGCTGGGGGAGGGGGGAGACTATGCTTTGTAAAACTCAATCCCTTGTTGAGGCACGGATAACTGAACAGCTCCATCCAGCCACAAACAGAGGCGGCATAAGAAATACCGCCTCCGTGAATTTGCCCCACTCTGTACCGGGCACTGTACGAACATTATCCTGTGTGATTACCAGCGTTTGAGCTGGGCCGTTCTCCACCACTAGCCCCTGTTTATGGTTGGCAAAAGAGAAGGTCCGAAAGGTTGAGCTATTGGGGGTAGACTCCGCATGGGCCCACGGCTGACAAGGTATCTGAGATAGGACAGTCTGGCTGGAAATTATGCGTCTATCTTCCATACCATGCTACTTCCTAAAAGAGAGACAGGAGAGAAAAAGAAGCAAACCCTAATGGGTCCTCACAGATATCCAGCGTCTGTCCTGGCTACCTCACGTGTTCAGTCTTTCTAGGGAGCTCTCTCTCTCTCCTTCCTCACAAATGAGACCGTGATGGCTCAGAGAGCGGAGTATACAATCCCCTGTGATCAGAACCTAAGTATGCTCGACTTCAGAGCCTGGCATCCTTCCGCCGCCCTGTCTGTGCCACGCGACACAGCTTTCCCCTTCACTTCTGCCCAAGTGTGCTCTGGAAAGAATGACGGGGCCGTAAGAGCAGGAACCGGAGCACACCGAGTGGCTGTGGACACCCAATGCTGGTCTCATCCTGCTGTGGCAAATAGGCGGATGAGGGCAGATTCAAGCAACAGCTAAGAAAAGCAAGCTGGGGAGCACGCGCATGCGCTGAGTGGAAAAACATGCGTGCGCTGGGTGGAAGAACACGCATGCGCTGGGTGGAAGCACATGGCACGCTGTGCTAGGGCGTGTGTCATCCCTCCCTCCTTACTGTGCTTGCCTCATTGGCCCCATCCATACTGTAGGGTCCATTCTATTGCCCGGAAGACACCACACCCTACAGATGCAAAGGAACGGGGAGCAGTTTCCAGAGAAAACACCCGGAGGCAGGTTCCTTGGGTTCAAACTCACAGACGTACCCAGTGGACCGGGAAACCCCCGGTCCGCCGTGCAGGCCCAGCCAGCATGCGCGCTGTGTGTTGCAATGTGTAGTTTGTTCTTTTTGTCCTGGAGAGGAGCCACTTTGCTTTTGTGGCTGTGGCTGTTCTTGTTTGCTTTTCTTTGGCATAAGGATTGGAAGGGGGTTGGGGGAGGGGGGCGGGGATCGTCTCACTGTGTCACCATTGCTGGCCTGGAACTTGCTGCAATGACAGTTGCAGGATATTTGATCACACTGTGAACTAGGAGTTTGTGCTGTTTACTGGGAGGAGGGGGCGGAACAAGCAAACCTGTTTCTACTTGTGGTGTGGCTCGGCCTGAAAACATACCTTTCCTCCCTTTAACTGGAACACACACTCCCTTAGTCCACACCTTTAATCCCAAACAATGAAGGTGAAGTTAGTTTGTAGAGGGAAGCACTGATTGAGTGGCAGACAGAGAGGAATAGGAGAAAGGCCGGATAGAATATGCCCAACTCTCCTGAGAATGGAAAGAAAAGAGGCTCCTTAAGAGAGAGCACTGATGGGAGAGAAGAGAGAGGGCAGTTTTACTGGGACAGTTGTACAGAGACGGTTTGTAGAGAGAGAACAAGCTAGACACAGACGAAGATAGAATGAGCCAGAGAATAAGAAGCCAGAAGATCAGAACAGAGTCCTAGAGTTAGAGACCAAACAGAACAATTCAGAGGCTGAGAGAGAAGCCAGACTGAATCAGCTTACAAAGGAGTTTGAGTCAGAACAGCTGAGTTGACCAGGCAGCCAGAGTTCAGAAAGAGCTAGAAAGGGTGAGGGTAATTATTCAGCGGTGAATCTCAGAAGCTGAAAACATTATAGGCCTAGATAAAGTTGTACGGAGGCTAGAAGCTTCCAGGACTAGGCCTAGGTTAGCAGATGGAGCCAGTAATCCTCGGAGCTGACAATTACATCAGGTGAAATTATTTTTACATTGGACCAAGCAGTCCGTGTCACAGAGATTCACCTGCCTTCCGAATCACAGTTTTGTCCACTACACCTGCTTGAGGAAACATTTTGGAATAACAGAACAGGGGACGGGAGGAGTGGGAGCATGCACATTAGTGTAGGAGTCCTCACAGCTGTGCCCTGTGTGAACGCCAGAGGAGGGTGCCAGGTGTCAGTCTTCACCTCATTTCCTTGAGAGGGGTCACTGGATGGGCCACGGTCTCACCATTTCAGCTAAGATGGCTAGCCAGCTAG
Source organism: Apodemus agrarius (assembly GCA_964023405.1). Lineage (NCBI taxonomy): Eukaryota > Metazoa > Chordata > Mammalia > Rodentia > Muridae > Apodemus > Apodemus agrarius. The sequence continues at coordinate 80,100,935 of OZ030015.1, forward strand.
CTTTTGGGAGCTACCTGTCTGTCCCCTCCACCCACCCACCCACTCCCCACCAGTGCTGGGGTTACAGGTACACGCCACCATTTCCTTTGGTGTGTGTATACTGGAAGTTCGAACCCAGGTCCTCATGCTTACAGAACAAGTGCTCTTACCCATTGCAGAAGCAACCTGGAGAGGAGACGGTTTATTTCCCATCCTGATCATAGTTCATCACTAGCAGAGTCAAAGCAGGAACTCAAGGTGGAATCCTGAAAGCAAGAACTAGAGCAGAAGCCCCGGAGGAAGGCTTCTGACTGGCTTTCTCCACGTGGCTTGCTTGTCCTGCTCTCTCGTACAACTCGGGACCACCTTCCCTCCCAGGGGTAGCATTACCTGCAATGGTCTGGGTCCTCCCACATCAATCATCAATCAATAAAACATCTCCCACAGACCAACCAGATAGGAGCATTTTCTCAGCTGAGATTCTCTCTTTCCAGATGACTTTACTCTGCGTCAAATTGACAAAGGAAAAAAAAAAGAAAAGAAAAGAAAACCTAGCCAGCTTTCCCACTGAGCCGTCTCCCTAGCCACTAGCCGGTATTTCTAAGTTAAATGATTCTAAACTGAGTCTCTCTGCTCTTACAGGAGGCAAGAGGTCTCAGCCTGGCATTCTCTCCTGCTCCGTATCTCCTTCCACCCACACCCAGCGGTAACTTGTTATTCCCTGCCCGTTACGTGCCAAGTCCTTCATTCACCAAAATGGATTGATTTTATTTATTTACTCATCTGCCAGGTACCAAGTTAGAAGCTGTCTTGGTTGCTTAGGAAACATGGTCATGGGTGAGCAAAAAATAGACACTGTCCTTTTCCTCGTGGGATTCAGAGCCCGGTGAGCAGAGGGAAAGTAATCTATTAATCGCGTGCAAGAGCTGTGTAATTTAAACCATGAGAATCACTTGGAAGGAATAAGTACATGACGCTTTGATAGTAAATGGCAGAAGGGCCTGGCCTGACTGGGGAGAAAGCATTTAGGGTGGAATGGAAAGAATGCGGCAGAAGTTGGAGCTTGGGGACGTTCTGGATCTGCATTTGAAAAGGTCTCTGGGTACAGTGTGGAGGATAGGCTAGGCAGGGAATTCTGGGAGAGCAGACCAGAAGCTGTCACAGGATGCTAGGAAAAGGAGATGCACTGGTCCAGGCTAGGGGTTATGAAGAATAAACCAATCCCAGAGCTAGTCCGGCTGCATCCTTGACAAGCTTTGATGACCCGAGGAGAGCAGAAGCAAGTGCCAACGCTGACTCTTGGCTTTGGGGCTAAGGATGCCCGGTGATGCCGTTCACGAGATTTGACACTTGCCGTGTGCACAGCCCAGGGTGGTGTTTCACCCTGTGACATGTCACAGAGGGAGGGAGCTCTGGTTCCACTCCTTCCCGGCATTCGTGGCGGACAAAAGCCACCTTCTACAGTCTCATACAAACCCCGCCCGATCCTTCAGGTCATGCACATGTCATGGCTGCTCCCCTGAGAGTGCCCCAAACACTGACTCTAGTGAGTGCCACACCCGGAAATAGCTACCCATTCTAGATTCAGCTGTATAGGGGCCAACTTTCTCTCCTACACAAAGATCCACCCTGATCCACAGACCCACTTTCCTCCATTGCCTTGGAATTTTCTTGGTATTCATACTCTCCCCATTTCCAGAAGCTTCTCATGTACTACGCTTTGGCCCCATCTCAGCCACACCTTGTGTCTGGGCCTAGGGAACTAATTTGGCCCTTCGGATTTTAATCCTTGCGGACTTTAAGGCCAGAACTCTATTTCTTCTGTCCTTCACGGTGGGCCTGTGGGGACTCAGATTGAAGTTCCTGTACCTTGGAATATTTGCAAGGCTCTGGGTTCAACTTCCTGGACCACAACAACTTTAAAATAAGAGAATAGAGCCGGTGAGAAGGCTCCTTAGGTAGAGGCACTTGGTGCCCAAAGATACAAGTCTGGTGGCTTTGGGTTCAACCCCAAGAATAGACATAAAGGCAAGAACCATCGCCTCAAAGGTGACCTTTGATTTCCACATGCACATCATACAGTCGCTCATGCACTAGCTCTCTCTCTCTCTCTCTCTCTCTCTCTCTCTCTCTCTTGCTCTCACACACACACTAATTAATAATAATAATAATAATAATAATAATAATAATAATAAATCAATGAAAGTTGTATAGCAGAAATCCCTCTGGTTTCTGAGAGGGATTGCAAAGCATGTGAGAATATAATAATTTCCTAGACAGTCTGAATTGCCAGAATACAAGAATACAAAGTATCTAAATTTTCTGTAACGTTACCACCATTAAAAAAACAAAACAAAACAAAACAAAAAGGGGGGGGATTTTTCTCCTGGAAGAATACTTACAAAGTGATGGAGAAAGGGCCAGATTTGAAGGCACACTCTATGGTTGATTCAAGTGAGTCATAAAGTTAGCCTGTATGCATTTCATTATCCCTGTAAACAGAAGTGGCATCTCCCTTACATGCCACTCTGCCATGACCTCACATACATAGGTAGTCCTTGTCACGACCAGCAGAGATGTGTTGCCTCTTATTGAAGTGGAAATTTCTAGTTTCTTTGGAAAGTCAGTTATGTCAAATGATGGTTGGCTGGGGCACACAGGTGTCAGGATGTTTTGCTGGAGCAGACATAGGGGGAAGGATGCTTTGATATAGCCCGACACAAGAATGAAGGCATATGTTGAAGAAAATGGTACCATCTCCCCAGCTGCTGCTGATCTCAAGGGGAGAACTAGGGCTACGTAAGGCCTTTCTCTGTCCCGGATGACTTGTTGGCAGGCCCAGTCTTGTGCAGGTCTTGTACAGGTAAACACAGATGCAGTGAGTTCCTAAGTTCAAAGGTCCTTTCATGTCCGGATGGCGTGGTCCTTCGGCACACCTCCCCATCATAACTCCAGCTCTTCCATCCCTTCTCCCCATGGCTCCCTGAACCTCAGCGAGGGCAGTATAGACGTCCCATTTAGGTCCTTGCATGCAATGATCACCTACTGTTGGCCTTGACTGTTGAAGAGGCTCCACGTTGATCACTACCACAGCTGCCGGAAGCTCCTCTGACAAAAGATGATAACAGCACTAACCTGGGAGCAACAACATGAATATTTAGAACATACCCACTTAGCAAAAGAAGGATACAAGTAGACCCCCTTCTAAGGGTTATATGGCCTTCCCACCCATTAGATTTTGATCTGGTTTACACCGGGCACAGGCTCTCCTATGAAGGGGGCTTCAAGTTCAATCAGAAAATTACCCTTATCATAAATCACATCACTGATGCGCCAGGGGGCACATCTTGGCTGACTGGCTTTGAACTTAAAATCCTCCTGCCTCAGCGCCCCCTAAGTGATAGATTTACAGGCATGAACCATCCTGCTCTGAGTCCTTTTAAAGCTTCAACCCCTGCAGCTGGGGGTGGAGCTCCGTCGGTAGAGTGCCCAGTTACCATTCGTGACGCACTGGTTTGATCTTCCGGCATCGTATGAACCATGAATGATAAAGGCACATTCTCGTAATCTCAGCATTTGGCAAGTGAGGCAGGAGGATCATGAGTTCAAGATCATCCTTGGCTACATTGCAAGTATGAGACCACCCTGGGCTGCAGGAGAGCTTCTCTCAAAAATATAATAATAGTAGGGGCTGGAGAGATGCCACAGCACTTAAGGCGGCTCAGCATTTAAGAGGACCTGGGTTCAAGTCTTAGCACCCCCACGGAAGCTCACAACCATCTGTAACTCCAGTTCCAGGAGACCAAACGCCTTCTTCTGGTCTCTGCCGGTACTGCACACATGTCCCGCAGTGACATACTTGTAGGCAAAACACCAATAAACAAAAAGTAAAATCATTTAAAATGCATAAGTATCTCCCATCCTCACATTTACTTTCTCCAGACATGTTTCTCTGTCTATAGTGCTTTGCTGTGCCTTCTTCCCCCAAGGGCCACCAAGATACTGTCTCTCCTTTAACTCATCCATAAGAGAAGGGAGTGGTGCCCTCAGCTCAGGGGCAGGGGTGTTTTCCTTGACACAGCCCCATAGCCTTACATCTATCTGTCACCCATCCATTCATTCAATAACTATTTAGAAAAAATCAGTTGTGGGGTAGGCACAGTCTTGAATAAATATGTTCAAATATATATTACATATACATATATGCATACACATATACATATACATATTCATATATTTAGATATAAGAATGAAAAATTAAGACAGAGCCCTTGGAGCTGGGGACTACCTAGCATACATGAATTTGATCTTCAGTGCCATATAAATCATGAGTCAGAATGTCACCTGCCTGTAACCCCAGCACTTGAAAGGTGAGGCGGGGCAATGCTAGAGGTATAGGCATTAAAAATCTAGACAGCACCAGTGGACAGAAGGAAATGGCTACATAAACTGACAATGAGCTTTTTCATGGACCAAAAAGAGCACTGAGGAGTAGAAGCTTCTCCTATTCTCCGAGTAGTTTCCTGTCAGGTCAGCGAACTTTCATCACGGAAAATCAAATATTCTCGAATTGAATTTTTAATGCAGCTTTGAGTGTGTCCACCAAAAGTACATTTCAATAAAACCCAGCGACCTAGCCACCATCTGCACATGTAACTTCCTTTGCCTCTGTTTACCTGAAAGGAAAAATACAATCTAATCCACCACCAATAAATCAAACGTCCACAAATTCTGAACCGAGCAACCCTGGGGATAGTCAACATTTTGTTCTCTGTTTTTACAGTAATTATGCACATGATAATCAAGAGACAAAGAAATTAGCAAGCTATTCCAGAATATCCCAAATGCCATCCTTGGTGTCTTCTTGAAAATATTAAGTACCTGGGGGGCAAGTCGTCGATGTGGCTGAGCATCCCCCCGCCCCCCCGCCCCTCCCCCTCCCGCAGCACAGACAGAGCAAAGGCTTATAAATGCCAGAACCCTATGGGACCATTCTTGAGTGGTAGTGGAGCAGTATTTGATGTTTCTAAAGTTGTATATATTTAGTTATATCTACCAAAGTTGTTTATCAATAAAAAGTGCATCCATGCCTGTACTCAGCCAGCTTTTCCTGTCACTCAGGATAACCAGGTGTTAGCTTGAATAAGCTTGGCAAAGTTTTTCTCTAAAAGCCTGGAAATAAACGGTCTCTGTTTCCTGGCTATAGGGTCTCTTTGGCAACTCTTCAGCCCCATCGCAATGGAGCAAAAATCCACCCTAGTTAACCTGTGAGTGAATGGTCAGGTCTGTGTGTCCCAGTCAAACTGCTGACAGACCTTGGAGTTTGAGTTTCATATCATCATGAAACCTAATTGTTGCCATAATTCTTTAAACCATTAAATCAGTAAAGAAAACAAATCTAGGTTGCAAAGCCATGAGGGGGCGGGGCACTTAGCCTGTAGGTCATAATTCACTGAGCCCTGATTCTGAGGGATGTGTTTGGTAGGCATTAGAAGAACATAAAGATTACCTTCTCTCAACGCTTAATCTCAGCAGCCAGGCAAGATCCTTAACGTCAGCAGGTCTCTCTTTCTCCCCTTCCCACCTCAAAAATGAAAATAATCACAGAACTCATGCTAAGACACTACGGAAGAATCCAGATTGACTCAATTCAGGAAAACTTCAAGTGCTCCATCAATACCATCTTTCTTCTCCTTGCTTTCCAGTTGCCTTTACTTCTTAGAGTTGTTTGTTTGTTTGTTTGTTTGTTTTGCTCATTTATCTTTCTTCTTTAGTTTTTCTCCCCATGTTTCAACTGATAATGAAACATGAGAAAGGAACTGCTCCAGACAGAAGAAAGACCAGCTCCACTCCACATTCCCTTGTGGAGTGAACCCTCCCTCCCAGTCTGACCCTTCTCCTCCCAGTGCATCTGGCCTAAGTAGCTTCTGGAGCCCTTGGGAATCAGAAATTATTAATAACAAGGAGGGACAAATGAAGCTTCAACTGGTTCTCCAAGCTGGATGTCATCTCCCTAGGAAGGTGTCCCCTCTTGAGACAAGGATCTCTTGAGGGGATTTAGAGTGACAGCGAATGTCAGAGGCAATTGTATTCATTGTGCCTCTCTAAGTAGAACCACCACCTACTCTTCTCTTCCCATGAGCACCCCAGGGTTTATCAGACACAAACTTCCTGGATCATAGCACCTCCAGCCAAGCTCAGCTGTCCCATTGGCTGACTGGGGACAGGCAGAATACCTCCCCATCATGGGAAGAGACATGAGTGATGGGACCCAGGAAGAAGTGAGGAGACCTGGGCTTCCTGGGAACTAAGGAGTAGGTACTGCGTGGGTCTTCAAAACTCCCCTGATGAATTCTCCCCAACTTTGAAAATATCCAGAAGTTGCTGAAAGGAATTTTTTCCCCATACTTTAAGGATGATGTGTACTGAAACTTACTGCATCCTGAAGAACAGGACCCAGACTTCTCATAGTAAAGACTTGATGTCAGAGCTTTAAAAGGTCCAAAGGAGTTTGTTCCCAATAGCTAATACGACAAGACTGGCAGATGCCATCAGAAGGAGCTGGCACACTGCCCAGAGACAAGGGAGAATTGCATTCAGGAACCATTGTCCAATTCTCTGCTTTCTGCTGTGAAACCTTGAGTCCCCGGGCTTCATCATCCAAGTCTCTAAAACTAGAAGATCCAGTGAGATGTGCTATGAGGCAGCCCCTGTGCAGTTGCTGTGTTTCTCACAAGTCAGGAGTTCTGGTTTTTGCTGTGCTGAGGGCTCGACCTAGGGCCCTGCCCTTGCTAGGCAAGACCCCCCCCCACCCCTGAGCTGCAAGCCCAGCCCAATTCTATCCATATGTGGATCTCAGTGTTTCTAACACTCATACATATATGTTTAGAACCTACTTAAGGAAGAAAATAATGACCACTGTGTGTAGTTTGCTAAGGCTATCTCTATAAAACACCAGACCGAGTGGCTTAAACAACAGAATTTTTTTTCTCACAGTGCTGGAGGGTAGATGACAATCAAGATGATGGCAGATTGATTTCTTCCAAGGTCCCCCTTTGTGGCCATGTCTCATGAGATCATCTCATATGTATCTGTGACCAGATCTCTTCGTATATAGCTCCAGTCATTAGCGCCCACACACATGATCTCATTTAGTTATCTTTTTAAAAACCTGATGTCCAAACCCATTCACATGCCAGGGTTCTAGGGATTAAGATTTTGCTCCTCTCTTTCCTTCAGTCCAGTGCTGGACTCCTTCCTCTTGGTACGAAGCGAGGAGGGTAGAGAGTCCAGAATAAACAGGGAGTGATGGAAAATTTTACAAGTCTGATCCAAGCACACGCATACGAGCCTTTGTTTCTGAGTTCTCAGGTTCATCGTGAGTCAACTGTATCCCACCCTCAAGTTTATATGCTGAAGTTCCAACCCCCAATGTGGTAGTTTTAAGAGAGGGAGTTCCTGAGAGCATGTGGGTGGAACTATGAAGGAGATGTAGTGTCCTTAAAGGTGGGGGGATGTGGGGACTGTAGCTCAGTGGGAGCATGCTTGCACAACATGCGTGAGACTCTGGGTTTAATCTCTAGCACAATATATTTTTTATTTTTATTTCTTTTATTGGAAATAGATTCCCATACAATACATCCAGATCATGGTCCTCCCTCCCATTCTTCCCAATTCCTCCCCACCTCCACTCCCCTCTGGATCCACCCCGTTTCTGTCTCTCATTTAAAAAGAACGGACCTCTAAGAAATAACAGCCAAATATGACAAAATAAAATATAATGAGAGAAAGCAAAAACTTTCATATTGAAGTTGGGCACGGCAACCCAACAGGAGGAAAAGAGTCCCAAGAACAGACAAAAAGAGTCAGAGGTCCACTCATTCTCAACATCGGGGCTCCCATAAAACTCCTAAGCTGCTTTCTACATTACGTCCACAGAGGACTCGATGTAGACCCATTTAGGCCCTGCAGTTGCTCCAATTTCTGCGAGCACATATGTGGCCTGCTTCGTTGTCTCAGAGAGCTACGTTTTTCTGGTGTCCTCCATCTCCTTTGGCTCTTGACAATCTTTCTGCCTCCTCTTCTGCAGGTTTCCCTGAGCTCCGAGGGGAGGGATTTGATGGAGACCTCCAATCAAGACTCCCTCCCCATGTGATGTCGGTTGCCAGAGGAAGCCTCTCTGATGATGACTGGGTAAGAAACTGACCTATGAGTGTAGCAGAATAGCATTAGCGTCATTCTATTGTTTTTGTTTTTTGTTTTGTTTTGTTTTTTTTTTTAGGCCAGTCGTGTTTGGTTTTTCCCTAGGTCTTTGTGCTATCTAGTCTCTGGTTCTTTGTTATCCAAGCAGTGGAGTCAGCTATGGGTTCCTTGCATTGGCGCGTGCTTTAAGTCAAATCAGACGTTGATTGGCTATTCCCACAAGTTCTGGACTACTCTTTCCCTAGCATATCTTGCAGGCAGGACGGATTGTAGGCGGAAGGTTTTGCGGCTGGCTTGGTGTCCATGTTTCCCTTTTGCTAGCCTGCAGAGTACCTTCCCCCACCAAAGAGACTTGAACATCTCATGGGGTGAGGACTCCATGTAAGCACCAGTTCAATGAGTCGTGTGGATGTTGTCTTCTGCCATGGGCCTCCGGTGTCAGTTTTCAGAGAGCCGCCCTTTGTCTTAGCATCAGCCTAGGTTGTGTCCAGGTTTTCAGGGGACCCGCTTGGTCAGCAACTTTACTGAATGCAACCCAGACTCTCTGGCCATGAGAGATGCCAGTTGACTCTAATTGGCCATTACTAGGAGTCCTCATTAGAATCACCGTCATAGATTCCAGGAAGTTTTCACTGTGCTATGTTTCCACACCACCCCCAAAATGTCCCCCAATTCAAGCAAACTCTCCCAACACTCACTCCATCTCATCCTTCCCCCAGCCTTGTTCCTCCCATGTAGTCCCCCACCTGTTTTACTGTATAGCCTTGGGCTACACAGGAACTCTTCTGTAGATCAGGCTATCCTCAGACTCACAGAGATCCACCTGCTTCTGCCTCCCAAGGGCTGGGATTAAAGTCATGGGGCACCACCACCTAGCCAGAACTGCTTCTCTACCTTAGGTTTTTCTCCTTCCCCTGGCTCCCACGCCCCAATAAAGGATGCTTGTGAAGGGCCTTCCCACCTCCAGCTTCCCCAGGGCTGGCTGAGATTTTCATGAAGCTCTATCAGCTAGTTCCTTCCACGGGTGAGGATCTCCAGCCCTCCCACAGTCCTGTGTGCTGATCTCCATCCCAGAGCCTGATTTCAGGAACTCTTAAGATACAGATTCTGGGAACACACATTTGGACATTCGTAACACCCCATAGTATGGGTCTGGAATTGCTACCTAACTACGACTGTGACCTAGACAAAAACTGTTCAGCTCCTCAGCAGCCTCATCTGCAGTAATACCCAACTCACTGTGCTGTGGGAGAGAAATGAAATACCTGAACTAGCACATTCATTAATAAGTGTTCAATAAAAGTCTGCTTACACGGTCAACAGCTGTACATGGCCCAAAGATTATGGAAAGACCCCGGGGTACAATGAGGCCTTTAAATAGACTCCCTGGCTCCAAGAGAGGCAAGTGGGTGTCTATGAGGTCATGCAGGCAAGCCCTCTACACAAAGGGGAATGGTGGAGACACGCAAAGTGTGCATAGAACAGTGACTGGTCTGTGTAGGTCTTTGTAGCTGGTGAAGTTTCAAGAGGAAATCTAGGCGCTAGGTTCTTCTCCAGCCCTCACAGACATTCCAGGCACCCAAGAGGAACTTGAATTTAATCCACAATTACAGGAAAGAGCACATTTTCCCAATGGCACAAGGATGTTGTCCTAGAGGAATGCAAGTCTGCTGCTGTCTGGCCTGGGGAGGGCAGCTTTGCTATTCTGACCCAAGCATGGGCACAGGGAGAGGCGTGCTTCCAGGAGGAGGGGGGAGGGGGACGAGGGAGAGGGGAAGAAAGAGAGGGGAGGGGAGGAGGAGAAGTAGGAGGAGAAGGAGAGAGAGAAAAGAATGGAAGTAGGATAGGATGAGAAATTTATGGAAGTTTATGGAGTCAGCCAAGCAGGAGGGTTATGAGCAAGAGCACAATGCATGCTATGCATGTATAATGAAATAGTAATAAAATAAAAAATCCCTGAAATTAAAAAGAGAAGAGTTGACATTTCCATACTGAAAGAAGAGATGTATATCTAAGACTATTGATCCACAATGGTCAAGAGATAAATGCTGACATATTCCTGTAGTACCAGCAATTGGGAGGTGGAGGCAAAAGAATCCAAAGTTCAAGGTCACCAATCGCAGGTGATATAGTGAGTTTGAGGCGAGCCTATGCTACATGAGATCTGAAAAAAACAAAGATACCTCTTCCTTTTCAAAAGGATTAATATTAAATTATAGTAGTTTGGGATACCTGTTTGGGTTTTTGAAAACCTGATTTTTGTTTAGTCAATTGGATGGGTGGATGGGTGAGTGGTTTTTGTTTTGTTGGTGTGGTTTAGTTGTTTTGTTTTGTTTTGTTTTGTTTTGTTTTGTTTTGTTTTGTTTTGTTTTGTAAGTCTCACACATAGTTCAGGTTGGCCTTGATCTTACAACAGTTCTCCTGCCTCAACCTCCCAACCGCTGGAATTGTAAGCATGAGCCACCACACCTGCTTTTAGAAACTCTGAAGATCAGAAAGAGAATGAAGGGGTCAGAAGAGTGATCACATGTAGGGAAAGAAAAGGCTTTGTCCTACGCTCAGTGAGCAATATACACTTGTCTGAAATGGTCCTTACGTAGCATGGAACCATGGACAATAAATAGATCCGATGAGACTCTTTTTTAAAAGGCACCAGACTGGGACAGAGGATGTGGCCAGTTTTGAAGGTGAGCCCGTCAGTTTGGGTTCTCATCTTAGGACAATCCAGTAACTTATATACATGCCATTCGTGGGGTTTTATACCTGGGTTTTTTTTTTCCAATTTAAAAATGATAAGGTGTGCTTAAGTGTGCTATGACACTTTGCAGCCCTTCACACGGTGTAGATGAGAACAGAAACTGATAAGACTTGTCAGCCAACAATATCTGTCTACAGTTCAAGTTATACCAGATCCATATGTCACACAGATTAACGAACAGATAAAATAAGAAGGATGGTGAAGGTTGGATAAGTGTGATGATGATTGGGTAGAAGCATGGCATTTAAAAACATTTTTTTCCCCAAGGGCTAGCAATTCTTGCTTAGCATATGCGAGGCCCAAGCTTCAAAATAAATAGATGTAATCAGACTGGCAAAGCATTTACCAAAGGACGGGGGACCATATTATACAAGGTCCTTCACATCTCAGTGAGCTCCTTCTACCTACGAGATAATTATCACCATATCAGATATAGTGAAGGAGACTCAGAAGTATCCCCTGCGTCACCCAGGCAAACGGACAAAAGATCCCTTCACTTACGAAATTAATATTCCAGAGAAGAGATAATAAGAAACTAGCCACTACCTGACATTCATTAGACAGGAAAGAGAATGAACTTAGTGTTTTTGTTGAACAAAATGGACTGTTTTTGGCAACACATAAAAGCAAGAAACCCAGGGGCCGCGCATGAGAAGTTAGCTTTTGTTTTGGGTTCAATAGTGCAAAACCTAATCGCTTCTCGGCCTTTTGGCTAAGATCAAGTGTAATAGTGCAAAACCTCATTAATATCTTTTCAATAGTAGTATATACATTATCATGCCTTCCATAAAATTTATTCATTCTTCAGTTTTCAAATGCATAAATGTATGACTGGTTTTAGTTCAAGTTGAAGGGATCCAAAGTTAATTCTGCTCCATAGACAACTAAGTTAACTCCCAGTTGACGGCTCAGACCAGCGTGGGTGGAGCCCACCAAGCTAACTATGGCTGAGTGCCCCTCCTGAGCCTTGCTAGCAGGCTTGTTCGTGTCCCGGCCTCACAGCAACAGGTAGAGGGTCCCTATAGACTAAGACCAGGCACAATTCTCACAAAAGGCACTGCAGCTAAAAGGAGAACAAACTCACAAACATGAAAGGCAGGCAGGCAGGTTCCCAAGGGAAATATCATTCATTTCAGAGACCACAGAGAGAGAGAGAGAGGGAAAGGATCACTGGGCACAGAGGCCACCTGGGGTCCTGACTGCCATTTGCTGGCTTGGTGACCTCAGATCAAGTCATTTAACATTTCTGAAATCCGTACCTCCCAGGGGTATAAAAGGGTTAATAGCATCCACTCCCTCCCACTCCCAAGGCTGCAATAAGTATTGGAGGAGGAAATAATAATAGCTGACAGCCACCAAAGGCTTGCGATGTGCCACTCGGTGGGCTGTGGGCTTTATGCAGTGCCCCTTGTTCTCCCATTCTCCAGGGGAGAAACTGCGCTTGCAGAGATTAAATGATTTTTCCCAAGTTTAAGGCTGACATGAAACCCAAATTAAATGTCTCCAGTTTCCATGTCCTCAGCGCTGGCAGAGCTCACCTGTAGAATCACCCTATCTATGTACTAAAAATTACACTTGCAGTGGGTTCCAACCGATACCTAGAGGACAATTCTCCCATATGCAAAGCAAATGGGGAGCTTCAAGAACACCTCCAAACACCTACATCAAAGAGATGTAGGGAGACCTAAGGATATAGGTCTATATTACTCAGGGTTCCCTAAAAGACCAGAACTGACAGATGTGTGTGCATGTGTGTGTGTGTGTGTGTGTGTGTGTGTGTGTGTACCTCATACTCTCATCATGGATATCTCATTCTAGAGAGGGCTGCGAGGCTGGATGTCTCAATGATCCCACTCTGGTGCTGAAAGCCTGGAAGCTACTGGTTTCCAGTTGATGTTGGAAGCCTGGAGAAGCTGCTTCTACTATCAGTGAAAGAATAGTACCGCGACAGGGTAAATGACCGCGGCAGCAAGACTTAAGGCAAGCATGCAAAAGCAGTTCCTTTCTCCCGTGTCCTTTTATCTAGGCTGCCAACAGAAGAGGCCCAACCCACATTAGGGGGCCTCCTACAGTGTGAGTGGGGCAAAAGGCACCCCGAGACCTGACTGTCACTCATGTGAGCGAGTGAGCGGTGGAGGGATGGGAGAGAGACAATCGGGGAAGTGGAACTAGAGACACGAGGGTCTTAAGGAACATCCCGATGTGAGTACTCTGTGCTAGCACCCGAGGCCAGGGTCCCACCAAGAGCCGCGTCTGGGTCCATGGCCAGGTGAGAGGCCCTGCAGCAGCCGGGACCCTTGTCAATATCTGTGGCCCATGTTTCCGCCAAAGGCCAAGCACCTGTCCCCAGTCTGGGCTGCAACCTGGGGCCATGTTTATGTCCAAAGGCTGTGCAAAGTTGGTCCTGCCCCTCACCCGGGGCAACATGAGAGAGTGGCCCAGGCTGTGAGAGCCCGAGAGCTGGCCCTGGTGGCACTGCCACAGGAGAACTCATGGGCTGAGCAACTCAGCTACCACCCAAGCCTAGATCTAGGGCTTTGAGTCGGCCCACCCCAACATCTAGCCTATCTATGAACTGCTGGAGCTCAGAAAGGGGCCAGTCCTGCAGGGTCCAAAGCTCCAAGACACAGGGCAACAACAGGATATCAAGAGGCGTCCCAGTGAGGATCCAGCATTGATGGTGGCAGAAGCCAGAGGCCTCAAACCACCCCAGTGACTCGTTGCAATGAACATTTGCAAGTAAAGAAGTGTGGACAAAAGGGCGGTCCTGTGGGACACGCCGCGGCGCACTGCAGCTTCCACGGCAAGATGTTTGTTTGTTTGGGGGGGGGGGCGGCAGGTGTTAGGTTTTTGTTGTTGTTTTGGTTTTTCTGTTTCTGTGGTCTCCTTGGGGAGGAGGTTGCAAGGGCATAAGGCAGATGTGGGGGGCAGAGATGGATGGGATTGGGGTGGATGATGTGAATTTCACAAAGAATCAATAAAAGGTTAAAAAAAAAGAAATTGCGAAGAGTATTTTCCAACAATATGCTCCTTCATTGTGGCCAACTTTCCTAACAAGAAAAAAAAATTATTGCTAATGTAGCGATTAAATAGTAAGTGTAACTTCATGCACATTATAAGCAATTTCTGCTTATGGGACATAAGGTCACAAAAAAATCTACATAGGTCTGTATACTTTGTAAGCATTCTGGAATGTTTTCTGTCTTTAATTTTATGAGTTATACAGTAGATAAATATTTTTAATGAGAAGTTTACTTTTTTTTTCTTCTTTCTTTACTGACTGAGGAGAGCTATAATATGCCATGGTGGGAATTTTATTTGAGAGGAAGTTAAAAAGTTAATTTGACATATATGGTTTAATTCTCCTGAGGAATGCAAAGCAAATGGGATGCTTCAGGAAGACCTCCAAAGATCGAGAGGTGTAGGATATTTTGATTATTATATGGAAGGAACTTTGGTTTTAATCCCTATATCCTGACAAAGTGAAGGAACAATTTCAGAAAGTGTCTATCATACACATACACACACACACACACACACACACACACACAAGCACACACATAATTATTCACAGGAGTGCCCACTGGCTTGTATTTTAGTTGACTTGACAACCACGATTAGCTATCACAATGTCCAAACCCTCCAGACAGGACAGACTCTGGGAAAGATCAGAAGCGCGGTGCTCTGGCCAGCCCCGTCCCTAACAGACAACCAGCAATAGGGCTTCACAAGAGAGTGCTGGGACCTCCTAAGATGGAGGGAGACAGTGTACTTTTGTCAGGAAAAGAAGAACTGTTTAAATGCGGAGGCCCGAGGCACTTGTTGCCTGCTGGTGATGAAAACCAGCCAGCCTCACAGCGGGTCCCCACAAGAGTACTGGACGCTCTGATAAAGGACCTACACGCCACTTGAGACATTTAAGTTCAAATGTCAAGACCTGGATCCCAAGTGTAGCTCTGTTGTTGAAAGAGCCGAGTAGCCTTGAAGAATGCGTCCATATGGTCTGGCCAGAGGACCTCCAAGGTTCTCCGCAGCATTGCTCTAGCCTTGCCTGGTCAAAGGGCACGGAGGAAGGGACCCAGCATTTATGCCGCACATATTATGTGTGATAGACTGCCAGAGTCTTTCCCGGACCATCACCAGTAACGGAACAAACACGGAGATCTCACTCTGCTGGACCCTGAGCTAACTACCTTATAACTGTGGCAACATTATAATGAGAACATTTGCCCCAGACTTGGAAAGAAAGCAATTATTTATCCCATGTCCTTTCAAAGCTTTATTACTATTACAGTCCTGTGTGCAAATGCAGAGGGGACTGGGGGTGCAGCTCAGTGAAAGGGCGTTTGTCTGTGGGAAACTCTCTCTGCTTAATCCCTGAGATCCAAGTGAACCAGTCAAGGTAGACTTCTCTGTCACCAAACTGCGGTGGGGTGGGGAAGCCTTGAAAGATGAAACAGATCCCTTGCGGATCCAGGGGCTACAGGGCAGACCCTGGGCTCCAAATAAAGAGCAACAATAAAAATAAAATGCAAAATAGAGATAAAATGTGTGGAAGTCTCTCATGATGCAAAGGGGAGTCCAGAGAGCACATAGGGCAAGCCACTGGGAAGACAGAGGTGACAAGGACGGGGTTAACCACCCCTCCATCCCCAAGCCAGTGCTACTCACGCTTCCCAGCTTGTCCTATAATGGAAGGAAATGTGGGGCTTTTTTCACTTGATGTGTTTGAGACTCTATGTTCTCACTCATAAAAACTATTGCTAAGCCGGGCGTTGGTGGCGCACACCTTTAATCCCAGCACTTGGGAGGCAGAGGCAGGCAGATTTCTGAGTTCGAGGCCAGCCTGGTCTTCAGAGTGAGCTCCAGGACAGCCAGGACTACACAGAGAAACCCTGTCTCGAAAAACCAAAAAAAAAAAAAAAAAAAAAAAAAAAAAAAAAACAACAACAACAACAACAACAACAAAAAAAAAAACTATTGCTAAGAACTGTAGACTACCACGGCCTCTTCAAGTGCATGACCTTGTGGGTAGGGGCAAATGTGTGCTCGTATCTCTGTTGATATGGTAAGTCATCATAGACTACAGTTGAGACAGGGAGTCACACTTGCTTGGGTTTTGTAGTAGTTGGTGGTGGTGGTAGTTTTATTTGTTTGGATTTTTTTTTGTTTTTGTTTTTGTTTTTGTTTTTTCTTTTTTCTTTTTTTTTTTTTTTTTTTTTTTTTTTGCTTTTCGAGACAGGGTTTCTCTATGTAGCCCTGGCTGTCCTGGAACTCACTCTGTAGACCAGGCTGGCCTCGAACTCAGAAATCCACCTGCCTCTGCCTCCCAAGTGCTGGGATTAAAGGCGTGCGCCACCACGCCCGGCTTTCTTTGTTTTCTTTAAGATGTATTTATTATATCTGTAGCTGTCTTCAGGCACACCAGAAGAGGGCACTGAATCCCATTACAGATGGTTGTAAGCCACCATGTGGGTGCTGGAGATTGGACTTAGGACCTCTAGAAGAGCAGCCGGTGCTCTTAACTGCTGAGCCATTTACCAAGCCCCCTGTCCAGGCTGGTTTTTAAACTCACTCTGTAGGCAAAGCTAGACTTGAACTCCTGCCCATCCTGTCCTCATCTCCCTAAGGCTGGAATCACAAGTGTGTGCCACTGTGCTCAGCTTTCTTATTTTCAAGGCCTCACGTACACTAGGCTGCCTTCAAACTCACTGGGAAGCTGGGAGTGGCCTCGAGGTTCTGACCCTCCTGTCTCTCCAGCCCTGGTTTGTTGTTGTTGCTTGTTTTTGTTTGTTTGTTTTTAAGTGAGAGTTGTTATCATTGAATATCTAAAAATGTGCTTTTGGAAATAAATGGCATTTCTGAGAGCCAGGCTTAAACATTTGCTTGAGGAATCTTTCTGACACCACCCCGAGGCTCACCAAGCTCTCTCTCACTCCATGTTCCCAGAGGCTTCTGCCCTTCACCATTCCCCATACTCATCCAAATTATACAGTCTAACAGTATTCCCTCCTCCCACAAGTGCTTGGGGTTGGGCAGGGAAAGCAGTGCCTGACATAAACAGGGGCTCAATAGATGCTCACTGGGTGAATGGATGAGTGGGTGGTAGGTGGATGGATGGATGGATGGATGGATGGATGGATGGATGGGTGGATGGGTGGATGGATGGGTGGATTGGTGGATAGATGGATGGATGTGTGGATGGGTGGGTGGGTGGATAGATGGATGGACGAATGGACCAGTGGGTGGGTGTGGGTGTGGATGGGTGGATGGATGAGTGGGTGGGTAGGTGGATGGATGGATGGATGGATGGATGGATGGATGGATGGATAGATGATGGACAAATGGACCAGTGGGTGGGTGTGGGTGTGGATGGGTGGATGTGGGTGTGGATGGGTGGATGGATGAATAAGTGGGTGGGTGTGTGGATGGATGGACAGATGGACAGGTGGGTGGATGGGTACATGGGTGGGTGGATGGATGGATGGGTGGGTGGGTAGATGGATGGGTGGGTGGGTGGGTGGGTGGGTGGATGGATGGATGGTCTAAAAATCCAAATGAGAGCACAAAACAGAGGATAGTGCATTAAAGAAAACACAGGCATGTATAAAGATAACAGCAAACAACCTCAATGGAATTTCTGGGAATTTGGCTTTACTATGCCAAACCCATATGTAAGCTTTCTGGAAAGGAGACAGGCCCAACAACGAGGGAATGTTATTGCTGCCTGTATGTCAGTAAGGAAAGGCATTTCCCAGCTGCCGGCTGACTCAGACTTTCGTAGTATATTTTCAACTTATCTATTTTTAAAACTGACTCCAGTTTTGCCTCCAGCTACCTACCGTACAGTGCCCCTCTTCTCCTGCCTCAACGATCCTTCTTTTTTTTTTTTTTTTTTTTGTTTTTTTTTTTTTTGGTTTTTTTCGAGACAGGGTTTCTCTGTTTAGTCCTGGCTGTCCTGGAACTCACTCTGTAGACCAGGCTGGCCTTGAACTCAGAAATCCGCCTGCCTCTGCCTCCCAAGTGCTGGGATTACAGGCATGCGCCACCACACCCGGCGCTTCAACGATCCTTCTTAAGCTCTTTTCTCCAGCTTTGCCCAGGCACTCCGTCCTGCTGTTGTTATAGACCGTCAACGATCCTCAGAGGCTTCCTTGCTTCCACACACACATCTCCAAGATGGCACACACATCTGGAAGCAGAACAAAACTCCAGTGTCAGCCAAGATTCGTGATTCAGAAAATGTGCCCATAATCCCACGTGCCCCTATACCTGTCTTTTGTTCTGTGTGTAATAAAATCCATTTCTGAGCTCATAAAAATAAATATTTAACACATGGACCAAGTGTGACGTTAGGTTCTTGAGAAGCCAAGCTGAACAAAATTCTAGCAAAAGAGAAATATGTTAAAACCATAACACCAACATGGGAGAAAGGTTCCTGCCTTTCCTAAGGAACTAATATAAATGTCTTTGTTTTCATTTTAATTATGTGGTGGGGGATTGGATGCAGGTGCCCTTGGAGGCTAGAAGTGTTAGATCCATAGAGCTGGTGTTGGGAGGGCCTAGCCATGGGTGGTTGGGACTGAATTTGGGTCTTCTGCAAGAGCAGTAGGTGCTCTTAATCGCTAAGCCATCTCCTCGGCCCTAGGAATAAACTGCAGAGAGACAGCATGAATGACATCTTTTGTCCTTTTTTTCCATAGAAAGAATCAAAACCACAGCTCAGAGTAGAGCACCAGATAGCATTTTTCTACGTATTCAATTATGAACAGTAATATCCAGTGGTAACCTGTAAGTGTAATAAAAGGTAAGGGTATTATTATACAGTAGATGCCCATCTAGGTTATCATTTGGACAGAATGGTTTAGGTGAGGAGCTCCTACTGAGTCTCTCTGGGTGGGTATTTAAAAAGCAGGTAAAGAAAATGTCAGAATAGATGAACCACAACAAAGGCACAGGGGGAAGCCCAGCTACGGTTCTTCAGGGAGATTACAAAGTAGCTCAAGACTCACACAGAGCACACGGAGAGAAAGCTGGAGAGGAAAAGCCCTGACTCACAGGCTTTCTTCCAAGCTTGGGAGCAGACAATCATCTTGCATCTGCATCACTGTGGGGATGGTGGCTAACACTCACCAACACCTTGCTAATGGTCCAGGGACTGGTCTACTGCTTACACAGCAGAGAGTCATTGCACGGCTTGTGATCCTTGTTTCTCAATGTTCTTTTTAGAGGGAAACTAAAGGCTGTATGGAAGAGATGAGCTATTGAAGGATTTTGAGCTAGAGTATTGTGCACATGAGAACTGAGAAAGTGCCCATAGACTGGAGAGAATATTTTAAGAAGGGGGAAAAGCTCAGTTAACTAGGCATGACAGAGATCTCAAGTTTAAAGTCTACCTAGCTCAAGTGACTGGGGCAATAGAGCTGTTAACATCATAGGGTACAGAGAATTTGAGAGAGGAGGGCACGCGCAGAAATGTGTTTGCTGTGGCTATACACCATCAGGGATTGCTTTTTAAGTAAGGCACATTAAACGCAACCTCAATGCAAACATATATGTTTAAAACTACCTATGCCATTTATAGTACAAATACGTTGGGAAACAAAACTCTTTAGCAGAGCGCATAAGCTCTACTGCTTCGATAGCTCACACTCAGGGTATGCATGCCCTGCTGTAAAGACTACTCACTTGGGGCTGGAGAGATGGCTCAGCGGTTAAGGGCACTGACTGCTTTTCCAGAGGTCCTGAGTTCAAATCTCAGCAACCACATGGTGGCTCACAACCATCTGTAATGAGATCTGCTGCCCTCTTCTGGGTGTCCAAACACAGCTTCAGTGTACTTACATGTAATAAATAAATAAATCTTAAAGAGAGAGAGAGAGAGAGAGAGAGAGAGAGAGAGAGAGAGACTACTCACTAGCTTGTGTAGACAATAGCTGTAGCACTGGGAATACAACTGCTGGAAACCTCCTCTTAACTGCACTTTAAAATCAGAGTACTACTTCTCTTACAGCACTGCCTCACCAGAAGCACACTCAACATTCACACTTATTTCTAGTAAGGCACACAACTTTCACCTACAATTTAGGTGTCATTAAAAGACCAGTAATTCTACACAGCAAATCATCCCCAAGCAGGTACTGACTTGCAGTCATGCTAGCACAGCACCTTCAAATAGAGACTAGTGTGAAGGAATTCTCATGTGCATCTGCAGTCTCCTTGAACAACTAGCCTGACTCTAGTGGTAAGAAAAAGCAATGAGAGCCTGACTCAAAATCCCTAATGTCCACTGAAGGAAAAAGAAAACAAAAACAAGAAACAGGTTCAGTCATGTGTCTGTAGAATAATCTCTGCCTTGGAAGCTAAAACAGTGTCGTTATTGAGCTCTCTTAGTAGTGAATAGAATCCATCTAGAGGTTTTAATGAAATACAATTAAAACGTAAACTCTGCTTCCATCCTCTTCTCTATAAAAAATAAATTCCCATATATCTTAAAACCCCTGGTACCTGGAAAAAAACACACACACACATGCATAGCTTGGTGTTCATTTTAAGAAGCGCCATAATTTAACGGAAGCTTTGAACAAGGTGTTGGTGAAAAGGCTACAAAATGCCTTGACTTGCAAACTCACAGAATCCACTGCTGCCCTCTGGCTGCTGAAAAACTAACACTCACAAGCTATGAATTTGAAGTATGATGGAGGGGGAGTAGGGAGAAAGCTCGCCACAACCAGTTAACAACTCTTCACAGATGTAGTTTGAGAAAGATGCTAAAACCAGACAAGATTCTATTGAGGCTGAGACTGTAGCTCAGTGAGTGGTAGAATGCTTATCGAACCTGCAAGAGACCCCTCGCGCTAGTCTCTAGAAGGGTGTGAAATATTTTGCAAGAGTAAAAGGTTTTGCAGGGCGTGGTGGCGCACGCCTGTAATCCCAGCACTTGGGAGGCAGAGGCAGGCAGATTTCTGAGTTCAAGGCCAGTCTGGTCTACAGAGTGAGTTCCAGGACAGCCAGGACTACACAGAGAAACCCTGTCTCGAAAAAAAAAAAAAAAAAAAAAAAAAAAAAAGTAAAAGGTTTCCAAATGCACAACAACCAAAAAAAATTTTTTTTAACTCGATGTACAGCAAATCAGGCAGTGTTTGAGTGTTCTATTGTATTACACAACTTTCCTGCAGCTTTAGTCCCAAACACACGTGCACATGGCCAAGTGTGTCACCATGCCACCCCATGCAATGTTGCCCAAATGCTGACTCAATCGATTTGATGTATTTACTATATATACACATTTGTCTGCTCTTATAGAAAAATAATGACTTAAATAGGGAAAACAACAACCTAATATTTTCCTACTACTATTTTTCAGTATGAGTCCGTTTATTTTGTCTTTGGATTGTACTACTTACAGAGTGTTTTAATAACTGAATTGCTGACTCGTTTCATAAAGAAACCATTCAACAATTTGCATTTTCCTTCTGGCTAAGGATGTTGAACATCTTTAAAACATTCTTCAGTGATTTGGGTGTCACCCTTTGAATTTTTTTTTTCTTGGTTTTTCGAGACAGGGTTTCTCTGGGTATCTCTGCCTGTCCTGGAACTCACTCTGTAGACCAGGCTGGCCTCGAACTCAGAGATCTGCCTGCCTCTGCTTCCCAAGTGCTGGGATTAAAGGCGTGCGCCACCACCGCCCGGCGGGTGTCACCCTTTGAAAACTCATTTAGTTCCATGTCCTATTTTTTTAATTGGGTTTTCTTGACAATTTCTCAGTTTCTTGAGTTCTTTGTATATTCTAGAAACTAACCCCATCAGAGGGATAGCTGATATGTATTTTCCCCATTCTGTAGACTGTCCCTTGCTGTACTGGAGGTTTCATGAAGTCTGTTTATTGTTGGTCTTAATGCCTGCACTATTGGGGTACTGTTCAAAATCCTTTCCTTGACCAATTAGTCCAAATGTATTCCTTGGAGTATTAGGTCTTAAGTCCTTCATCTATCTAGAGTTGAGTTGTGTGCACTTGTTGGTCTTAATGCCTGTCCTTATCTGGGGGTCCTATTCAGAAAGCCCTTCCTTGTGCCAAAAAATTCCAATGTATACTCTAGGGCAGTGGTTCTCAACACCTTTAATAGTTACTTGTGTTATGGTAACCCAAGCATAAAATTGTTTTTGCTATTACTTCCTGTTAGTGTGAATCATACCATAAAAATATCTGATATGCACACAAAGGGTTACACCCCACAAGCTGAGAACTATTGCTCAATGATTTTAGTACATTTGGAGTTGAATTTTATGCAGGGTGAAAAATCATTTTGTTCTTCTGTGTAGCTATCCAGTTTGACCTCAACTGTTAGGGGGCTCTCTTCTCAAATGTTTACCATATTCTAAATGCACTGCATGCTAAATGAACTTTGTATTACACGGACTCCTAACAACTCACACGGACTTCTAACAACTCACCTTTATACCCATAGATTAAGCTTCGACTGAGAGACCATAACTCAATATTTTTAGACCCCTTGCAACCAAACTTAGCACAGAGTAAATTTTTTCTGCTTTCAGCTCAGCACAAAGTAACTTGTCTTTCTGATTTTGGCTGGAGAAAAGTAACACACCCTGTTCCAGGAACCCATCCTTGACCCACCCAGTGCTCTGCTTAATGTTCAACTATACATTGTCCCCAGGGTAGCTGTTCGAGATAAAATCTAAACCTTCCTTGAGTCATAAACTGTTGCCCTACTTCCTCTTCTCCACCCCTTGCCTTGTGACCCACCCATTGCGCCTTGTGATTTTTTTTAACCTCCACCCCTTACCTCACGATTTTTTGTCCTCCGCCCCCTGCCTTATGATTTTCCCCTTTAAAAACCCCTGACTTAAGTTGTTCGGGGTTGAACTCCTCTGCCCCTGAGTGGGTTACGAGCTCGGCCCCAGTGCACTGGTCTCCCCTGAATAAACCTCATGTGATTGCAGCAAGACGGTCTCTCGTGATTTTCTGGGGTGTCGCCTTATCCTGAGACTAGAGCGAGGGTCTCCCCGATTCAGGGGTCTTTCACAACCCACATCGGTGAAGCTTCTATTTATTGTAGATAGCAATTTACAAAAACCCATAACTACTCAAGGTACAGAGAACAAGGGAATGCAGAATGTTCCCTCAACAGAACATATATACCATATATATTCTTCCCAAGGCTTGAGGACTACTGCAGGAGGGTGGGAGGTCAGAAAGTGTAGTGTGGAGTTTTGGGGGCCACTTCTAGAAATTTGGTAAGAATTTGACATTGGGGCCAGGCAGTGGTGGCACACACCTTTAACCCCAGCACTTGGGAGGCAGAGGCAGGCGGATTTCTGAGTTCGAGGCCAGCCTGGTCTACAGAGTGGGCAGCCAGGGCTACACAGAGAAACCCTGTCTCTCGAGAAAAAAAAAAAAAAAAAGAATTTGACATTGGGCCAGGACACAGAAGTAGGCTTTGGCAGGAATTTGACATTGGGCTAGGACGAGCAAGTTGGCTCAAGATCTTGATAAGTCCCTGAATACCACAGGACTTTATTGTCCAGTTTGTTCCTTGACCTAGAACTGACCTTATTCTTTGCATTTATACTTAGAATGGTATAAAAGCAGACTGGAGAAAAACTTGCTTCAGCCTCAGCACTGGCTGGAGTAATGTTATAATGTCATCTAATTACCTTTTTCTTTTCAAAGCTCACTTCCTTGAGACCCAGTTGACTGAGCTGGCTTGGTCAGTAGAGGCAGTGAATAATTACAAAGAAACCATATAATTTTTAAAAAATATTTATTTATTATATGTAAGTACACTGTAACTGTCTTCAGACATACCAGAAGAGGGCATCAGATCTCATTACAGGTGGTTGTGAGCCATCATGTGGTAGCTAGGATGTGAACTCAGGACCTCTGATAGAGCTCTTAACTGCTGAGCCATCTCTCCAGCTGCCAAGAAACCATATCTTTTGGACACAGAAGGGCAGCTGTATGTTATGAACTCAAAGCAGTTAAAAGAGCATGCACATCACCTGTAAAAGCTCAAGTCAGATCAAATCCCTTCCTGGAGTGAGGAGGTGAGCACCAAGCCCCACTCCTAGTGGAGCTGTTTGCAACTGAAAGCTCCTGGGGGAGGAAAAGGCCATTTGATTAGAAGTGTAGCTCCTGGTAAGTCA
Source organism: Apodemus agrarius (assembly GCA_964023405.1). Taxonomy (NCBI): domain Eukaryota; kingdom Metazoa; phylum Chordata; class Mammalia; order Rodentia; family Muridae; genus Apodemus; species Apodemus agrarius. Next base: position 80,125,041 of record OZ030015.1, read on the forward strand.
ACCACACTCCAGCTAAAGCTACGATGAGCAGATCAGCTGGCCTTGATGGGTCCTGGGTTTGAAGAAAGAAAAGATGACACCAAGTTGAATGGGTAGGGCAGAGAGATGGATCTGGGTAAGTTGAGAGGGAGTTTGATCAAAAAAAAGCTTTAATAATTAAAGTTTAATTAGGATTAAAACAGAGCTTCTAATTTCTGAAACAGTCCTAAATATATTTTTGCCACTTTCTATATTGTCTTAAGGTACAACATTCTCGGCAGTGATTACAAAATCAAAATACCAACCCGGAAAAAAAAAAAAATGAAGATGCACTGTCTTGCAGTAGCAAATATTCAGCCAAGAAACAATTCTTTATATAATAAATATATACATCCATCTCTTTAGTATACAAACTTGTTTTTACCCTTAATTAGTGGTAAAATACACCTACATGCTTATATACCAATTTTATATACCAATATACAAAGGATTGGATAAAAAATTCTTGAGTAAAGGACTGGTGCTGGAATCAGGTCGAGTGGCATTTATAATTTAGTAAGTTTATTATTTAGTATTAGCATTTTGAAGGCAGAAGGGGATCTTGTAAGACTCGACCAGTCTTTTTTTGTTTTTGTTTTTCGGAGACAGGGTTTCCTCTGTGTAGTCCTGGCTGTCCTGGAACTCACTCTGTAGACCAGGCTGGCCTCGAACTCAGAAATCTGCCTGCCTCTGCCTCCCAAGTGCTGGGACTACAGGCGTGCGCCACCATGCCCGGCTGACTCGACCAGTCTTAACTTTACAGACCCCCTGAGTGGACCACACCCAAGAGGAATTATTAAAACCAGCATGCTGGGACCGCTCTGCATTTGAAGAGAGACCAACCCCACAGTGCTACACAGGCCTTTATACCCTCCTCAGGGCGGCCACCATTAAGCACAATGTGATTGGCAGAACAGTGTTACATTCAAACTAATTGGTTGTTAGGTATGAGGTAAGTGGCCAACCGTCAGTCTCCCCCTCCCCTTTGTGAGGGGGACCTGAGGAATATAACTCAGCTTCGGACCTTTTTCAAGTTCCTGAGTTAACTCTTTCAATCTCTGTGAAGCCAGTCTGGTATATATAGAAAGTTCCAAGATAGCCAGAGTTACCAAGAGAGAGCCTGTCTCCAAAAAAAAAAAAAAAAGGGTGACTGGATAGTTTTAAAAGTCCTGATCTGAAACTTGGACAGATCTGTGCACAGGAGGAATATTAATGAAAATATTCACCTATATTATTTTTTTTTATTACAGACAGGTTTCTATTTCTCGCATTTAGTTTTAAAGAAAATGCATACAAATCACATTCTTGTGTATAGAGATTAAAAGAGAATCAAATACACTTATTTGTCAAACAAAGTTATACATTTATTAAGACACTGATGCTAATTTAAGCAAATTCTACTTATCATTAATCACATATTATCACACACACTTGGAAACTTCTAGGAAGATGTACTGAGATGGGATTTTTCAACTGGATCTGAAAAATAGAAAGTTACACAAGCTCACTTACAGCTGCTAGTTATCACAAGCAACATGTTTTGAGAAGCAAGATAGCTAGAATGCTTTCTTCACTTGCTCCAGATCCTTCTATCTTTAAAAATCCTTTTCTCTGATTAAAACTTATCTTCAACATTCACAAATCTAAGAAGTCTATCACAGTTGTGGTAAAAGATTAATTGCAAAGTTCAGTGTCAGGATCACCCTGTCAGGTCTAAGCTGTAGCCACACAGGAAACATACCCTGTTTTAAACAGTGGCCGGCAAAAATCTATTTTATTCTTGAGCTCTGTGCAACAGGGCAAACTACTTAATAGTCACCCAGTGAGAGAGTCTGAGGTCACACAAGGTGGTAGTTCTGTCAATTCTTCTCTCTTTGTGGGTCACACGTTCATGATGTCATTGGCGACAATACTGAATACAATATTAAAAATGTGACTTCAGACCATTGTGATTGGGATTAGAAATTCTCAAGGGTGGGCCAGGCGGTGGTGGCGCACGCCTGTAATCCCAGCACTTGGGAGGCAGAGACAGGCGGATTTCTGAGTTCGAGGCCAGCCTGGTCTATAAAGCGAGTTCCAGGACAGCCAGGGCTACACAGAGAAACCCTGTCTCGAAAAACCAAAAAAAAAAAAAAAAAAAAAAAAAAAAGAAAAAAGAAATTCCCAAGGAAGGTTCAGGTCAGTTAGACAGCTCCTGATCTATTTGCACCCTACTCCCCTAAACTAAAGATGTAAAGCTGACCTAGGGGCAAAGAGACAGAGCTAAGTCAATAAGGTACCTCTAACCAAATGACATCAATGGTACAACCCTATAACCCATGGTATTTATTTTAAAAGAGAATTTTCTTACTTCAAAAAAAATCTTCAGAAGTCTGAATAATGATGCAACCTGAAAAAGCAAAAGATAACTGTTTAATTACCCAGAGTAGTTAAATCTGGTCATGAAGCAGCACTTACAAAGACGGCGGTAGGGGTTGGGGGAAGATTCCAGTCATTCTCAACAAGTGCATGTGTTTAGATCCTTACATCATAAACTGCAATGATGGTTCCAAAGGTTCAAACTGGGACTGACAAAGTACCTCATCAGCCACACTAACTCCAAGTGCTGTCAATCCAAATCCCTAGCACAGTGCGGACAGTTTCATTCTAGAGCACAATGTGCAAAACACAATGCTTCTGGGGCTTAAAGAAAACCAAAGAAGCTCTCACAGAGCTCCTCTTTTTAGTAAAATCTGAGCTTGATCCCATACTAATCTGAAGTGAGACTGACAAAATTACCCTGGTATAGCTCATTCTCATTTCATAATAGGTAGCAATTTAACCCATAGTCTGCTCTATTTTCATTTCATAACTATCTTTAAAACCAATTTCTGCCCCTCCTTTCCTTTAGCCCGCAGCACTCCCTGGAGCATGCATACACAAACGCAGGGCTCTGTGTAGCACTCTGTATCTGACACAAGGGAAAGGGACTGTCATTTCAGGACAGGATCCTACTCAAAAGTTTCAGTTCCCCTTGAAGACCCACCTGTCAACCTATTTTAGCAATGGTGCAATTAAATTTTGCTTATGCCTGTTTTAAAGCATGTATTTGGGTAAAAAAGAGAAACACAGATAGATGACCCAATTTCTGGATCTCTTTGTGACTAACACCCTTATTTATAGCTTACAGCTCCAAGGACAGAATCATCCTTTTTTTAAAAATTTCACTTAAATCTAGTAGATTAAAAAGTGACTGTCAACTCAACAAAAGTCAATCTCTCAAACAACCAAAAAAAGTAACAGTATTGTTAAAGTGGTTATTTTTCCTTGATGATTAGCATTCTAAAAAAAAAAAAAAAAATCAAAGCTTACTGGGGAAAACCAATAATTATTATACAACACACACACACACACACACACACACACACACACACACAATTTTAATTCCTTGTGTGAATTTTTCTGCCACTGACATTGGTGGGAGAATAATGAAGTTAGATAATGAGAGTCAGGCTTGAACATGCAATAAATTAAAAGAATAAATTCTTTATTTAACTGTAAAATTAAGAATACATATTCTCTTCACACTTTCAAAAGCAGTTTAGTAGAGACCTTTTAAATATAAATAAGACTTACCTATACATCAGGGCCTTGCCCTGCTCATTCCCTAAGGCAAAGTATCCACTTCTGGGAGAAAAATCCATGGTTTGAACTCGAGAAACAGCACTCTTTTTAAAAACTGGAAAGTTAGAAAAGACTGTACAGGAAGGAAGATGAACCTGCAAGAGATCACAAAATGCCTTAAATTACAAAATTTAATTGTGTGTGTGTGTGTGTGTGTGTGTGTGTGTGTGTGTATGTGTGTGTGTGTGGTGGTGGTGGTTGTTCTCGTGTGTGTGTGTGTGTGTGTGTGTGTGTGTGTGTAGGTGAGCAATCTGCATGGAGGTCGGTCGTGTCAGTCCCTGCTTCTACCTTTTTGAGACAGAAGCTCTTACACCGCAGATTCTCCTGCATCCACTTCCCAGCTCACACTGAGTCTGGAACAGGCTCTGGGGATTTGAATTCAGGGTTTCACACTTGAATGACCCAGACTTTACCTACCATGTCATCTCTAACTTTGTTTCCTGCAAGGACCTTACCCCGAGTCATCTCTAACTTTATTTCCTTAAATTCTTCATCACCATGAAATTTCTGGGTTTTTGTTTTGTTTTGTTTTTATTTTGATTTGTTAAAACTTGACAGCACTCTACATTTTCTGTTTTATGATTATTGGGGATTTGTCAGTGGTCTTCAAACCATTTTAAATATACTTCTACATTTTTCAGTTTGGTGTAATTATTACAAGAGCTAGTTTCTCCTCTCTCAGTGTTACTAGGTAGATTCTAAGTCCTCAAGAATAAGTTGTTCAGTAAGATCCCTAAATAAAACTAACAGAGACATCCAAAGCACAGAGGCACAAATACCAACCTACAAGTATGAACATGAGAAAAGACAGCAACATGACTCAAGACTGAAAGACTGACAGCTGCTCCAGGTCTCTTCAACTCAAGATACCAAAACAGGGAAGCCATTTGAAGTCTGAGAGATTTCAGAAGTTTACTAGACAAAAACTGATCAGAGAGCCAGCCAGGCACAGTAGAGCATGCCTTTAACTGTAAGAGGCAGAAGCAGGCAGATCTCCTTGATTTTGAAGCCAGACTAATATCCTTAGTTCCAGGCCAGCCAGGGGTACATGGTAAGATGCTATCTCCAAAAAAAGCAGAAAAGTATCACCAATAGATTTGACCGAGAAAAAGAAAAAAAATCAAGAATAGAGAACAAGAACAAGGCTGAGAAAACTCTATATTCAAACATCAATAAAGAAAAATTAAGTACAACAGTAATTAACACTCAAGAACTCAAGACACAGGGGAGAGTTGGATCAATGGTAAAAAGCACTGGCTGCTCTTCCAGGGGGCTGGGCTTCAGCTCCCAGCACCAACAGGGGTGGCTCATTACACTCAATAAATCCAGTTCCAGAGGCTCTGACACTCTCTGCTGACCGTCATGGGCACCAGGCACTCAGATGGAACATATATGCAGTCAAAAACACTCATACACATAATTTTTTTTAAAGCATTAAGATATGATCAAGAGGTCAAACGTAAGTCAGGCATGGTGGTATATGTCTTTAATCCCAGCACTCAGGAGACCTCTGGGAGTTTGAGGCCAGGCTGGTCTACAGAGCAAGTTACAGAACAGCCTGGGCTACAGAGAAACCTTGTCTGGAAAAAACAAAAACAAAACAAAATAGAAAAGAAAAAGGACAGAGGCAAACCTAAAAACTCAGGGAAGGAGAATGAATCAAACTCAGCACAAGGAATCGATCCAATGGACATGGGGCGGGAAGAGCACGAGCTGAGAAGGATTCCCCGTGGGGAAGTGAGACCAAAGACGGTAATGAGGGTGTAATCAGGATCAAAAATATAAATGTAGGAAACTGTGATCTGAAAAAGCACTACAAACAGGAAGAAAAAGTCTCAATCATGAGAAAAACAGGTGAACAAAAGAAATCAAAGGAGGAATCCACCCATCACATTCAACACAGGAAGCCAGCAAATCAGTGACACTAATGAAGGAAAAACAAAGAAGAACCCACCCCAATCAAATAACAAGTCACAAGAATCAGTAAGTGGCTTTGAGAATCATTTAGCAAAACAAATTCACAGCACACTAGAAGTGTCCAACCTTTTAACATTGCAATCCGCCACTGTCTTCTACAAACATGTTGGGCCTCACTAGGAAGCTATCATTGGCCACATATGGCCCATGGGCTCTAGGTAGATATGTCTGTATAACATAGGCAGGAGCTTAGCTGCTGCTTTGCCCAGTCATACTACCTTATATACGTGTGTTACAAAGAGTACAGAATCTAAACAAGGCACCTATACTCCCAGCATTTGAGATGAGGAGGCAAGAGATCAGGAATTCAACATTAGCCTATTCTACCTGCAACCTTGTATCAAGTCTGAAATTACAATTGCACCCTTTACTAACTGTTGACTTTGGATAAACAAATCCTCTAAAGGGCTGCTACCAACATAGAATTGTTTAAAAGAGTTCTTTGTAAATCTTCATAAGATACACACTATCATCTAAGTTCATACTCAATGAAGTTGAAAAATAAGTCTTTGTAAAACACAAACTGCCAGTGTTCACATAACAGTAGCATAACACGAAACTGCTACTCAGAGTTAGACAGAATCTATATACCTGAGTCTAAGAGCAAATAATTGTTAAATGAAGAAACTAGTTCTGAGGAGCAGGAAACTTCCAGGTATGAGGGTACCATTTAAACTGAACTCTAAGGTTGACCCCAAAACAGTTAATATGGTCCTGAGGCCAGTATTTTCAGAAACACCTTTTAAGAATAGCCCTTGGATAGTAAACAGTGCCCTGCTTGCTACGAATGAAGAGGACACTTGGCCCAGTAGCCCAAATCAGTTGTGTAAATGAATTGATTTACGCAACTGATTTATGCCTAATACTTGGTTTTACTCCTGGGCACCTAGAATTCAGCAAATGCTGAACACGAACACTCAACCAAAACTCTGGTCATCGGGTCTCTAATGAGCTTCACAGGGGAGAAACACTTGGTGTGCAGCCCCACCTCACAGCTGGAGAAAGGCTATCACATGCATCCTGTACAACTCTACTGGGGAGACAGACTCCCAAGTTGCCCCACACTTTACCTGTGTAGCTCTTCCCTTTGGTGATCCTGCTTAGTATCCTATGGCTGTAATAAATCTTAGCCATAAATATAGCCAAATTCCGGCTCCTGTGTCCTTCCATTACATCATGAGAAGCAGGTGGCCTGAGGCCAAGGCACTCCACTTTCCTGCCTGCCAGCGCCAGCTCTGTAAGTGACAGCACCTTTGCTAATGGCGACTCAGCTCATGCTCACAGTCTAAGAACTGCCTCCACTCCACTGCAGCCTTTACAAATTAAGTAAAGATATTGCCAATTAAGTGCTTGCCTTAAGTATGTTCCTTAATTTATATATTAGAAGAAACTTCTGAAAATGAGGAGCGTAACTTTAGGGATTCTAAAAATAGACAGCTCAGAATTTCCAACAGAATAGACCCTGCAAAATTTGGTGGCCCTATGCACTAATGCAATGACTAGTTGAACTCAAAAACTCCCAACTAATATCTCTACGAAACTTCTGAACATTTTGTTGCTGTTGGTCTGGACGTTTTAAGACAGGGTTTTATAGCCGGGCGTGGTGGCGCATGCCCGTAATCCCAGCACTTGGGAGGCAGAGACAGGCAGATTTCTGAGTTCAAGGCCAGCCTGGTCTACAGAGTGAGTTCCAGGACAGCCAGGGCTACACAGAGAAACCCTGTCTCAAAAAAACTAAAAAAAAAAAAAAAACTAAAAAAAAAAAAACCAAACAAAAAAAAACCAAACAAAAACAAAAACAAAAAAAAGACAGGGTTTTTATGTATACTAGGCCAACTTTCAACTCACTACATAGTCAAGGATAGCCTTGATTATGGACATATGTCGCCATTCCCAATTTGTTTTGGTCCTGGGGATTGAACCCACGGCCTGATAGGGAAACACTCTACCAACTGAACCCCATAAGCTACACACTACTTTTCTGTTATCACTCATTGTTTCAACATGAACTTTTAAATTACAAAGATAAAAGAAAGGGGGAAAAGGAGTCATTACCAATCTGACAGCTTCTTTCATTTTTCTGGATGCCACTGCCAAGATTTCTGTGGTAGGATTGAAGGCCAAAGAGGTGACACCAGTAACCAGGTTCATTATAGCTTTTATTGGCTTTGGGTTTGTTTGTTGGAGGCAGGAATCTTGATTGTATATGTTTACTACTCCACTTTTAGAACTAGAAAAAAGGAAAGGAAATAAAACAGATTTAAAACAAAAAACCCTCTGCACTCTAGACAACACACATTGGTGATTGTGGAAATAACATGCAAAGAGCACAACGGCTGAAGAAGTCAAAGCACAGCCTTATTCGCCTGAGTAGCCTGTCAATTTTAAGTCTAGCTACATATCTCAAGAAAGTACAGGATCTTCATTTTACTTTCATACGTCAAGAGTGTATCAAACATCCACTCTGCCATGTTCTTATGGAACAAGGTAAACTCAGAAACTAAGACAAGCACTCTCCCACAGCACCTAGTGCCTAACTTCGAATACTTCCTACTGCTTGGTTTCTGTTGTTCTGTAGTACTGGGGATTGAACCTGAGGCCATTCTTATACAATTCACATAAATGCTAAAAGTGTACCTCCAGCCCTTTTGCTTTTCTTCTATTTTTTTTCTTGGCCTCACTGTTGCCAGGCTGGCCTTGGAACTTGGGACTCTGCAGCTTCATCTTTCTGAGTATCTGGGATTAAAAGCCAGCACCAGTAAGCCTGGACACTGCCTAACATGTAAGATCATCAGGTAGTCACACTGAGACTACCCGTCAGTATCCTACCACCTAAGGCACATGCAACCCATGCTGCAGTTGTCATCAGGTTTTCCAGTTCAGTTTGACTTGACTTCCCAGGCCCAAACTTCCTGGGGATATTTACAAGTAGCTTCCCCAATTTTAATGTTGAAAAAGTATGCTATATTTCTGATCAGCTAGACCAACACCATTTCCTAGGCCTCCACCCCCACTAATGTCCCACTCCAGGGCAGGAAATACGTAACTGTAATTTCTTTACAGCTCAATTATTGTGTGGACTGAAGTAAAATATAATATCCTGTACCAACAAAATTTGACATGCTACCATAATCTTGTAAGTTAGTTTGGAACTACCACTAACTATGCGATTGCTCCTCCTTCCACCCACACATGTAGAAATCAGGTAGGGAGATGAGGTCATTTCTGAAGTATCAATCATTTTTCTTCTACTAATAACCAATAACAGGTTTTAGAAGATATTTTTTAAGTGCCTACTGTGGTGGTTTAAATAAAAATGGCCAGCCGGGCGTTGGTGGCGCACGCCTTTAATCCCAGCACTTGGGAGGCAGAGGCAGGCGGATTTCTGAGTTCGAGGCCAGCCTGGTCTTCAGAGTGAGCTCCAGGACAGCCAGGACTACACAGAGAAACCCTGTCTCGAAAAACCAAAAAAAAAAAAAAAAAAAAAAAAAAAAAAAAAAAAGGCCCCCACAGGCTCATATAGTTAAATGCCTAGTCACCAGGGGGCGGTAGGTACAACTTGAGAAGGCTTAGAAGGTATGGCCTTGCTGGAGTAAGTGTAGCCTTGGAGGAACTGTGTTTCAAAAGCCCAAGTCGGGCCCAATGGCTCTCCCTCTCCCTTCCTGCTGCTGCCTGTGGATATAGAACTCTCAGCTAATTTGCCAGCATCACGGCTGCCTGCCTGCTACCACTGCTCCCTCCCTACCATAATAATAATGGACTAAATTCCTAAAACCACAGCCAAGTCCCAATGGAATGCTTCCTTTGATAAGAGGTGCCAAAGTCATGGTGTGTCTACACAGCGAAGAGCAATGAATGACTAAGAGACCTACCATACCAACAAATGGTTATCTCCAAAGATTATACTACACATAGCTAAAGGACTTAGAAAATTAAACCCAGAGTTGTATTATTGTACCTCCTCAATGGCAAGAAGCTAAATAAAGTGATGGAACCCTTGTTGGGATCAAATGAGTATTCTAAATTCAGGAAAATATATTACAATTTCAGGTAGTCTGGCGTCTTTTTTTGCCAAAAAGCTGACAAACTGCCAATATTAATTATACATCGAGCCGGGCGGTGGTGGCACATGCCTGTAATCCCAGCACTTGGGAGGCAGAGGCAGGCGGATTTCTGAGTTCGAGGCCACCCTGGTCTACAGAGTGAGTTCCAGGACAGCCAGGGCTACATAGAGAAACCCTGTCTCGAAAAAACAAACAAACAAACAAAAAAAACCAAAACAAAAACAAAATTATACATCGAGACAATTTTACAAAACAAAAGGCTCAGCTAGGACGACTGATTTCACATTTCAGTAAAGTCATGTACTATCTACCATATTTAACTGCTAAACATCCTCTCATTTGCACAATGTGATTCTCTTTACTTACCCACAAGCCACATACTGTCCATTCTTTGACACAGCAATGCTTAATCCATATAAACTGCCTTCATCAACAAATCTGTTAATGCACTTCCTCGAATTCACATCCCATACATAAACTTCTCCATTCCCTGAAAGTAAAAGCCAAAGAAGGATTCAGCTAATCTTGCTTAAATTTAAAATGCAAGTAAATGTACCATTTTAGTCACTCTTGAATAGTACAAGGAACTAAACCCTAATTCCAGAAAACTAAAAGACATTTCAAATATATGCAAAAGTTCATCAATTATTCAAAAAAACAGTATTCTTAGGTTTAAATTTTTAAAAAAAAAAATAAAAAATTTGAGTTGAACAAAGGTGCTATATTCCACTCAAATAAATAACTAGAGCAAACATATAAAAAGGAAAGTAATACCAACAAGCATTAGTGTGACTATTATATAAGAGTATACAATATAAATAAGCAGACTTTTAATGATGATAAACTAATCCAGACCACAAAAAGTTTGTGACTGAGCAATGAGCACAGATTGAATTGGAGAACTAATATGTCAGCAAATGTACTGGCTGGTTTTGTGTGTCAATTTAACACAAGCTGGAGTCAGAGAAAAGAAGCCTCAGTTGAAGAAACACCTCCATGAGATCCAGCACTGGGGTATTTTCTCACTCAGCCCATTGTGGGTGGTACCATCCCTGGGCTGGCGGTTCTATAAGAAAGCAGACTGAACAAGTCAGAAAAAGCAAGCCAGTAAGCCGTACTCCTCCATGGCCTCTGCATCAGCTCCTGCCTCCAAGTTCCAACCCTGCTTGAGTTCCTGTCCTGACTTCCTCCAGTGATGGACAATTATCTCGAAGTGTAAGCCAAATAAACCCTTTCCTTCCCAACTTGCTTTTGGTCTTGGGTGTTTCATCACAGCCAGAGAAACCCTAACTAAGACAGCAAGATTTAAAAAGAAAGATTAAATACAGAGACCACAAATATCTCCATGATGGAAAGGCCATCTAATTCCTAAAACCGACCAATCCTTTTTCTTGTTCCTACAGCACTTTCTCATCCTATTATGGATATAATACTCACATTCCCCTCAAAGGTGGCTCCTCAATCCCTCTCATCCATTCCATTTCTGTAGATTCTGCTCCAAGGTTTGACCTTCTACATACAACTCATGTTCCCAATGAGAATTCAGTGAAACTTGTTTTAACTATCTCCTTGAAACTCTTCCCACCCTGAACTGTGTATATGCAACAAACACGCTAACACTACATATCAAATGGTTAGCCCTTCACCATTATTAGTTCTTAACTCATCTGGCAATCACAGAAAATGAATACTAAATATATCTGATTTTCTTACTAAATCAATACATAGAGAACTATGCAGCTCTTTTTAAATAAAACTTGAAACACAAATACATTCAAACTTACCATTAGAGTTATATATCCTCTTACTATCTGAAGAGAATGTGGATGCCGCAATTCGTCCGTTAATCTTCATACTACCTATCAGTTCTTTGGTCTAAAAGAGTAATTATTTATCAGTTATTGGAAGGCTGATATCTATCTGCCAAAAATATTTGATTCTAATTTTTATTTATTTTATTTGTATAGCTGTATTATCTGCAATGTCTGTGCACATTTGTATCTGTTGTGCACAGAAGCCAGAAGAGGGCAACAAATCCTCTAGAATTAGATACAGATAATTGAAAACCAGCACATGGGTACTGAGAACTGAACTCAGGTCCTCTTCAAGAGTGGCCAGTGCTTTTAACCACTGAGCTACCTCTCCAGCCCTGAGTCTATTTTTCTTAGTTGAAAGTATCTCCAACTGCCCATAACTTCTCCCAAAGTTCTACTTGAGCAGATTTAAGAACACATTAAGTGCCAGCTGTCCTAGTGCAAGCCTTCAATTCTATTAGTCTGAGGCACAAATAAGTGGATCTCTATTAAGTTGAAGGCCAGCCAGGGCTATATAGCAAAACCCTGTCTCAAAAACAAAAATAAAAACAAAAACAAAACTCACATTGACTTAAAGTTCAAGACTATTCTTAACCCTAGCCTTCTACCGACTGGAAAACAACATGAAGAGACTACATGTTTCACCTTCATTGACAGCAAATGAGAAAACCCAGCAATGCCGCTTATGAGCAAGAAGGATCCGTCTGGGGAGACTTCAAATCGCTTCACTCTTTTCTCTTTCAAACCTAAGAAATGAGATGAAACAATCAGGATTTAGAGAATTTAAGAACTCTACCTACCCTTTAATAACAATTAAATTCCCTTACCTTTTAAAATGTTTACAAGACACAAAGTAAGCAAAACACAAGCTCTGAATAAATCTGAGTGCATGTACATCAAAAAACCCCAAACTGAAGTTCATTTCAAAATGGCTGGTAAACTTCATCTTGATTAGCATTCAACAGTTCAGCTGTAGGCCAGAGAATCAGTTCTCCAAACAGTAAACAAATCCGTTTACCAAACAAAGGCAACTTTAACCAAAAGGACTGGAGTAGTTTGTTATACACAGCTCATTAATGGAAAGGAAATCCACTGCCATTAGAGACAGTCAAAATATCTGGTTGCCACCTATGATGAATAGGAAAATAATCTTTAATTTTGTACTTTAAAGGCACATACTCCTAACTTTAAAGTACATTTAGGAATTGATTAGCTTCTTGAAATGGCACACACATAGCTGAAAGTCTCCTCACCCACTTAAAGAGACATATCCCTTCACAGTGACCCTATAAGAATAAAAGCCAAGTCACTCATTATAGTCTAATAGAAAGGACACATAAAAATGAGTACAAATGGCTTACTCAAGGGAAGGCAAGGAGAAAGCCAGGGAGAAGGAGCAGAACAGACTTTCCCACTATCACTCATTAGTACACAATGGGGGTGAGGGTGTTCAAGTCCAAGGCAGCCTTTAAATCAGTTTGTAGTCATGTAGCCATGACTTTGACCTTCCTGCCTCAAGTACCGGGATTTTAGGTATCACGAACTATATGCTGGATTTCTATACCATGCAAACATGCTGCCTAGTCAAAAACCCAAATTGCTAATTCAAGTTGCTAAAGAGCCACTACTGACTGGGCCTTCTAGAGGAACTGGCTGAGGCTCCTTCGGCCCACCTCTAACAGCTTGAGCTATAAGCCTTGACAGGTTAACGGAACATAAAATCTGAATCAATTCTATTTTCATTGTTCAAACAAGCATTTATGCCACCAAGAATTCGCAAAAAGCTTTACTATCCAAGTCAGCAGTCTCCCACCTTAATGAAATAGTCTAAATTTCTTGAGCAGAATGAGTTAGTAGTCTCATAGGGCTGGTGATATTCCTTAACGGTAAAGCACCTGCCTAGCAGGATCAAGGCCCTGGGTTAAAGCCTCAGCACAGCAAAAACAAACTCCTTAAGTACAGCAGACTTTCCTTTCCTTTTCTGTCTCCTATCATGAGTTAGGACCCGGTCATGGACCTGGGCAGCCAGCAGCACTTTTATCTGCTAAGCAATCCTGCAGGCCGGCTTTGGTTTTGTTGTGGTTCTTAAGTGCGTATGAGTGTTTTGCCTCTGTGTGTGTGTGTGTGTGTGTGTGTGTGTGTGTGCGCGCGCGCGCGCGCGCACGCACAATGACCTTGGAGTCCAGAAAAGGGAGTTGGATCCCTCAGAACTGGACTTAAGAGATGGTTTTGCATCATGGATACTGAGAACGGCAAACACAGTAGCTATCAAAATAATTTTGTTTTATTTTAATATAAACTGGTTTAGGCTTTTCAATAAAGAACATTCACTGACCAGGAAATGTTACCTAATGCAGTGGGAAACGTAGATTCAAATCTACAAATTCCAAACCACAACTGCTGGGATTTCACAAAGAACCAACTTGGAAAGGAAAATTAAAGGTGTTAGGAAACAGGGGAGAACAAACCAGAAACATTGAAGATAAACATAAATGTCTCTTTAGTTTGTTCTTATTCGCTGTCCATTAAACGGCCACACAAGTGTAATAGGAAGACTGCCAGTAACCCAAGGCTGTGTTAACTCTTTAGCACAAAATGTATGTTAAGCCAGCCAACACCGTTACAACAGCTTCGGTTCCCAAAAACACCCAAAAAGGTGTCACCTATACTTCAGGTAGTTTGAGCAGGACAATACAGAGAAAAAAAATGGACGAGGGTAAATAAACTGCCTAATGAAAACAGTTGATTTGTGTGTGGGGCAGGGCACTAGGCCATTCTTTAAAATTTACTTCTCAAAAAAGAGCTTTATTCCAAGTATAAATCAACATTTAAAATAAATATAGAGTATCTAATGCCTTATTTATCAGAGAACAATCTGATCAAGGAAGTAGAAGCCAAGTCTTCTATATCCCTAGCTAATGTGTGTAGTGACAATTTTGGAACTTTGGTTTAAGAAACATAGAAATATCATAAGACTATGTTTTCATTTTAATCCCAGATGAATATGGGGCTGCTTCAGATTGTTCATAGAAACTATGATTTTCCTGGTGCTCTAGCAGGTGTGTGATTTTGCCAGTGACAAAGTTTTTGTGATTGTGTGATGTTAAGAATTCTGAGGATTGCCGGGTGGTGGTGGCGCACGCCTGTAATCCCAGCACTCTGGGAGGCAGAGGCAGGCGGATTTCTGAGTTCAAGGCCAGCCTGGTCTACAGAGTGAGTTCCAGGACAGCCAGGACTACACAGAGAAACCCTGTCTCAAAAAACAAAACAAAACAAAACAAAACAAAACAAAACAAAACAAAAAAAAAAAGGTTAGGGTCCTGGGAGTGGGTTGTTGGTTGGTTGTTGGCTGCTGTTTGTTGAATAATCATGCACAAGGAAGAAAGGAAAAGAAATTAGATATCCTGAAAGTAAAGACCAAACTTGCCCCAAAGAACTCTCTGCCCCAATCAGCAGGAAGTAGTTTAACAATACGGTCACACCCTTTCCTTTATTCTCTCTAGTCTAGTGTTAGGAGGCTGAAAGGGGAGAAGTGAAGAAGAAAGAACCCACAAAGTACCCAATTCCTGCTACAAGTGGCATCCAGACATGGGGCTAGGCAGAGTGGGAAATCTGATTTCAAACAGCATACAAAAACCAGAAGAGAGCAAAAGGATGGAGACCAGCAACAGACTTATCCTGGCTGCTACTTCAGGAATATCCCCTGCTTTGCTTCCAGAGGGCATTTTCTGATTTTTCTTTTTCTTCTTCCTATACTGTTTCAAAAAAGATTGGGACAACGAGCACTGGGAAGTGCAGGTGGAAATGGAGGGACTGAGAAACAAAAGATGGCTGAAATGGGAAAACCAGAGTTCACCATGCTCTCCTGAGAGGGTTGCAGAGTTGGCTGGGCAACTGGGAAAACTGCAGGTGGAAGTGGAAGTGGAAGCCTTGGGAGGCGAGAGGCACCAAAAAGGGAGAACAAAAGGTTCAGTCCAGGTGACTGAGCAGGAGCACAGGAGTTTCCGCAGGAGGGAAAAGGGAAAGAAACGATGGCAGAGGGTGGTCGGGTCAGAGAAATGCTAATAAAGCCAGAGGACAATCTCGGATGAAACAGCTCATTTTGAGAGAAACGGTTAATCTAGAACCAACTATGCCTCCAGAGCGGGAGGAAGGGCAGCCCAGGGCTGAGATGACCACCATCTGCTTTCCCAGCAGTGATACAGCACATGCCTGCTAATGGTGTGAACAAGGTTATGACGAGATAGGATAGAAATGAAATATCTAAGGTGTTTTAAAGAGACCATGATTTCATATGGGATGCACTCGCCTATGGAAAACAAACCTCAGTAAGTGGGCTACTCAAAATAAAATTATTCCCCATGGTTGGAAAGGATTGGTGACAGCTGTACTTGAAGCCAGCCCACAACTGCAATGGTTAACAAGGTGGAGGGAGGAAGCTTCGAATATTGAACAGTGAAATATTGAGGAGAATACAGTAAAGGCCAGCTGCTGGGGGAAGAGCAGTACTTTGATATGCAAGAACAATTCGGAGCTGGAGAGATGGCTCTGTGGTTAAGACCTGTTCTTCTAAAGGTCCCGAGTTCAATTACCAGCAACCACATGCTGGCTCACAATCATCTATAGTGAGATCTGGTGCCCTCCTCTGGTCTGCCAGACATGCGGACAGGCAGAATGCTGTAATAATAAATCTTAAAAAAAAAAAAAAAAAAGAACAGATTCAGTTTGATGATGATACTATAGAACAATGTTGCTTAGCTGCTTTAAGAACTTGAGACAAAGCTGAGGAAAAATCCACCTGATTTGCAAAGCTTTGGAAAAGCCTTCACTGAGAAGATTCAGCAATTAAGAGCACTTGTTCTTACAGAAGACCCAAGTTCAGTTCACAGCACCTACACGAAAGATCACAACCATTTATCACTCCAGCTCCAGGGGATCCAAAATCCAGGTATGTACACAGGGTACATATATACAGGCAAGCAAAACACTCATATACATAAAATAGATAATGGTTTGTTTTTTGTTTTTTTTTTAAGACAGGTTTCTGTGTAGCCTTGGCTATCCTGGACTTGCTCTGTAGACCAGGCTAAGCTTGAACTAACAGAGATCTACCTGCCTCTACCACCCAAGTGCTGGGATTAAAGGTGTGAGCAACAACCACAAGCTGCCCCTAAAAAAAATTTTAATAGAGTATCAGGGCAAAGGTTTAAAGTAAAATCCTAGCCTACAAGCATAAAAGGTTTGGTCCCCAACACAAAATAAATAAAAATGATAAGCAAAGAAAAAAATCAATTAATTAACAAGTACAAATAAAGCCAAATGGTCTAGAAAAAAAAAGTATACGTGCAAATTATGAACTTTAAGTGTTTAACTAGTCAGTTCACTGGCCTCATTCAAGCACAGTTCCTCAACAGAAAGCAACTGTAGAATACTATTAACAATTGCTTACTTTTAAGAATCCCATGGAGAGCTAGCTGTGTGTGATGGCACTGGCACATGCCTTAACCCCAGGCCTTGGGAGGCAGAGACCGGTGAATCTGTGAATCTGAGGGCAATGAGGGATACACAGTGAGACTCTGTCTGCCTGTCTGTCACCCACACACACACCTGGGATGGAAAATACTTATAAATACTAGTAAATTCAGGTTGAGAGAAGGGTTAAGGTAAAGATGACCAACTGTGTATTCAACAGATGTCTTACCTCTCACTTGATGTACAGGAATTAACTTCCCTGCTAGCATATCATAGACATAAAGAACCTTGCTGTGCATACTTGTGGCTAAAACCTCTTCTCCATTAGCACTGAAACAAGCCTTAAAGATTGGAAACTTTTCCAAATAGATGCTCTGGATTTTAGGGTTTGTTTTGCCATCAACCTGTAGGAAGTACAAATGTTTCTTTTGATTATTTCCACAGATCCTGTATTCTGGCAGTGTACACTTTACTACAAGACTTCATTTAAAAATCCATACCTGAAACAGTGAGATAGCATTATCTACCCCAGAGACCATCACCACCTGTGCACCAGGATGGAACTGTACTGATGAGATCCGAGCAGTGGTAGGCCGTTCAGCATTGGCAGGCCGGCAGTTCTTCATCTGTAGAAATAAAAAGCTGGAATTTTATCAAATCAAGTGGGCTAGCGTCACTTAAAGCAGCATTCTCAACCTGTGGGCTATGACTCTGGGGGTGAACAACCTTTTCATAGTGGTCATGAATCAGATATTTATATTACAATTCATAACAATAGCAAATTTACAGTTATGAAGTAGCAACAAAAATAATTTTATGGTGGGGGGGTCACTGTAACATGAGGAACTGTATTAAAGGGTCACAGCATTAGGAAGGTTGAGAACCACTGGCTTAAAGAAAAAAAAAACAATGTCATTTGCAATGCAGAACTGAACAGTAATCACAGAACCATGGATCTGGCACCAGTTAAGTCACTACTACACAGAATCCATCTGCACTGTCTCTGAAGTGAAGGGTTAAGTCCATTTGTTAAGCTCTGAACAAGAAATGCTCTCCACAGACATATGTGTGAAGATAACGGAAGGAGCTGGAAACCTTTGAGGAGAGGCCTAGCTGCAGGAAAGTTCTCTGAATGTCCCTAAAACTATACTTTTTCCTGACCTCTTCTTGTATTCTCTCTGCTTCCTGCCACTAGGAGGTAACCAACTTAACTCCTCTTTGCCCTCACTGATGTTCTGCCTTACCACACCCCAGAAACAAACATACCAACAGACCATGGACTCAAAAGTCTGAAACGAGCTGGGTGTGGTGATCCACACCTTTAACCCAAGCAGAGACAGGCTCTAGAGGTAACAGTCAGGGCTACATAGGAAAATCCTGTCTCCTGTCTCAGGGAGGGGAGTCTGAAACGCAACCAAAGTAAACATTCCCTCTTTTTGTCATGGCAATCAACAGTCTGATACACCTTTCTACCCATGAAAGTCTAAATATACTAAGCATTTTTAAGTACTAGTATACAGTACTGCCCCAAAGACATATCTATTTTAGCTAAGAGACTGGCACTTGTAGAGAAATGCTAAACACCTACTTTGATGTAAGTACAATAGGCTCTACGTCACCTGCCCCCCACAGTTCTACAGTCCAATATCCCTCAAGAACATGTGTAGTTAGTTTAAAATGATGGCGATCTCTTATAGCACTTGAACTTTCTCAGTTGCCTTTTGTTTGGGAGGTACGCATACATATTAAAATTTCATTTAAGAACAAATTACCCATTGCCTGTGTTCAGAATTACTGAAATTAAATTTTATTACTTTCTTTAAAAAAAAAAAAAAAAAAAGTCAGGCGGTGGTGGCGCACCTCTTTAATCCCAGCACTTGGGAGGCAGAGGCAGGCGGATTTTCTGAGTTCGAGGTCAGCCTGGTCTACAGAGTGAGTTCCAGAACAGCCAGGGCTATATAGAGAAACCCTGTCTCAAAAAAAAAAAAAAAAAACAAATCCAAAAAACAAAAACAAACAAAAAAAAGTGGCTTCATTCATTTCTCATTTTCACTTATTTTTATTGTGGATGTGAATGATGTGTCTACATGGGTATGGTGCGACAGTACAAGTGTGGCAGTCAGAGGCACAGTACGAGGTGTAAGACAACAATGGGGACTGAGGGGGACAGCATCCTTCTTGTCTACTTACCATACACTACTACTTCCACTGCCCCATCTCCATAAACACACCACTTTACAAAAAGGAAAATATTTATCATACAGTTCTGTTAATTTGACAGATAATTAGCTGAAGCACTGAGCTAGGGAAGCACAGGTTGCTACTATTAATGAATGTAAACAAACTTTGGTGCAAGTTTAACAAAGCACTGGGGGTAAATGTCCTTCCAAAGTGCTTAAAGGCACAGAGAAAAGAAAGCAAGGTACAGGTTTGTATTTAACAAACACAAAGGCCTGTGTGGACCTGAGTAACAACTAGGATAAAAGAGGTTTGATATGAAGCTGAGGAGCTGGGCATGAGAAAGACCATGAAGGACACTGTAGACTATGATAAAAATACACAAGATTTCAAGAAGTAAAAGTGATAGGACCTGAAACTATTTTTAAAAACTCCCTCTAGGGCCTAGAGAAATGGCTAAGTGGTTAAGAGTACACAATGCTCCTGCAGAGGACCCAAGTTCAGTTCCCAGTACCCATATCAAATAGTGCACAGATGCCTATAACTCTAGCTCCAGTGATCTAATGCCCCTTTTGGCTGAAAGTATCTGCGCTCATATTCCTGACATACAGATTATTAAATAAAAGCTCCCTCTAGTATTACTATGTCAAGAATAGTTCGCAGAATAAGATACAGTGGACATGAAGAGCCCATGAAGCAGACTGACTGAGATGGAAGCAGAAAGAGAAGACATGAAAAGAAACCTATAGGGCCCCTCTATGTACTTAAGTAGGTCATGCTTAAATAGCTCTCTATCATTTCTGCAAAAGAAAAGAAAACCCGGGCTGGTGAGATGGCTCAGAGGTTAAGAGCACTGACTGCTCTTCTGAAGGTCCTGAGTTCAAATCCCAGCAACCACATGGTGGCTCACAACCATCCGATGCCCTCTTCTGGAGTGTCTGAAGACAGCTACAGTGTACTTAAATATAATAAATAAGTAAACCTTAAAAAAAAAAAAAAGAGAAGAAAAGAAAACCCTAAGAATATCTATTAAAGCAAAATAACAGGCAAAACACTAACCCCACATACAAGGAGTACCCACACTTATATTGAAGCAGACTGGATGTCACAGGTCAGTAACTGGATAGGTCACAATTTCAACAACTCTCACCTTCAAGATTCCTCTTGGAAGAGAAGTGGATGTGGATATGAAATTCCCAGTCCTTTGCAACAAATCATCTTCATCCTCTTCACTTTCATCTAAGTCAGACAAACCCACAAGGCTAATCTTTAGAGTCAATCAAAGGCCCATTACTACCCCAAGCTTCTCTATTTCCAAATGCAATGTCCATCCTAACTTCACAACCTCAACGACTCTTTGAGCTGAAATGGTAAAAGCAAAATGCAATTAAAAAAAAAAAAAGATAAAAATGACACAGCAACAGAGAGAGAGAGAGATAGCTTAACACCACACACGAAAAACAGAGCAGTGCCAGCCAGCTGTGTATAAGCACTTCAGTGAGGGGTAGATAACAGGATGGCTAAGTGGGTAAAAGAACTTGCCAACAAGCCTAACTACCAGTCTATGGCCAGGGCCCACACTGTGGAAAGAAAGAGAACAGGCTGCCACAAGTTATCTGAGTTCAGGGCCAGAATAAGCTACATGAAACTGTCTGTCCCCCATCCCCCAAAAGAATATGAACTTCTAGAACACAGTACTTAAAATTTAGCTTCCACTAGATGTTTTTAACAGTGTCCCAAAATTAGCTGACAGATCCAAAAATATCCAGAATATAGTACAGGAAAACTACAGGTACCTGAGCCTTTAATCCTAGCACTCCAGAGGCAGAGGCAGGCAGATCTCTTTAAACTCAAGTCCAATCTGGTCTACATAGCTCACTCAGTTTCCTAGCATATCCTGTCTGAAGCATGCATGCATATCATACATCACTTCCTGGTGAAGCCAATAAAAAGATGTTAAGTAAGCACTTCCTATGTAAGCCTGAGGTTATATAACAAATTTTAAATGTTATTCTAAGCTTTATAACTCTTCACACAAATCAGATCTTGACTAAGCCATCTGTATTTAGAGTCTGAACTCAGAGAGTTTAAAGTAAAAAATATTTAGGAACACCAGCTGATCTTAAAACCTGCAGTTTTTATGTTATCATCTGGGCTTGGTCTGACATTTGCTCTGCTGACACACATCCCATTTCTCGGTGGACAGCTAGAATATAGTTAGAGGCATCTCAGGAGCTCTGAATCAAGTACCACTTATTTTTCCTTAATACTAAGCCATAAAACAACACAGTCCTATCAAAAAAAAATTTTTTCATTTTTCCTCTATCTTCCTTCCAAAGCTAAACATGAAATCCATTTATTTCATATATACCTTGCACATGTTGCCTGAAAGTGATTTTAATACTTCTGATATTCCTGTGCATTAAACAGTTCCATATGCATAATTTCCCTCTCCTGGCTTCAAAAAGTCAGTTTTCCACATGTTTCAGACTTGAGAGCTCTATAAGTTTCAGACTCTAGAACATTCCAAGTATCATGCTCAACCCATGCTATCAAAAATAGGGCTTTACTCAGAGAAATATCAGACCTTAAAACCAGCATAAACGAGGGAGGCTCATCTAAAACACTTCATTTTTAAAATCTTGGGAAAACTCCAGTAAAAACAATACATGGAGAGGGACCTACCAGCTTAAGAGACATCAGCACTCACCATCTGAAGACGTCCTCCGCTTGCCCCCAGTCTCCGCCCAGTCAGGCACTCCTCCCATGGCGTGCTGGAATCTACCAAGAAAACCCAAAGCGTTGCAGTAAACCCACTGAACCTTTGGCACCCTTTAGAGTATATATAAAAGCTCTTCCGAAATCAATACCTTTAGGAAACACACACACACACACACACACACACACACACACACACGCCCCAAGCTCTCTGTACTGGAAACTCAGGAACCTCAGCCATAGAAACCAGCACTGGATACAGTATGTACACTACTGTATGGATATCTGTTGTTAAATTTATGTTCAATTACATGGCTATCCTATTTGCTCCTTCAGCTCATCCTAGATATTTGGAACTATGCAGTTCATCTCTTTGTAGTTACAAACCAATGCCAGAATACAGAGATGCACAAAGAGCATGTCTGGAAGGAAACTTTCTGAAAACAAATGACTAGCATACACAAAAGTTCAATAGTCTCATTCAGGCCCAACTGCACAGACCAACTTCTTTTGAGACTAGGGGAAGAGGATAATAAATCTGAAACCTGCCAGAACTACAAGGGAATTCAAGGTGCCATCTTGGTCAACTTAGGAAGAGACTCTCAAAACAGAGGAGTGGGACCAGAAATATAAAGCAGCAGTATAATGCTTACTTAGCATGCCCTTAAGTTCCAATCCCTATAAGGATTTTTATAAAACACTAACTAGGCCAGGCATGGTGGCACACACTAATCCCAACACTAGGAAGGCAAAGGCAGGAGTTTGAGGGAAGCCTGGTCTACATAGCAAGCTAAGGACATAAGATAGCTAAGGACTACATAGAGAAACCCTGTCTCAAATGCAAAAGTAAAAAATAAAACTAAAAACACTGTATTTAAACCTAATTATTAAAGTCGACATGCACAGGGGCCGAGCTCAGTCCCCAGTGCCACATAGACAGGTGTGGCACCATACACCTGTGATCCCAGCTCTTGGAAAATGAAGGCAGGGTGACCAAAGTTCAAGATCATCTCCAGCTCTATAGTAAGTTTGAGGCCAGCCCAGGTAATGGCTGGGAGAAGTGATAAGACTCCTCTGGGCTACCAGCAGGTAATAACAGCACTTGTCACCAAGCCTAATAACAAATTCAATCCCTGGAACCCATATAGTGGAAAGAGAAAACTTTCTGACTCCAGAAAGTTGTTTGTTGACCTCTTATACACAATAAAGAGTTAGATTTTAAAAGCAAAAACAAAGTATGTTGGTGGACTATGAGCGCCAAGAGAACTTAATATTAATTGGTCAGCTACTAGCTTCTTAGATAAAAGCAAAACAAAAAAAAAAAAACCCCAAATAGCTATTTATATACCTCTTGGTAAATCACAGGAGAAAGGATACTTACTCTTCTTTAAGTCTCTTTTGAAGTTTATCTTTTGAAAGTCTACTTTCGCTGGCATTTTTCATTATATCTTTCCGAAACCGATTGTTCCTCATGTCGACTCTATGAAGTAAAGAACAAACATATTCTAAATAATTTGCAATCGCTAAATTAGTATTCTGAAAAACCATTTACGAAAGCACTAAAGCTAAATAGTGTAAGATGTGGAGTGTTTCATATATATCTTTTCCATTCTTCCTCTGGAGTCTCTCATACATTCTGGAGATATCCGAGAAAATTCATCCTGAATTACTATTGACACTATTCAAGTCTCTCTCCAAAATATCCTGGGCAAGGCAAATACACAAAAAGCAAACAATCAAATACTGCCTGCATCTTATTGGCAAGCGACAGTCTTTCTAATAAATGGCATTTTACAATTCAAAAACAAAGTAAAGCCGGGCGGTGGTGGCGCACGCCTTTAATCCCAGCACTTGGGAGGCAGAGGCAGGCGGATTTCTGAGTTTGAGGCCAGCCTGGTCTACAGAGTGAGTTCCAGGACAGTCAGGGCTACACAGAGAAACCCTGTCTCAAAAAATAAAATAAATAAATAAATAAATTTTAAAAAAGGTAAAAACAATAAATCAAGAGATTTAAAGATCTATCTAAAACTTGCAAATCACAAGAAAGGTGAAAGAAGCTGGCTGAAAAGAAAGCATGGTGGCGCATGCCTTTAACCCCAGCGCCTAAGAGACAAAAGCAGGCCAATCTCCATGTCTGAGGGCAGCCTGGTCTACTGAGAAACTTCCAAGACAGCCAGGGCTACACAGTGAGACCCTGTCTTAAAAAAACAAAAACAAAACAAAACAAAAAAGGTAAAGAAAACATGAGCCGGGCATTGGTGGCGCACGCCTTTAATCCCAGCACTTGGGAGGCAGAGGCAGGCGGATTTCTGAGTTCGAGGCCAGCCTGGTCTACAGAGTGAGTTCCAGGACAGCCCGAACTACAGAGAAACCCTGTCTCGGGGAAAACAAACAAACAAACAAACAAACAAAAAAACAAAAAAAAGAAAACATGCAGTAAACATGGGCTTCCAGAAGGAATAAAGCGCCATAGCAAGTTTATCCTTCGCAAGCGCATACCTGGGTGTAATCTACAGCAAGTCAAAGTCTGAAATTCTTAATATGTAAGAAATCCGAGACACTAAGATCTCTACTAAACAAAGATAAGAGCATATATAATACACACCATCAATTTTCCTCAACACAATTTAGGAAGGGTGGTTTTCCTACTGTCAAATTAACAAAGTCTGAAATCCACCAAAAGAAGCCTTCACTCAGTTCCAGGCCCCGGGCTAGACATGCTCTACGAATCACTTAGTCCAATGGCCTTCTGCTAGAGCTACTGTCCTGACTCGCACTTTACAAAGAGGTAGATTCCAAACTTGCCCTTGGTGGTCAGGAACCATCCCGTGAGGAAGGAAGCAGAGATGTGACTCAAATGATTATTTAAGCAGTCTATCCTGCACCTGAGACCTGTGCAATGTAACAGTGAGTAATTTTCTCTCAGATACAGAATCATGAACCACCTGTCTCCTTCCTATGTTGCCAAATGTTTTGGTTCTTCATATAATCATACTTTCCAAGGCAGTGGTTTGTAAAAATCTACAAGTTAACTTTTAAAGTGTCCAGAGGGATTCGGAACAGAATGGCCAACTTACATTTCCTCATCTTCATCATCTTCATCCACCCAAACTGGCTTCCTCTTCTGAGAAAGACTGTCTTTTGCTTCATTTTCCACTTCCGAGTCATCTGAGCTTCCATGTAGCTGACCCTGCAGAGACACGCCATCTTCAAACCACGAAGATTTTGCTATGAGGTGCTAGCACACGCCCACCCCCTGTACTTAGATAGCCTGTAGAATGTGTTTGCTTTCCTGGTCCGCTGATGAAATAATGTGATGGAATACAACCACAGCACATGCAGGAGGAGAAAGCAGGAAAGGAGATCAGAACCAACATGACAGGCGAGGCAGGACGGGACAGCCAAGGATGGGGAAAGAAGCACACTGAAAGCTAGAGACGGCAGCAGACAAGGGGAAAAGGTAAGTGGACAGGAAAAGACCAAACATCAGAGCTCAACAATTACAGAGCCCAGAGCCCACTAGACTCCCACACAGCATAGTCTGTGTCTCACATCCTCATAAGGACTATCCTTTGTTCTATGTGCTCCATCTCCAACTCCTTTAAACTTTATACCACACTCAAAACCTAAACCTAGAAAAAAAAAATCCCCTTTAGCCGGGCAGTGGTGGCGCATGCCTTAACCCAGCACTTGGGAGGCAGAGGCAGGCGGATTTCTGAGTTCGAGGCCTGCCTGGTCTATAGAGTGAGTTTCAGGATAGCCGGAGCTACACAGAGAAACCCTGTCTCGAAAAACAAAAAAACAAAAAAACAAAAAAACAACAACAAAAAAATCCCCTTTAAATAATGTGTCCAACCCACTGGACAGTGTCCAAGGAGCCAACTGCAGCCTCCACCTGCACTACTGACTTCAGGTCCTTCAAAGGATTCCTTTGGATACAGACCTGTCCCACAGCTCCTACCATTACTGTTCTCCGCCTCCCAAAGGAGGCTGCTGCGGCCTCCACCAAAGCACCCACACAGAGGGCTAACTAAGCAAATGCTGGGATGACCATTGAGGAGGTCTGCTTACCCTATCTAAAAGACATCTTCACAAAAGTTCAAAACCCTGTCTCAAATGTTTTAATTTTCCTCTCCACCAATCTTCAACTATTCCTGTCTCTTTTATTTGCAATCCATACAAAGCAGTAAGCATCCAAAGCAAGGTTGGAGATGAATACAGTGATCAACCTCAAAAGCTGGGCGTGGGTATCACCCGGTGATGTTATTAAAATGCAGCCTCACGCCTTCTGCCCACGTGTTGGTTCCATCCACCACACGGAGTCGCGACAGGTGGTCAAATGGCCACCCCTGTGGTTCCAGCAGAGGGTGTTAAGAGCCCAAAGATGCGCGACTGTACTTTGCAGACAACCGTCGGCAAACCAAGCCAGCAGTTGAGCGCCTGCTGGATGCGAAGTGCAGGCGGCAGCCCCTTTGGGGCGGAGAAAGGCAGCGTCCCCGCCCTCGCCAGCTCGCAGCCCAGAACCAGAGGCGAAGAGTGCGACGGCGCCCCTCGGCGACCGTGGTCGCCGGTCCCTCCCACCTGAGCACTCGCCGCCACAGGTCCCCCCCCCAGGCTCCGCCCCCGCAGCCTCGCCTCTCGCCGCGCGCCCCGCCGGAGCGTGTGCCCGCTCAGTAAGCAGGCCTTCCTCACCCGCGAGCTCCGCAGCCGCTGCAGCAGCGCGTCCTCGTCGTCCTCGACGTCGCCGAACACAAGCTGCTCCAGGCAGCGCTCGGCGGCAGGCTTGTCGTCCTCTAGCGTCAGGCGGTTCCGCTGCCGGAGCCGGCTCTCCTCTTCTTCCTCCGCCGCCGCCGCCGCCGCCGCGGACACCGCGTTAGGGGCCGCCCTCGGCCCGGCCGGCAGTGTCCGTTGGGATGAACGAGCGGCCTTTCCGGGCGTGTTGCCGCTCCCGGGTCTGGCTTTTCTCCCCGACATTGCGCCGGCTCTCCGGTCTGGTTTCGTCCGGCTCCTGCGTTCTGGCGGCATCCTCCACTCGGAGGAGAAACGCAGACGTTCACGTGGAGCACTACTGCGCATGTGCCAGGGCGTCTCGCTCGTCTCCGCGGCCCGGCCCCGGGGAGCCGGAAGGAGCTTGCGCCGCCTCGAGCCACGTGACCGACACTCACGCGCTACGTCACTCCCACTCTGCTCGGCAGCCCCGCCCCGTGTGGGAGTTCCTCTGGGAAGGCCAATCTTCCGGGTGTAGGGGGAAGCGGCGTGACTGGAGTGGAAATTTTTCCCAACACAACTTCTCGGAGGCAACACATTGGAAGGGACTCAGGAAGGCCAGAGTACAAATGAAAGTGGCTGAAAGAAACTTCTCTTCCTGCTGAGTCTGAGCCCCCGCGTCTTACCGCGAGCCCTCATTACCTCATCGACCTCTGGTCTTGGTACGGTCCTTAGAGTACGGAGCCTGCCGAGGGTCCCACGCTGGAGGGGAGAGAGGAGGGTACGTGGGGAAGTGGGCCAATCGGGGCGCGGGTCACGGCGCAGGCGCGCTGGGGAGGGAGGGCTATGCTAATGTTGTTGATATCCTGGGGCCACCCGAGTTAAAGGGGGGGAAATCCGGGGACTGCCACTGCTGCCACTAGCCCTGGCCCAGCCCGGGGGGTCCCCCCTTGTAGTCGCCGCAGTCCCGGGGAGAGGCGCCCGCCCCCTGCTCGGTGGGGGGAGGGGGCGCCGCGGGCTCGGGGAGCACGGACGGCCCCTACCCATGAGGCCCTGATGGAAAACACAAAGGATCTGGTGAGAGCCGAGCGCAGCAGCCGCTTTGTGTGCCAGCTTTGGGGGGGGGGGGACGCCTGCAGCTGCCCGGCCCCCGAACGCCGCAGCCCCGGGACCCCGCTCGCGGGCCTGCTTCTCTATCCCACGCCCCCTCCATCTCCGGAGCTCCCCTCCCCCTACTGGCCGTTAAACGTTCAGGGGTTCCCCTCCCCCCTCAACCTCTGACTTAGGGTTCTCTCTACTCTTAGGGAGAAAAAAAAAAACATAAGAAAGTTTTTCCTCTGCTCCCCCCCCCAACCCCGTTTCTGTTTGAAGGGAAAGACTAGATAGGAGACTTTTCCTTTTTGAGCTGCCCAGGGTGGGAGAGTGGTGTCCTCTCCTCTCTCTGGGGTGTGGGGGCAGGACCATATAGAGTTTCGGGGATTGGCAGGGGAAGGAGCCCACTGTTGCAGAGCCAGGGCCGGGAGGCATTTTGCACGTGGAGGTGCTGATACTGAAAGGGGGCGGGGTGGGCACGTGTGGGAGGGAGACGTGGGAGTGGTGTCGGGGAGTCAGCCTCCGGGGCTGCCACCTCAGGGTTCCAAGGCTGTGGGCTTCCATCATCCTTGCGTTCTCCTTGGTGAAAAAGAAATCCTAACATTTCAGAGTCGGAAGAGACCCTAGAAGTCACCCAAAGCAGCCGCCCCTGTCCAGCTTCTGACGAGTGGTAGGTAGTCTGACATCTCCTTAACCCTCCATCCGTGGAACACACACTCTGCAGCCTAGGAAAGCACCTTGGGTTTCTTTCGGTCTCGGGTACTCACTCGCCTGCCCTCATTAGACCCTCAGTCTCATTCATGGCTTGTCCTGGTTACGTTGCTCCTTTTTAACTTCTCAAATTTGTTCTCACATCCTCCTCACCCACCCACTGCTCATTGGCCTATATTTTGTGTGCCAGGAAAGAACATCAGGGAAGTGGAGGGAGGGGGATGGGGAGAGGAAAGAGATGGTGGAGGCCAACTGAAAACTTTGCTGGGTCAGTAGTGTGTGCTGCTTCCATGACTAAAGATGGTTGAGACTATTCCCTGGGAGGCTAGGGAACTTCTATGTGGGGTTTCTGTTTCCCAGGTACTCCTCCTGTGGAGATTAGGACGTTTTACACTGTATCCTTGGTTCTGTCGATGTGCATTATTTGCCTTTCACCCAAATCACTTTTCCTAAGAACGCCTAAAATTGGGCCTGGGGGAGGAGTAATACTGAAACTGATAATACAATACCTGAAAGACACTGATCAAAACTATTCCTTCTCATCATTTTGACTTGTAGTATTTGCAAACCCATGCCCCCTCCAAAAGGAAGACCCTTCCTCACAAATACTTTTGTAACGTTTATTTATTTATAGGATAGGACTTGCTGCTGGGGGGAGGGGGTCCTCAGAACATCTTACCTTATGCCATGTGGGAACCAGGAATCAAACCCAGGTCACCAAGATTGGCGGCAGGCCCCTTTACCTACTGAGAGCTTGCTCCAGCCCGTCCACCGCCCCACCCCCATGTGTGCGTGCGCGCTCGTGTATGTGTGTGTGTGTGTGTGGTGTGTAAGAATTCTATCTTAAGTCAGACTTGAAATGTTTATTACAATTTAATGTTTGCTCTTGACTTTTTAATATCTTTTATCCCCCCCCTTACATTAATATGCACCAGGACTTAGCACTTAGTAGTTAACTTGCAAATACGTATATTGGCTCCCACTGATGTGCTTAACTCCCAGCCGTAACTGGTAAAGCTAAAGTCTTCCTGTTCCCCACTCTGTGGTAGAGGCTGTTGGTTTCCTCTTGTGTATTTCAGACTGTTTACCTCAACACCAAGGAGTGTTTAGAAAGAAAATAGCTGTTTTTTGCACCACCTCCTCTGAATAACAAATAGCTTCTATTTATATGGAATCCCATATTCAAGTATTGCAAATGCCTTGCAGATTAGAGCTGAAGCTGTCTCAAATAAGTGACTGTTCATGCTGTCTTCTGGTGAGCCAGGGTTTCTAACCATTTTTGTAACTTTCTGTGAACTAAAGCCTCCATTTTCTCTCAGGGCTATTCACAAGTGTTTCACACAGATTTGAATCCTAGCTGTGAAAACTTACAGAGCTCTTTATGCATGTCTTCAAAGTTTGTTCCTGCAAACTTTAAACATGAACTGTCATGACATAATTTGACTGACTTTAAAAGCATTTGCATGCTAAACATACTAGACAGGAACAACTGGTTTTCTTTTTAAAGAGGTCATTACTGTGTTTTATGGCTACATGGATCTTCTTATCTCAGTCTTCCCAGATATGCCGGTGTTCCTCCCATCTCTTAGTTACTTTTGTAAATAAAAACAAAGCAAATTATTTTAAATTGTTTTAAAATACAGCATTCAAACTCAGGCAAAATTGCAGTTTATGAATAAAATCATCATGTTAATACCATAGCCATTAAAGAACTAAATGGCTCAAGACTGCTCAGGTGATCTGAATGAGCGCATCCTGAATGTGGAGAATTCAACTGGTTTGACTTGCTCATTACTTCTCAGCCTTCCATCTTTACAGTTGTATCCATCCGTGTCTGTCTAGGCCAGACATAGTGGTGCATACCTCTAATCCCGCCACCCAAGCGGCAGAGATACTTGGACTGTATAGTAAAGCCCCCACTTCACCAAAAAA
The DNA here is from genome assembly GCA_964023405.1 of Apodemus agrarius. Classification (NCBI taxonomy): domain Eukaryota; kingdom Metazoa; phylum Chordata; class Mammalia; order Rodentia; family Muridae; genus Apodemus; species Apodemus agrarius. The sequence continues at coordinate 80,155,387 of OZ030015.1, forward strand.
AAAAAAAAAAAAAAAAACACGACAGGAGATTTAACCTTCCACATAAAATTCAAAGACAACATGTTGTCTTTAGTCTTTTGCTTTCAAATACATGACCAATAAATGGATAAAGCCAAAATATTTTAAGTAGTTACACGCTTAGATTTATCTTCTAATAGGTCTTAATAGGGTGTCTTTAAAGGTTCCAGATAGCTTTTATTTTTACTTAAAAATGCATGTTTTCCTGGCCTGGAACTCACTGTGGTCATAGGCATGTACCACCATATTCAACGTTTACAGTGGAAGGGATTGAGTCTGGAGCTTATGGGTGCTAGGTGGTCTTATTGACTGACACTGCATCCCAGAGAAGAGTTTACTGTTTCTTAATCTTTTTTATTAAGAATGCTCCTTCCCCCTGCAAGAATATAGTTTCTCTTCTGGCTTTTCGCTCCTTCCCCCTGCAAGAATATAGTTTCTCTTCTGGCTTTTCCAGAAAACATAGTGAAGGGTGAAAGGCTATAAAGCCACTTGAATAGACTCTGAGCGGAAGAAAGGGCTGCAGTGATAGCTGGGGACACTGTCAGAAGAGGCTTGAGCTGCACTGCCGCCATCGTCAAGCTCCGCGGCCTTGTTGGATGGCATCAAATATCTTGATTTTTCTCCTCTTAGTTGAAGGATTGGTATAGAGTCAGTTGTCTAATAGAACTTTTGGCTGAACTGGAAATGTCTGGTATCTGCATGGAAGCCACCAGCCACAGTGGCTAATGAGGACTTAAAATGTAGCTAGTGGACGGAAGCATGCAATATTTTATCATACTGTTTTTATTTGATGTCAATTTAAACAGTTGTATTTCATCCAAATTTGGCATGCAGGTATTGGTACAATGTAATCACTAGATTCATCTCTTAAAGACTATAGTTTAAAATAATGCCTTTCCTGGAGGTAGTCATTATTCAGTAGGCCTACAGTAAGATCTGATAACCTGTTGGTCTAGTTTGGTTTCTCTGTCTCTGTCTTTTATGTCTGTCTCTGTGTGTGTGTGTGTGTGTGTGTGTGTGTGTGTGTGTGTGTGTGTGTGTGAGAGAGAGAGAGAGAGAGAGAGAGAGAGAATGAATCTCTCTTACACACAGGGATGCATGTATGTAGAAGCCAAAGGTTGGCATTGGATGTTTTCCTCTTATGTATCATTCTCTACTTACTTTGTAAGAAAGGCTCTCTAACTAAAGACCCCAGGGATCTGCCTGCCTGTCTCCCCTTCAGCAGCTGTGGGATTACAGACACCTGCTGTTGTTGTGCATGTCTTTCTTTTATGTGGTGCAGGGGAAACTGAGCTTGGGTCCTAGTACTTGGGCAGTAAGTACTCTACCATCTTCCCAGTCTAGTTTGGTTTTTTTAAGACAAAGTTCTCATTTCATTGCCCAGTCTGGCTTTGACCTTCCACTTCCACATTGCTGGAGTTTTGGTGTGTGCACCAAGCCCTGCCAAGAGGGTGTTTAATGTGTGTCCAAAACATTTTCTTACCAAATCAGTTAGGGAAACACTTTGATTTTGAGCTCCTTTCTGCTTTTCACTCTGATTTGAGTGTTAATTTAGAAGTTAGTGTAGTAAAAACAAGGTCTGAACAATGTGGGCAAACTGGTTGGGCTCTAGCTCTGGCTCTGAATTCATTTGTTCATTCATTTTATTCTTAAGGCAAGTTGCCTACTGTCTTAGCGCTTTGATCTCTTCATCTGAAATATGAGGTGAGAATCAAGTCTTACTCTTTTCATAGGGTTTCTGTAAGCCTCCACTCAGAGATGTGATGATCACTGCAATTAAAAAGTGAGTAGCACTGTCAATGTCTTCCCAGATGTCCTTTTCACTGTATAATTGCCACCCCATTATAAAGCTACTTGTATATAATAGTTTACTTAAAGCATTGTAGCCCAATTATTTGACTCTACTTTGTAGCCTAATCATAGAGCGGTCATACTAAGACTAGTAGATTTTTATATTTCTGGTGTTTGGCATTGTAACTTATAGGCTAATATCTATTATTTTGCTTTTGACTTTAAATTTTTAATGTCCGATTATGTTACACATGGGAGAAGTACCCATTGTATACATATATATATAACTTAGTACTGGTTAGCTTCTATTCAGTAATTACATGACTTTTTTATTCCTTATTTATTTATTTATTTATTTATTTTGTGTTGTGCATGTGTGGGCTTGTGCATGCCACAGAATGGATGAAGGTCAGAAGACAGCTTGCAGCCTTCCCAACATTCCAGATTGCAGGCATTGAACTCAGGCCTTCAGGCTTTGTGACAAGATGAATACACAGAGATGTAGCAATGTAGCTCAATGATATTGCTTGCCTGACATTTGCAAGATTCTCGGTTCAATCCCTAACACACACACACACACACACACACACACACACCAATAATAATAATAATAATAATAATAATAATCTTTAAGCCGTTTTGGGCCACTGTGTGTTTCCTAATTACTTGTAAGATGTCTTATCGTAGCCTGCCTTAGGAAAGTGAGACCAAAGTAATTGTGGCTTCCAAATTGTAACACTGATAGAACCAGAAATTGAACTCAGAAGTATAGAAACTTGGACCTATCACTCATCAGACTGTGTATTTGATCCTGTTGGTGAGATGAGACAGTCAAAGCAAGAAGTACTTAATAAACCGGGCGGTGGTGGCGCAGGCCTTTAATCCTAGCACTTGGGGGACAGAGGCAGGCAGATTTCTGAGTTTGAGGCCAGCCCGGTCTACAGAGTGAGTTCCAGAGCCAGGACTACACGGAGAAACTCTGTCTCAGGGCGAAAGAGAGAGAGAGAGAGAGAAAAAGAAGGAGAAGAGAAAAGAGAAGAAAAGAAAGGGGGGAGAGGAGAGGAGAAAGAGAAGAGAAATGGCCTTGGTGGGCTCAGAATGAAACTATCTCAATAGACACATGATTTTTTTAAATATAATAATACTTATTATGTATATGAAACATTAATTTGGGTGTGCTTAGATTTGGATCTCCCTAAGAAAACTGATTTTTTTAAAAGATTTATTTATTATCTATAAGTACACTGTAGCTGTCTTCAGATACCCCAGAAGAGGGCATCAGATCTCGTTACAGATGGTTGTGAACCACTTGAATTTGAACTCACAACCTCTTAACTGCTGAGCCATCTCTCCAGTCCCCGGAAAATTGATTTCTATATCTGAAAATTTTATACTCACAAGCGTTTTACATAAAGATATTTAACCTGTAATATATGATACATTCCCTTTCAGGAATTGAAACACTTCTCATTTAATTGAGCAATTCACACTTTAGCCTTTAATCCGAGCATTTAGGAGGCAGAAGAAGCCAGGCAGTGGTGGTTCATGCCTTTAATCTCAGTACTTAGGAGGCAGAGGCAGGTGGATTTCTGAGTTTGAGGCCAGCCTGGTCTCCAGAGTGAGTTCCAGGACAGCCAGGGCTACACAGAGAAACCCTGTCTTGAAAAACAAAAAAAGAAAAACAAAAAGAGAGAAAGATAAAGCATACTCAACCCATATTTGTAAGATATTTATAAAGTCTGATAGAACTCTACAAGAGGAGCGATGGAGCTGTGTGTGCTGTGACGTGCGCGTGCCCATTCCCTCTCAGACTGGTTTTAATCAGTGTTGAGGATGGAGAGAGGGCTCAGCACACACTGCTCTAAGGACTCGATTTCGGGTCTCAATACCCACAACTGATGGCCTGCTGTGGCCTCCAGTTCCCAGGGGATGTGACTCCTCTGCTTCCACTGGCACCCACACTCAATGCACGTACCTACGCACATGGTATGCATAATTTAAAATAATAAAACATCACATTAGAAAGAATCGTTCCGCCCGGCAGTGGTGGCGCACCCCTTGCAGAGGCAGGCAGATTTCTGAGTTCGAGGCCAGCCTGGTCTGCTGAGTGAGTTCCAGGACAGCCAGGGCTAAACAGAGAAACCCTGTCTTGGAATAAAAAGAAAAAGAAAGGAAGGAAGGAAGGAAGGAAGGAAGAAAGTTAGTTAGTTCCTGAGTATGGTGGCACTTGGCACTTAGCACTCAGGAGGCAAAGACAAACAGATCTCTGAATTTGAGTTTAACCTAGTCTAAATAATGGGACCCTATCTCTAAAGAAAGGAAAAATGTGATAAAAATCTATGTGAAGCAAGCTATAAAACATTACAGACTGAAGACATCTCAACATCAACCTGTCCTTCCTAAGTTAATAAAATCTCTCTTGTTGCTTCTGAGAGACAGAGTCTTGTGTAACTCAATGTGTTGTCCTCCAACTGGCCAGGTAGAAATGGCTTTGAACTTCTGAAACTCCTGACACCTGGAAAGCTGGTGTTTCTGACTTTTGTGGACATGCTCAGTTTGTGAGGTGTTGGGGATAGAACCTAGGTTTTGTGCATTTTAAGCTGAATTACAGCCTCAGCCCTTAGTTAATAAATGTAATGAATTCTCAATTAAAATAACATTAATATTTTGGCATAAGTCTGACATAAAAGTCACTTGGGCATGGGAAGGAGGAAGAAAAAAAATCAAAACATTGAAAATCTCAAAGGTAGATCTAGGTTTAGCAGACATCAGAATACCCTAGAAAGCCTCTAAAATTTATAAAGGCAGAACCTTGCCACATGGAAAACAAATGAAACATAGTCACATGTCCCATGACTGTAAAGCACATCGCCTTGTTAATCAACAGCAGCCTTGCGGTTCTCAGGCTTGCTTTAGCTTTGAACTGTGTAATAGTCTGCTGTACTGGATGTGGTTTTCTGCCTTTTGTGACCACTAAGCATTTAGAATCCACTGCCATATTCTCAGGAGGAATGATGGATCTGGGCCCAGTATGGTGTTGTACACCTTAATTCCAACACTTGAGATGCAAACAGATCTGTAGCAGTTAGAGGCCAGCCTCATCTATATAGCAAGTTTCAGGCCAGGCAAGGTGACATACTAAGACCCTGTCTCAAATTTTGTTTTGTTTTGTTTTGTTTTGTTTTGTTTAAAAAAATTGGTGGACCTGGAAACAAAATTAGAAGTGATTAAGGAATACGAAAGTGAAAAATGAGCAGTGGGTATTGATTGCCAGTCAGGAATGTCCAGTTCTGTAATTATAAGCTTGAAGAACTTGAACAAAGATGAAGAGTCTCCAGTGTTGAAGGCATTAAGACCAAACTCAAGAAAGCCTGGCCTCAGGAATGGAGGAACACGGGACTGCAGTGCTCAGCACGCCCAGGGGCCTGATCTCCAGCATTGAAAGATAAACTTGATACCTTGGTACATTTTTCATTCCACCCACCAAAAGAGGGTCTCAACTATGCAATTTCTACTGGTCTAAAACTTACTATGTAGACCAAGTTGGCCTTGAACTTAGAGAAATCTACCTCTTTCTGCCTCCTGAGTGCTGGGGTTAATTTTTTTTAATTGCATGCTAAAAAGTTCTATAAGCAAAAACAAAATATGCAGACAGATTCGTACTAACTACGAACAACCATGGGAAAAAGTTGTGGACTAGAAGTTCAAAAGAGAAAGGTCAAAAGAAGCACATAACCAAAAGTTCTAGCATGAGGGGACATGCCATTAATCCCAGCTCTTGGTAGGCAGGCAGATAGATCTTCATGAGCTCAAGGCCAGCCTAGGTCTATAATGAGCTACCAGAGCTTCATAGAAAGAACCTGTTTCCAAAAAAAAAGAAAAAAAAATGAGGAAGGGATGGATAATGTAAAACTATCCTCTGATAGTTTTAATACTGACCATTAAAGAGGATTAGATCCCCCTAAATTTAGGAATTAATTTCAGCGCCAAAGTGCAGTGTCAGTGTGAAGTGAGCCTGGGATATACTAATATGCCAGGAAGTGAGGCAGGGACTGCAGACTACAGTAACAAGTCAGATGGGGTAGGGACTAGTTCAAGAAGGAAGATTGTGAACCCCAGAATGAGTAAGGATAGTGAAAGGGGAGCAGAGGTTAACTCAGACTGATAATGAAAAGTGAAACGTAAAGAATGGCAGGGTTTATTTCTGGCTAATGATGTACCAGCATTGGAAAATGAACTTTGCAGCTAGCATAAAGTTTTATTTGTCAAAAGTTATCACTTGCCCGGTGTGGTGGCGCACACCTGTAATCCCAGCACTTGGGAGGCAGAGGCAGGCAGATTTCTGAGTTCGAGGCCAGCCTGGTCTACAGAGTGAGTTCTAGGACAGCCAGGGCTACACAGAGAAACCCTGTCTTGAAAAACCAAAAAAAAAAAAAAAAAAAAAAAAAGTTATCACTTGCTAAATTAGATGTGAGATTACTATAAACAATATCTGCACATTAGTGTTCTGGAGAAAGAATGAGAAAACTAGACTAGATCATTACCAGGTAATCAGAACTAATGTCACCAGTGAGGGGCAAGTCAGATTCTGTGCTTCTAGGTGCAATATTTTGTAAACAGAACGTCACTGCTATGGCAGTGTATGACATTAATGAAGAAACATGATCTAGACCCCCAAACTGGAAAGAAAAGTATTAAGAAAGGAAAAACCTGGGGGAGTACAAGAACAGTGAGGTGGGAGGGGGTGGATGAGGGAGCAGGGGGAGGGAAAAGGGCATGTGGGACCTTTGGGGGTGGGGAACCAGAAAAAGGGAAATGAATTGTAAATATAGAATATATCCAATAAAAAAATAAAAATTAAAAATAAAAGAAAGGAAAAACCTGCATTCTCAAAGGTAAATGTCCAAAGCTATTATTATGTAGGAATGTGGATGGTAGATTAGAAATTAGTAGCTCTAATTGTTTGATTTGTTTTAGGGGAGGGAAGAGGTGAAGATAGTTGCTTGTTTTTGTTATTTGGGTTATTTTGTTATTTGACTTTTCTATGTAGCACAGGCCAGTGTGGAACTTGCAAGGTAACCTCTGCTGGCTTCAAACTCAGAATTCTCCTTCCAGCTTCTCACATGCTAAGATTACAGGCAGACTTCACCTGCCTAGCAGAAAAATATATTACTATTAAACTTCCTGAAGCTGGTCTGGAGAGATAGTAGCTCAGTGGTTAAGAGCACTGACTGTGCTTCCAGAGGTCCTGAGTTCAAATCTCAGCAACAACAGGGTGGCTCACAACTACCTTTAATGGGAGATGATGTTCTTTTTGGTGTGTCTGAAGAGTAACAGTGTAGTTGATAACTGTGGTGTAGATATGAGAGAGAATTTTAATTGTTAGGGTTGGTACACTCAGTTTAAATAAACCATGTATTTAGAGCGAAGACAAAGAAATGGGGCACAGTGTTCTTGGGCCTAAGGGTAGTGCATGGGCACTTGTGCAGTTCTTCCACCCTTCCTGAAAGAGGGACATTTCTTTCCAAAGAAGTGAAAAGAAGGGCTATACTGACTGACTGTTACATCGGTCTTTTTAACAAAAAGTCAAAAATGGGAGTATATTCCCCTAGGTAGGTCTAATACTGCTGGGACAGAAACACAGCTGGGAAAGTTTCTTTGGAAAGCTCTTTGTATGTAACAAAATTGCATGTCAAATGCCCTTCTACACAAGCCTCTCTCTTCTGAGACTGTTTTATACACTGGAGATTTACCTACCATAATATAAAACACATACACCTAAGTGTAGCATACAAAATATTGAAAACTTGAATATTTCTACACAGAAAGTAGTATGTTCTATGTGATTTATCATTTAAGAACATTTGTGTTTAAGATAGAAAGGAGGGACTGGAGAGATGCCTCTGTTGGTAAAGTATATGCATTGCAAGCATGAGGACCAGAGCTTGGATCCCCACATGTAGGTAAAAAACCAACATGGCAGTGACATCTGTAATCCCAGCACTGACCAGCAGATTCCTGGAGCTCTCTGGAGAGCCACTGAACCAGTGAGCTCCAGATTCAGTGAATCACATCTCAACAAATAAGGTGGAAAGAGATTGAGGAATACACCTGAAGTTGACCACTGATATATGCATGTCCACATACATACACACAAATGTACATATGTGTATACCACATACATATAAAAAAAAACAAATATAAAAGTCTTGAATGGGTAAGTTGGGAAGAAAAATACTGACTGAAGTGAGAAGGAAAAGGCTCTGGGAGTAGATTAGGGTTGGAGGTAAAAGTATGGATTCGCCGGGCGTGGTGGCACACGCCTGTAATCCCAGCACTTGGGAGGCAGAGGCAGGGGGATTTCTGAGTTCGAGGCCAGCCTGGTCTACAGTGTGAGTTCCAGGACAGCCAGAGCTACACAGAGAAACCCTGTCTCAGAAAACAAAAAAAGTACGGATTCATGATTTCCTGAAGTATGTATGTATTGTGGGGGTTAGGGGGGTTGTTTCTCTAAAGGGGCTCAGAAGTGAAGTTGGTCATGGTTGAGACGGTCTGTGATTCATCCTTAAGGATAGTGATGAACTGCTGATGCCCTATTTTTGCCTCTCAAATGCTGAGATTACAGACGTGACACAACACTCAGTTTATGTTTTTTAAGGGTCAGTCATACCCAGGGCTTAAGTCTTCTAAGCAAGCACTCTACCAGCTGAGCTCTAGTGCCAATTTTTTTTTTAAGCAGTTTTTTGGTATTTCAAGACAGGATTTTTTTGTCTTGTAGTCATGACTATCTCTGTAGACAACACTGACCTGGAACTCAGGGATCTGCCTGCCTCTGCAGGGATTAAAATTATATGCCACCACACCTGCCTAAATTAGATCTTGTTTATTTTATGTGTTTTTAACTGCATGTATGGATGCTTAGTGCCTACAGAGATCAGAAAACAGCATTGAATCCTCTGGAACTAGAGTTAGATGACTATGAACCACCACATGGATGCTAGGAATTGAACCCAGATCCATGCTCAAGAGTAGCCTGTGCTCTTAACCACTGAGAACATCTCTGGCACTTCGACACAAAAGCTTGCTGTGTAGTCCAGATTAGCTTTAAGCATTGTTCTTCATCTGCCTTTTAAGTAATTGGGTTTAAAGAGATAAGTGCTGGGATTATAGGCTTGCACAATCCAACCAATCAATCTCATGGTTTTTATTTACATTTTATACACAAAGTTTTTTGCTTTGTTTTTTTAAAGATTTGTTTATTTATTTATGTATACCGAGTATACATAAATGAGCATATTTGAGTACACTGGAGCTGTCTTCAGACACACCAGAGGGCTTCGGAGGGCACCATTACAAATGATTGCCAGTCACCATGTGGTTGCTGGGAATTTCATTTGGGACCTCTAGAACAGTCAGTACTCTAACCACTGAGCCATCTCTCCAGCTTATTTACATTTTATAATAGATAAAAATATTAAGCTGTTTCCATGTCCTTATTTGCCATCGGAGTATATTTGAAATGTCTTTTTAAGTATTTTGCATCACTTTTAAAATTGGATTGTTTAATTCTCTGAAGTGATTTTGCTTTTTCATTGCTTTGGGAGTATGCTTATTTTGTGGGGTTTTGTTTGTTTGTTTGTTTGTTGTTTTCCAGACAGGGTTTCTCTGTGTAGCCCTGGATGTCCTAGAACTTACTCTGTAGACTAGGCTGGCCTCAAACTCAGAAATCAGCCTGCCTCTGCCTCCGCATCCCAAATACTGGGATAAAAGGTATGTGCCACCACTACCTAGCTTGCTAGGGGAGAGGGGTGTTTGTTTTGTTTTTGTTTTTGAGATAAGGTCACTTGTAATCTAGGCTGATCTGAAGGTCATTACTTACCAGTGGGTAACTTTGAATTCTTGCTGCCTCCAACCTAAGTGCTGGAAGTGGCACCAAACTAGTCTGGCTTTGTTTGGTTTTTCAGTGCTGAGGCCTAGGGCATGCTAGGCAAGTACCTTACCACTTCGCTGTATCAGTCCCTTGTACTCTTTTATCTGAGACAAGGTCTTGGTAAATTGCCCAAACTGGCTTCAGACTTGGGAATGGTCTGTCTTGGCCTCTCAAGTAACTTGGGATTATAAATTTATATCACCACACAATGTAATCATTGGGGGAATTTGGGGATTGGAGATTTGTTTTGGTTTGGTTATAGGGTCTCATTTAGTCCAAGATGGCCTCAAATTGGGTTGTAGCCCAAGATGACCTTGAATTCTTTCTTATCTTCCTGACTTCATTATAACTAGTGTCTGGGATCAAACCTAGGGCTTGTTTAAGGTCTTATCCCTCCACCAACTACCTTAGCCCTCTCTGAGGTTTGATACTTCATTGTTATTATTATCTAAGTATATGATTTGCCAGTATTTCCTCCCAGTCTTGTCATTATCTTACTCTCTTAATTATCTTGTTTAATGTTGTATGGGTGTCACCCTTGGAGATCAAAGAACAGGAATTGGTCTGCTATTTGCAGCATGTGGATTCCAGGAATTAAATTCAGGTTATTAGGCTTGGTAACAAGTGCCTTTATTTCTGTGAGCCATTTTGCCAGCCCCAGCTGTATCTTCAGAAGAAATTAAAACTTCCACCCCCAGGGTTTCTCTGTATAGCCCTGGCTGTCCTGGAACTGACTCTGTAGACCAGGCTGGCCTCAAACTCAGAAATCCTCCTGCCTCTGCCTCCCAAGTGCTGGGATCAAAGGTGTGCGCCACCACCGCCCGAAATTAAAACTTTTTATCAAATCCAGTTTTTTTTTGTTGTTGTTTTATGCATATTTTTAGTATGCATCTTAAACCTTAACCAGAAGTGCTATTTTTCTCTATGAAGTTTACAGTTCCCCTTTATGTCTATGGCCATTTGAATTAATTTGGAATATGGATAAAAGTATCTAATTTTTATTGACTGCATGTTTATTTCTAGGTCATTCTACTTTATGCATTGATCTCTCGGCCTGTTCAAGGCAAAACCCCACTGTGTACATGACTGTAGCATTGTAATAGTCTCTCAGGCTGTCACCCTGGTAAGACTATGATTAGATTTTATTAAATCTGTAAATCAGTTTTGAAAGAACTGACATTTTAGTGCAAGATATGTGGGCTTAGCCTAGCTTCCCACCACTCAGGGGACTAAGGCAGGAGGATTGTCCTGAGTTCTCAGGCTAACAAGAATGACCCTACCTCAAAAATCCAAAAGAAAAAGAATTGACTTTTTAATGGCATTAATTATAGTTCATGAACATGATCCTTTCTTCCATTTAGGACTTTTTTTCCCCGTTATTTTCTCCTTTTTAAGGTTCCTGTCTCTTTGCCACATATCTCCTCAGCTCTCTCGTTACTTTGCTGGTGTTGTAAGTAGTGCTTTTACATTTCAGCTTCTAGTTGTATTGGTCGTCTCATGTGGTGTGGATCAGGTTGGGCTTACAAGCCCTTTTAGAGTATAGAAATGGTATTTTGTCCTGGGGAAGAGGATTATTACCATCTTAAGCAATTTTGTCCATCTGTTTTCTTATTTGAATGTGTCTGTTAATTGGATTTTGGATCTTCTGTCTTGAACTCTTTAGGGAAGAGGGGATGGTATGCATGCCTCAGTATGTGTAGAAAGCTGAGGATAATCTATAGGATTTGATCTCTGGTCAATCCTAAGAATATATTTCAGGTGGTCAGCCTTGGAGGCAAGTGAGCTATGTCACCGACCTTTGATTGAACATGCTGACCACACTGGGGTTAAGAGGTTCTTGCAGAGGACCCAACCCAGTTAGTTACTAGCACCTACTTGATGGCTTATAGCTGCCTGTAATTCCAATTTCAGGGGATTCAGCAACCTCTTCTGACCTGATAGTTGGTAGTTGCATGTCTGATATTTGATTATGCAGTAATATATGGTAAATCTGAAAGTGTCAACTGCCTGAATTTGGAGATCACTGTTAACTGATAATATTTACAGTAATTTCATCTTTGGAGATACTGGTAGACTGCACCCACTTTACTTTCTTGCCATGGGAGATTTTCAGACCATAGAAAATAGGGTAAATTACAGCCTTAGATATAATCAGGATAGGCCTACAGTTATTTAAAAATAATAATAATAATAATAATAATAATAATAGGGGCCTGGAGAGATGGCTCAGTAGTTAAAAGCACTGACTGTTCTTCCGAAAGGTCCTGAGTTCAAATCCCAGCAACCACAGGTGGCTCACAACCATCTGTAATGGGATCTGATGCCCTCTTCTGGAGTATCTGAAGACAGCTACAGTGTACTTATATATAATACATAAATAAATCTTAAAAGAAAACATAGATAGATAGATAGATAGATAGATAGATAGACAGACAGACAGACAGACAGACAGACAGACAGACAGACAGATAGGAATTCTGTAGGTTGAAAGATGATTTAGTGGTTAAGAGTACAGGCTCTTCCAGAGGACTCAGATTAAATTCCCAGCACCCAACCATCTGTAACTCCAATTAGAGGAGATCCATGATCTCTTCTGGACTAACTCCCAAGTGCTGGCAAAAGGCTTGCACCACCGCCACCTGGCATGTTTGGTTTTTTTTTTGTTACCAGTAGACTATTTTAATGGAAGAAAAGGTACTTAGAGAACAGTTCTTCCAAAGGATTCAGCTTCCCAGAAAGTGTCATAAATTATGATGATGTTAGATTAAAGAGATGGCTGAACAATTAAGAACACTTGCTATGCTTAGAAAAGATCCAAGTTCAGGTCACAACCACCTGTAATTCCAGCTATAGGGGGAACTGACATCTGGCCTCCATGGGCACCCACCCTCACACAATATAGTTAGTAACTAAAAATAATAAAATCTTGTTGTTTTTGTTGTAATAAGTAAGCCAAATACTGTATGAGTATACAGTATGTTAGTATGTTAGGATAGCCAGATTTCTTAGCGCGAGCGTGCGTGCGTATGAGTGTGTGTGTGTGTGTGTGTGTGTGTGTGTGTGTGTGTGTGTGTGTGTCAGGGGACATACTCTACATGTTACAAAGATTATCTTTTCTGTGTGTAGTAGGACCATGGAAAAGGTCAGAGAACATTCCTCTAGAGCATCAGTCCCTCAGGATGAATTAAAATATATTACTGTAAACTGTTTATTCCTCTTTAATAATGTCCACAAGCATATTAAAGGCTCTAAAGAACTTGAAAGCCCAAATTTTCCTAAATAACTCATTAGTTTGTGCAGCAGGTGGTAACCTTGAACATGTTGCCTCAACCTGCAGTGTTGGGGTTACAGGTGTGTCCTGCTTGGCTTTTATTGTCAACTTTGAAAAGCCAGAGTCACCTTGGGCAAAGGAATCTCAATTGAAGAATTGCCCTGGTCAGATTGGCGAGTGGGCATGTCTGTGGAACATTTTTTTATTCATTACTGATAAAGGAGGGCCCAGCCCACTGAGTGTAGGGGGACCATTCATAGGCAACTGTATATGAACTCTGGAAGAAAACTAACAGAATAAGCCAGAGAGCAAGCCAGTGGGAGGCGAGTGTTCCCCCTTGGCCTCTGCTTCAGTTCTCACCTTGAGTTCCTACCCTCACTTCTCTCAGTGATGGGCTGTTACCTCAGTGTAAGATAAAGTAAACCCATTCCACATTGCCTTTAGTCATGGTGTTTATCACAGCAACAGAAAGCAAACTAAGACAAGATGTGTGCTACCATGCCTCGCATTAACTCCTTTAAAAAGTATTGACAGCCTGTAGTGTGCCATCTGTAATCATTAATCTTCCGAACTGTCAAGATGATTACTTTCTGAAAGTACAATTAGAATAAGCTTTTTTGAGGTAACATATTACTTGCTAAATGAACTAACTGTACAGTAGGTAAGTATATTTGAAAACTCTGGAATACTTCCGTTTGTGGGGGGTAATTTTTTGTTTTGTGGACTTGGTATTTTTTTTGGTAGGGTTGTTGATTTTTGTTTTTGTTTGTTTGAGACAGGGTCTCTCTATGTAGCCCTAGCTGCCCTGAAACTCAAGCTGGCCTCGAACTCACAGATCTGCTAGTGTTGGATTTAAAGGCTAGGTGGACTCTTCATTTTAATATTGTTGTTTTACTTTTGTGTATGAGTATGTATGTGTGTACATGTGCATATGCCATGGCACACATGGAGATCGCAAAATAATTTTCTAGTAGTTGGTTCTTTCCTTCCACCAGTGTTTAGAGACTGAAGTTCATTAAATTAGGCTTGTGGGACCAGCACCGAGCCACCTCACTGGCCTCAAGTGGAGCCTTCATGGATATTTCTGCATGAAAGTGGGCTGGATGAATTTATTAGAGATTCAGAGTCTAGTCTTTGTATTCTCAGGGTCTTACTTACCTCATGTGTGTGACACTATTCCTGGGGAGACATGAACAAAAGTCTACTCACCTCACTTAGGTAACTGATGACAAACTGAAGTAAGGATACCACCAAATTCCAATTTGATGAGTCAGTAAGTTTGATTAGGGTTACTTGCCGGGCTATGGGTGAGGGGTTACTAAAAAGGAGCAGAAATGACAGCTCTATCTTCAAAGCCCACCCCAGCATTTTGTGACAGCTCACAAAAGCTGAAAGACTGAAGTTTTTAGTGTGGTCACTGCCCAGGTGGTCTCTGCCTCTTCCAGACTGTCTCTCAGCAGTCCTTAGCTTGGGGAGGAGGAATCTAATGCATATGGTCAGTTCTGGGGACTTCCTGCAGGCTGTGAGTTGCTTGCTGCTTAAGCTTAAGGAGTTTCCCTGAAAGGTGACATTTCACATCGCCTTTAAAACATCCTTAATTCCAGGAAGAATGTTTTGTCTCCAGAATAAAGTGCCATGTAATACTTCACTGAGGATGGTGTCACCATTTAGTATGCTACCAGCCCCATCTTATTCTGTTGCTACATGACTGCTCCATTAAGAACTGTGTCTGCTGTGCCCACTATTCTGCTTGTGCGCTCAGTTATGGTGGAGGTACACAGATGTTTGATAAGTAGTTACTGGGTGACTAAAAGAAACTCAAGTTCTCAGGTGGTAATGTCAGGTTGATCAGAATTCTGTGTTCATGTCTCCATTCTATCAAATGAAGATAAGCCCATTCCCTACCACCTACCCTTTAAGTATAAAGTAATGAATCTTTTCTTTTGGAATTGCCTTTAGAATCTGATTATTTCTTTTTAAATATTCCAATAGTATCAAATCTTGACTCTTTGAAGATAGATGTAATTATAAAGCTATTCAAAAGTTGCTCAGAACAATAGAAGTGTTCTTTGGGACTAGGAGTTGTGGCAACATTATTGGTGTATGTAAAATCTTCAAGGGAAGCTCCTGTCAATATTCTTTAGGGTATAATATCCATCGTGTGAACTGAGGAACCAAGTTGGGCACAGTAAGACACACTTGTGTCTTCTCAACCTCTCGGCAGTCAGTGAAATAGGATTAAGGCCAGCTTTAGGCAAAATAGGGCTGGAAGGATGGCTTAGTAGTTGATGCTCTTCCAGAGGACACAGGTTCAGTATCCATCACCCACATGGCAGCTCACAACTGTCAATAACTTCAGTTCCAGAGGATCCAGTGACCTCTTCTGACCTTTATGGGTACCAGGCACACATGTGGTGCACAGATATACATGCAGGCAAAACATTTTTTTTTTTTTAAGAAACTTAACTTTTTTTTAAGAAACTTAGAATATTTGAAAAGGATATGGTGTTGTCTGCTAAGCCTGAACCTATAATCCCAGCATCTTAGAAGACTGAGTGGGAGGATCACCTAAGTTTGAGGCCAATCCAAGCTGTAACAGAGACCCTATCCCAATAAACCAAAAAAAAAAAAAAAAAAAAAAAAAAAAAATCAGTCCTCAGTACTAGATTTATCACTTGTCAAATCTCTCTTAGCAGAGTTTGTGTTAAAGGATTGTAAAGGGGATGTGTGTGTGATGTGTGTGTGCACTGTGTCATATATCACTGGTTTCTCCTACGAAGACAGAACATTCTTCACAATCCAAAAGAAAAAGCAGACGCGTTCGGGATGTTTGACGGCTATGATAGCTGCAGTGAGGACACAAGTAGCAGCTCCAGCTCTGAGGAGAGTGAGGAAGAAGTTGCTCCTTTACCGTCCAGTCTCCCAATCATCAAAAATAATGGACAAGTCTACACATACCCAGATGGTAAATCTGGCATGGGTGAGTGTCTACACTTTTGACTTTGTGTGACTTTACATTTTGAGCTTGTGTTTTCATTGGACCTTTTTGATAGGTTCTGTTTCATTTTATTTTATTTTATTTTATTTTATTTTGAGATAGTGTGTTGCTGTTTACCTCAGACTGCTCTAGAACTCAAAATCATCCTGTCTTTGCCTCTGAAGAGCTGAGATTATAAATAGTGCACCAGGCCTTGCCTCTCCTTTAGAATTTTTATTTATTGATTGATTGGTTTTTCAAGACAGGGTTTCTCTGTATAGTACTGGCTGTCCTTGAACTCACTCTGTAGTCCAGGCTGGCCTCTGCCTCCCGAGTGCTGGGATGAAAGGTGTGTGCCACCACTGCCCAAAGGACTGTTTGAAGAGTCTGAGCCTGATAGTCAGGAATTCCAGATAAGGTCAGAGAGTTTGTGATTCTTTTTTTTTTTTTTTTGGTTTTTGGTTTTTGGAGACAGGGTTTCTCTGTGTGGTCCTGGCTGTCTTGGAACTCACTCTATAGACCAGGCTGGCCTCGAACTCAGAAATCCGCCTGCCTCTGCCTCGCAAGTGCTGGGATTACTGGCGTGCGCCTCCACGCCCGGCTTTGTGATTCATTTCTTTATCTTTGCCATCCTACCTTCCAGTGGGAAGCAAGTAGAACAAAATCATGAACAACATATTAGTACACAGTAAGTTCAGTTAATGACCATCTCTATAGAGCTGAAAGCGAGAGTGCTCATACAGGTTTTAAAAATAATCAGATAGTGCTTACTCTGATAATTTATTCCAAGATTTGGGGCCGAGATGGGGGACATTGTGTTTCAGTGTTTTGAGGATAAGTTGGCTGGTTGTCAGAACAGGTTGCACTGTGAATCACAGGCTGGCCTGAGAGTGAGAGAGGGCTCCTGCCCCAGTTTGCCCTGCTGGCCTGGCACACATCTGGTAATAAGGTGCTGTCTATCTTACACAGAAAGTGCTCTCATTTTTTAGTAGTTCTCAGTACTAAAATATGCTTTAGATTGAACCAAACTTAACCTGTTTTGATGTTTTTTCATTTGGTTGGAATGTTTTTAAGACTAAACAAGGGGCTGAGAGGTAGTGCTTCCTGAGCATGCCCTAGGGTTCGCCAGGCAGTGGTGGCACACGCCTGTAATCCCAGCACTTGGAAGGCAGAGGCAGGCGGATTTCTGAGTTCGAGGCCAGCTTGGTCTACAGAGTGAGTTCCAGGACAGCCAGGGCTATACGGAGAAACCCTGTCTCAAAACACAAACAAAAAGGCCCTAGGGTCCATCATTGGGACCACAAGTAAAAAATGCATGCATATGTATGGACTGCACAGGGAAGCCATCCCAGAAACAATTTTTTCTATAAAAATCAACTTCATTGTTTGAGGCAATCGCTCAATTAGTAGAGTGTTTGCTATGCAAGCATGGGGACCTGTGTTTGATCCCCAGATAACATAAAAAGCCAAGTGTCCACTCATAATTCCAACCTGCACAAGGGTGCTGGGGACGGGAATCCATGGAGCTCACTGGAAACCTAACCTGCCTGGCAAGCTTTGAACCAGACTGTCTCGAGAGAACAAGAAAGACGGCACCTAAGGAACAAAAGCTGGCGCTGGCCCCTTGCTCCCATACACACAAGCCGAGTATACAAGCGTGTGGCCTGCTGTGTGTACACTGTCACAGAACCTCATTTTTCAAAGCCCACTAGAATCATATGTGTTAGTGTATCCACTAAACCCAACAGCAGAAGTGAGAGTTTGAGGCCAGCCTGAGCTACATAATGAGACCTTGTCTGGGTAACAAAACAAAATAAAAAAGATAACCCAGTTAATTAAGATCATAGAACCAGACATTATGGCAAGAGGATCTGAGTTCAAGGCCACCCTGGACTACATAGCAAGTTCCACAGCAGGCAAGACTTCATAGATACCATGTCTCCAAAAGAGCAAAACATGTATGTAGGAAAGACAGGTAGCTCAGCAGTAGAACTCTTTCTTGCATGGAAAGATACTGTATTACCAGCACCACAAACAAGAAAAGAAGAATTTCCTAGGTGTATTCTACTTCAACTGATATTTCTCGGTCATTCATGATTAACAAAATTATTTGAAAATTTATGTCAGAACTTAACATGCTAGTGGACACCTTTAATCCCGGTGCTTGGAAAACAGAGGCAGGCAGAGCTCGATAAGTTCAAGGCCAGCCTAGACTACATAGTGAATTCCAGAATTCCAGACCAACCAGGGCTACATAGTGAGACCCTGTCTCAAAACAACAACAAAATTAGTTTCTGTTGCTACATGTTCTTGCTGTGGTTTGGTGATGTCAAACTACATCTTATCACAAAGGAGCAGTATGCAGTTTGACATTGTATAATTCTTGTCAAGGATTCATTGTTTCCTTGACTCATTTTGTTTTGTTGGAGACGGGTTCTCATTGTGGAGACCAGGCCTACTTTTGTCTCCCAAGTGCTTCAGGTGTCTTTAGCCTAACCACTTGGGTGAGACATTAACCTATTAACCTATTAACCTGTCAGGTTTCTCCCCCAACTCTCTTTAGGTCATACTAAGGATTAAACCTAGAGCCTCATGAATGCCCTAGTTTTCTGCCACTAAACTACCCCAGCCCGCTTTTTAGTGAAACAGGATTTTACAATTACCCACACTGGCCTTGAATCCACTGAGGCCTAGGTAAACCTTCAACCTCTCAGCCCCTTCTGCCTCAGCCTGCCTGCACAGACAGACCCAGCTCTGTCTGTCATTCTTGAATTTTGGTTCTTATGACATTTGTTTATGTAATTCTGCCTTTCAAACTGTTGGTCATTATGTAATACCCACCAGAAACTTCGCTGTCTCTTGCCCTGACTAGTTACAAGCAGACTTCTACCTCAGAATTGAAGCCGGCCCTATCCCTCTATGTCCCCTGGATATAATTTGATGTTTTGTTTTGTTTTTTTTTTTTTCCCCTCATCTGGGCAGTGGTGGCACACGCCTTTAATCCCAACACTTGGGAGGCAGAGGCAGGCGGATTTCTTGAGTTCGAGGCCAGCCTGGTCTACAGAGTGAGTTCCAGGACAGCCAGATCTACACAGAGAAACCCTGTCTCGAAAAACCAAGAAAAAAAGAAAGAAAGAAAAGAAATCTGCCTGCCTCTGCCTCCCAAGTGCTGGGAGGCACATACCACCACCACCGCCCGGCCCCTGGACGTAATTTGAAAGAATCCTCTTAATTTTTCTAAATACTTGTTCTTTTTTGGTTTCAACCTTTACAGTGTTTTAAAGGCTTTTGCTGTTATTTTGTTAATCCTCAGCTATGTTGTAGTCTGCTTAGTCTTTTGCTCATAACCCATTTAAAAGCTAAAATTCAAAATATGTAGCAAATACGTGTATCAATATATATGAAAGTGTCTGCTAGCACAGGATAAGCATTAGGAAAAACCTTAGTTGAAAACAGGGTCTGTCTCTGTACACACACACTCTCTCTCTCTCATTCTCTCTCTCTCTCTCTCTCCTTCCCTCCCTCCCTCAGCCTTTCCATCTCTCCCTCTTTCTCTCTCTCTCTCTCTCTCTCTCTCTCTTTCTCTCTCTCTCTCTCTCTCTGAACCAGACTGAACTGGTTTTAAGTGGACTGAACCTGATTGAGGACGAGGATGTGAAATGTGAAGGATGATGCTGTTTGGCCATAAGCAGCCCCCGTCCCCCCTCTCTCCCTCCCTCCCTCCCCCTCCCTCCCTCTCCCCCCCCCCTCTCTCTCTCTCTCTCTCTCTCAGTGTTGGGCTATAACATGCATCATTATACTCTAAACCTTTTTAAAGCTAGACTTTGGAGACACCACCACCACAGTGGCATCAGGTCCTGTCTGTAACTTTTCTCTATCATTTGTGTAAGAGATAGGAAAAAAGTAATTCATTGTATATTTTTAGATAAATACCACTAAACAGGTAGAGACATTTGATTTTATTATATGATATTCATACCGATGTTTTTATCTTATTGATCAGCTACCTGCGAGATGTGTGGGATGGTCGGTGTACGAGATGCTTTTTACTCTAAAACAAAACGTTTCTGCAGTGTTTCTTGTTCAAGAAGTTATTCGTCAAACTCTAAGAAGGCAAGCATTCTGGCCAGACTTCAGGTAACGGTACAGAAACCTTCTTATTCTTCCTGTTTGCCATGGCTTTCACTCCCCGCTCATCTGACTGTGATTCACTGCACTCCACCTCGGCCCACGGGCCAGTGGTTTACAGCCTATGCTGTCAGGAATGTAGAAGCCACAAGTGGTATAAACTGGAGCATCTTACATAGTGAAAACATGCGCCGGGCGGTGGTGGCGCACGCCTTTAATCCTAGCACTTGGGAGGCAGAGGCAGGCAAATTTCTGAGTTCGAGGCCAGCCTGGTCTACAGAGTGAGTTCCAGGACAGCCAGGGCTACACAGAGAAACCCTGTCTGTGCTATCCAAGATAAGCTGTAAATTGTCTGTGTAAGTGAATAAGACCTTGTTCCACGTAAGAACAGTTAAACACCTTGTTCTATGTAGAACACAAAGCTGTTCTCTTTGGTGTTCCCCCAGTTTGTCCTTCGGTTCCTATCAAGGCAGAGAATGATTCATTTGGGGATTTTTCTGTTTTGTTTTCTTCCCTCAACTTTGCTCTGTGCTTTGGATTTTGTTCTTTGTTCTTAAAGGCAAATTCTGCTTTGTACTTTTGAGTACATCCAGTTTGATGCCTTAACCAAATATATTTGGTTCATATAACTCACCGTTTTTGAAACATCCATGAAATAAAAAGAAAATCGTCCTCTTTTAAATATATATCAAGACTGACAAAGTACTGGTGTCTGACTGACTTGACTCGGTTGTTAATGTACCATCTAACAATGTCTTAAGGCATGATAGTACTGATTTCTGTATGATCAGTTTTTCTCTCTCATTTACTGTATTGTGATCATTATATAGCACTGAGAGAGTTATTTAAATCCCCTAGAAGAAGGAAATACATCACTTAGATGTATTTCTGTATTTCAGACAGACAGTTCCCAAAGATCCCGAGCAGTGGTCTGTGCCCAGTGGATGCAGTATGCCACACTGAATTTGGCCATGATCACTATGTCACTGGCCTTTTGCGTTAGCACTAAAGGTATAAGCCTCAGTCACTTGCTCTCTGAACACTCAGTTGACTTCTCTTACATATCAATAGCATTGCTTTGCAGCTGCATGAGTGAATAACCCTGATTCTGTCTCCTAAGAAGAAGTTGAATATCCACCAGAGCCTATATTTTAACATTTTATGGGATATAATTTGTATTAACATATTAATTCGCATATTGCTTTTTTAGTCTGCACCAGCTCTACTTCCCCATATTAGATAACTACATTATAGCAGAACTCAGAATGAAAAAAAAAACTCTAATGTTAAAATTCCTTGTATGTTTTCTCTGCTTTAATAATTCTCTAAACCCTCAATATTTACGCAGAATGAGTAGTATGCAGTCGTATTAGATATTGGTTGTGAAGGGATGAAGAAGAATCCTATTTACTTAACTTTTCTTGTTTCAGGGTAAGCCTCCAACAAAGAAAGCAAAAGTCCTTCAAAAACAACCTTTAGTTGCTAAATTAGCTGCCTATGCTCAGTATCAAGCTACCTTGCAAAATCAAGCAAAGACAAAAGCAGGTAATTCTGGTAAGTGTAATAAAAGTAAAATATTATTTATTCAACTAGCTTCAAGTAACAGCATTTTAGCCTTGGGTTGTGCTTGAGTTGTATGTGTTTTCTATTGGTACAATTAGACTGTGTACCAATGGTGTCAGATGGTTGGTTAACTGTTGCAAAGGGGAATAATTGACACACAAAGACGTTATACTGATGGTATTATATTTATAAATACAAGTGGGGCATTCCTAATTAGAAAATACAGACTCTGATCTGGGAAGGCACTTGTTTAGTAATAGTGTTCACCTAGTACATGAGGTCCTCATTCAGTTCATACATAGCACAGCCAAAAGGAAAATCTGAAATCCAAATGTTTTGAAATATGTCATTTAATAAGTACATGTAGATGCCTGAAAATACCTGAATCTCTGAAATATGATGTACTTTTGTTAGCAAATACTTAAAACGGGGGTTTAACCAATAAAAGCTTTATTATTCAGCTACTTACTTTATCCTTCTGGTGAGAGTGGACTTTTGGAAGAGTGTCTTACTATATAATCCTACTTGACTGTGATCACCTGCTATCATCTTTTAAGTGCTTTGAGCACAGGCATATGTTATCACATTCCACTGAAGTTTTTCTTTTTGAAAAATTAATTTTATTTCCTTTCAAGTTTTTTTAAAAAGAGATAACTTTCAAAGCCAGGCAGTGGTGGTACATACCTTTAATCTCAGCACATGGGAGGCAGAGGCAGGTGGATTTCTGAATTTGAGTCCAACAAGGTCTACAGGGTGAGTTCCAGGACAGCCAGGGCTAGAACAGAGAAACTGTCTCAAAAAACCAAAACAACAACAACAACAACAGCATCAACAACAACAACAATAATAATAATAACAATAATAATAATAATAAAGCCAGGCGTGGTGGCACACGCCTGTAATCCCAGCACTTGGGCTGCAGAGGTAGGCGGATTTCTGAGTTCGAGGCCAGCCTTGTCTACAGGGTGAGTTCCAGGACAGCCAGGACTACACAGAGAAACCCTGTCTCGAAAAACCAAAAAAATAAATACAATAATAATAACAACAACAACAATAATAATAATAATAAGTAATAACTTTCAGGCTAGCGAGATGGCTCAGCAGGTACTCCAGAGCAAGCCTACAAACCTGAACTTAGTCCCTGAACCCACACACTGGATAGAGAGAACCAGCTCCCAGAAACTGTGCTATGACCTACACATACATACATACACACGCGCGCACGCGCGCGTGCTTTTACTTACCTCACAGACCACACAAACACCGATTTCAGTCAGACTCGTCTAGTTTATTTATTTAGCATACACTCCAGGACTGGTCGACCAGGCCCAGGGTCCAGATTCAGGAACTGAATCATGACCCCGAGTTAAGATCCTACAGGGTTTTTAAGCCCATAATACACAAACATCAGTGCCCAGTTATTTCACCAATCAGAATTTAGGGATAGGGATTTCCTTAGGAGCATGTCTTTGTACATTTATCTTGTTCCCATTAGTTGGGGTATTCAACTGTGTCAGGGGACCTCCCTTATCTAATATTCATGCCCTAATTTGTCTACCAGGATGTCAGTTACCCACAAACAAGTCTCTTACTGCCAAGTAGGATGTCAATTTCCAGGGAGGTCTTAGGAACTTAAAACTTTATTGGACCACTTATCAAAATGGAAGCCTTATTCCAAATAGTTTATTAAACTGTTGCAGGTGTCTCTAATGTTGGAGTCTATCCCAGGGGCAGCTTATACCATAAAAGCTTATACATAGATGCAGGAAGTGCTGCTGGGTGAATGGTTCAGGTCCAAACTTATTGTGGGTAACTATATAAAACAGTTCTGCAGACTTCTATGGTGATTGGTTTCCAGGGGCACAGAACATAAGAGAATATGTAATCAGTCTTGCATTATAAAGTTTCCTAGTTGGGGATGGGGTGGGATGGACATCCTCATGGAGGAGGGGAATATGGAACAGTCAGAGAGTGCACTGGGACGGGGATAAAATATGGGCTATAAAAAAAGATTAAGTAGTGGCTGGAGAGATTGCTTAGCAGTTAAGAGCACTGACTGCTCTTCCAAAGGTCCTGAGTTCAAATCCCAGCAACCACCTGGTGACTCACAACCATCTCTAATGACATCTGATGCCCTCTTCTGGGGTGTCTGAAGACAGCTACAGTGTACTTACATATAATAAATAAATCTTTTTTTTAAAAAAAATTAAATACAATTTTTTAAAAAGGGGGAAAAAAGGCCGGGCGGTGGTGGCACATGCCTTTAATCCCGGCACTTGGGAAGCAGAGGCAGGCGGATTTCTGAGTTCGAGGCCAGCCTGGTCTACAGAGTGAGTTCCAGGACAGCCAGGGCTACACAGAGAAAAACAAAAACAAAAACGGGGGGTGGGGGCGGGGAGTTTCCTAGTAACAGCAGAAATGTATGAGAAAGTTTCCTTATAATGGCAGACTAGCCATATATCTAAATTTATTTTATTTCAGCAATCTCTGTGGAAGGCTTCAGCTGGGGTAACTACATCAACAGCAATAGCTTCATAGCAGCTCCAGTTGCCTGTTTTAAGCATGTGAGTATGGAATTTATCCCATACCATAAAATATTCGATCTTTAAATCTGAATGTACAATAACACCTCATCAGCTTATCCTTATAAAGTGTTTGCTTATACCAAAAGTGAAAATGTTTCTCCATTTTTATTATTATACTTAATAGCCAAAAGTAATTTTTTGTGTTTTGTAAGTAAAATCGTCACATTTTTTAAGAAAGCCCCTTTTGAGGGCTTTTGAAGTATTATAGCTCAGGGACAGGTGATTGCCTAGAACATTGAAGGCCCTGTGTCTTTTCTGCCTCCAACATGAAAGCAAACAAACCTTTTAGTTACGGTATGAAATGACTTTGAAAAGTAAGAAATGCTGTCTAATGTTGAAGCATTGGAGACATGAAAATGGGGTCTTCTGTCCCACATGGCTGGCTGCTAGCATGTCACATGGTCAGCCTAAGACCTTTATCTCAAGAACTTTGGGATTTGACCAAGTAATTTCTAAAAGAGGTGTCTTTCCTTTGGTCCTTTCAAATGTAAAAAGAATCACACCCCAAGGAAGCAGCAGTAATGTTTGTTTGTAAGCTGGAATAAGTGGTCTGTTTCTTAAAATCAGTTTGAAAGATGTCCTCAAAGCATCTTTCAGAGCATTTAATGTTAAAAAAAAGTGTCAGATGTCATTTCACGTTAATCTTTGATAATTTGCTCTAATATTTCTTAACCTGACATGATTAACTTACATTTAAAGACTGTTTCTGAACATACATAAACAGGAAAAAAGTTAGAAATTAATGAAGTTTTGTTCACACTTAACATCCTGCTAAGGGCTTTATTAAATAACAACATGTGAACAAAACTGCACCTGTTTTCTTACCGTGAAATTCAAATGAATTCTCACTTAACTCTGCCAGTGAAGAAGGATTTTTATCAGACTCAAGCATGTTCATTCACTGGTGTAAATGTGTATTAAATCCTGGTGCATTCATTTGTTGGTTTTCTTCTTTTAATGTACAAATGTTAAGCCCTTTGTCTGTGGCAGAACCTAAGAGAACCTAAAATACAACCTTTAGGTGCTTATCTCCATCAAGTAAGTGGTTCATGCTGTGCTATTGATAAATAACGTCAAGCTAGAGAACTGGGTGATGTGTGTGGCTGTGCCGTGTACAGCTAAAAAGAATTGCAGCGCTGGATATCACTCACTGGCAGGACAACTCCACAGCCACTCGCAGACGATCCCAGACCTGCCACCGCAGAGCATAAACCATAAAGCACAAGCTCAGTCTCACAGTGTTGCTCTGTGGTGCTGAGGTGCTCAGAATTCCATAGTAAGTCTTCATCCCAGATTCCTGGCATAGCTATCTGTTGTCTCTTTTTAAATGGGTTTCATCTTTCTTCAGATCTTTTTGTTTTATTTTTTATTTATTTATTTATTTATTTATTGGGGGTTTTTGAGACAGGGTTTCTCTATGTAGCCCTGGCTGTCCTGGAACTCATTGTGTAGACCAGGCTGGCCTCGAACTCAGAAATCCACCTGCCTCTGCCTCCCAAGTGCTGGGGTCACAGGTATGTGCCACCACCGCCCGGCTCCCAGATCTTTTTGTTTTATGTCATGAATTACATCAAGCCTTTTTATGTAAGTAGCCAGGATATTTTTAAAATAGCATTTCAGGAAAAAAAAAATAGCATTTCAGGGTCTTGAAACTATTTCATTTCCTGTCCAAATCTTTGAACAGTTAGATGAAGTAAAGTTCTTTGTGAGTACATCTCTTACAGTGATTCAGTTGGTTGGTTTTGCTTAAAGCTTTGCTATTTTAAGACTGACATGGTCATAGAGCACGTAATTGTACCCTGGAAATAAGTATGATTCCAGAAAGAACTGGACAGATGTATACTGAACTGACAACTGTAATTGTGTCAAGAGGAGCTGTGTGAATGGGGTAGAGATGATAAGAAAGTGCCTTAGAGCCGGGCGGTGGTGGCACATGCCTGTAATCCCAGCACTTAGGAGGCAGAGGCAGGCGGATTTCTGAGTTCGAGGCCAGCCTGGTCTACAGAGTGAGTTCCAGGACAGCCAGGGCTATACAGAGAAACCCTGTCTCGAAAAAACCAAAAAAAAAGAAAAGAAAGAAAGAGCCTTGAGACTTGGAACAATTTGCTCCTTTTTTTTTTTTAAACAAGAATATTTCTATAATTTAAAATTTAGTTTCAAGATCTGGGTATGATAGTATATACCTATAATCCCAACACTTGGACGTCAGAAGCAAGGGCATCAGGAGTTCAAGGCTAGTTTCAGCTCCAAAGAGTTGAAGACTAGCAATGAAGGATGTTCTGTGGTGTAGAGTGGAGCAGCTAACTTACGCATAAGGATAACGTGCTTTCCTCACTTTCTCGCTCAGAACCAATTCCTGTTCCACTCATCTTTCTTTACTGCTTCCTTCTTATTAGAGAGGAAACATTTTGTCTTAGTACAGTGAATTCGCTTTGTTGCTTTAATCAACATTTTCCATTGAAGCCATTTGATTTGAGAGGTAGACCTTATGCTAAACTCAGTTTTAATCTTCAGTTGACTCTCCCAATATTGCCCACCCCTACCCCGAGATTATTTGATATCTTTCTAAGAAAAGTTACTGGTTTTGGCTATAGGAAGGCTGTTACTGGGAATTGCTGGAGGCAGAGACCCTGTCTCAGACCATCATCCTTCTAAGACTTAACACATTCTCTAGTAGGATTTTCTTCTTAGAGACTTGACATCTGCCCTCTTACCCACTGAAGTACCAGATAGGCACCTTCGTATTGGTGGAAATTAAATTACAGATACACATCTCTAATGTGCGATGCAAAACAAAGCTGTCTGGTTGAAACAAAAATTGGTATGAGTGGGTATGAGTGTGCTGTCCGATCCTGAATTCTCTGCTTAACCAACCTCCCCCCTTCTTCCTTCTTTCCCTCCCTCCCTCCCTCCCCCCCTCTCAGATTTATTTATTGTGTGTACATAAGTATACTGTAACTGTCTTCAGACACCAGAAGAGAGCATCAGATCCATTACGGATGGCTATGTCCTGGGAATTGAACTCAGGACCTCTCAAAGAGCAGACAGTGCTCTTAACCACTGAGCCATCTCTCCAGCACCAAATCTGTTGTTTTAATTCAGACATTATTTCTTACCTAATTAAATCTGACTTAGACCTCAGTCACAGCAAGAAACTACACTTACTCGTTTGACAGAGTAAACTCTGTCAGAGCTTTGGTCTCCAACTCTTGGTCACCCTTTCTTTGACAATCTTAAATTCAAAATCACTGAAATAGGTATATTTTTACTTAATCCTAAATCAGTCAGATATGGTAACAAATACTTGTTATCCCAGCAGTCAGCAAGCTGAGGGAAGAGCATTGTGAGCTCCAGGCCCACCTGGCTGCAGAATCAGACCTTTATCAAACACCTTAAAACAAAACAGAAAAAAACGGTCTATGAAATAGTAGTGTAGCCACAAAGCTGGCAACTTCTTCAGAACTTCCTAGTCATCTAAACTATCCATCTCTTCAGTAAAACTTTTGTTCAAAACTGTGTTTTGAAAAGGTGGATTATAATTTTAAACTTAAACTTAATTTTCACAATTTAAAGTCTTCAGGGTTTTTTTGTTTTTGTTTTCAGATTACTTTTTTGTTTGTTTGGTTAGTTGGTTGGTTTTTGGTTTTTCGAGACAGGGTTTCTCTGTGTAGTCCTGGCTGTCCTGGAACTCACTCTGTAGACCAGGCTGGCCTCGAACTCAGAAATCTGCCTGCCTCTGCCTCCCAAGTGCTGGGATTACAGGCGTGAACCACCATGCCCGGCTTCAGATTACTTTTAATTATGTATGTGCCTACATGTGGATATGCACACCTAGTACAGATGCCCATGATGGTCGAAGATGTCAAGTGGTTGTGAAGTCCCTGGCATGGGTGTCAAGAAACAAACTAAAATCCTCTACAAGAGCAGTTTGCACTGAGCCATTTTCAGCCCTTTTCTAATTCTTGGTTAGTAGTATCCATACAAGGAAAAAAATCTACATAACACTAATACAACCATGTATTGTTTGGATATGTTATATGGAGTCATCAGATTTGCAGCTGTTTATTTATATCATGTGTGTGTGTGTGTGTGTGTGTGTGTGTGTGTGTGTGAGAGAGAGAGAGAGAGAGAGAGAGAGAGAGAGAGAGAGAGAGAGAACGAGAACTGAAATAGAGACTCTCACTATATAGCCCAGGCTGACCTGGAATTCAAAATATTCTTGCCTCAGCCTCGTAAGAGGAATTATGAGGCTGTGCCATCATGTGTAGTTGTCCTATGACTTGGGATTGGGAGAACAGTACTGGGAGAACGGTGCTGGGTTTGCCATATGGTTTGGAAGGATGATTTGTTGACTGGTTGTTTTTCAAAACAGGAAGGATCTCTGTAGACCAAACTACTCTGAAACTCATAGCAGTCCTCCTGCCTCAGCTTCTTATATATTAGGATTGGAAACCTGATCTACCACAACTTGAAAGCAGTGTTTATTTGACCTTTTCATTCTGCCTCCATGAGTATACCTGGTATCATTGACATAATATAGTCTTTATGTTGTTTTTGTTTCTGACCTAGGTTCAGTTTTCTTGAAGAAATAAGTTTTTGTTTATTTGCAATGTGTATCATACATACTTGTTTTAATGATAGAAAAACAGAAGCCCTCTTGTATTTGTATATGAGTGACAGCAATAGTTTAGCTTCATAGTAAAATTCACGATATAATTTCTTAGATACATGTTTATGAGAAATACTCTTTCTACTGAGGTTACCTTTTAGTTAACTTTTATCGCCCTTTGTCCTTGACCCACACAAAGAGAACTCCAGAAAATACATAACTTCATTTTAGTTATAACTAAAGATACAACCTCTGTGTATTATCTTAAATTATAAAATGTCTTTTTAATGAAAATAAAACTTGTTGGTTTCTGGTACTTAGTGTTCTACACACACTAACAAGAGCATAAAGTATATTCTCTGCAAAGATAGCAAGCCCCACATTGAGAAGTCACCTGCCGTGGGTTTACAGGAAAATCTAAATTAAAGGAAGCCTAAATAAACCTATGTTATTGTCTTAACTTTATACTCTTTCCCAGAGTGGATTTTGTTTTGTTTGTTTGTTTGTTTGTTGGTGAAGGTCTCCTAGTGATTAATCTAGGTTTTGTTTTATTAAGGAGTTTTAAACCCAAATGTAGTAGTGCATAACTTTAATCTCGGCACTTAGAAGGAAGGCTTCCTTGTTTGGGAAGCTGAGACAGGAGGATCACAGCAAGTATAAGGCTAACTTAATCTACATAGAGAGTTTCAGGGCAACCTAGGCTATGGAGTAAGACTGTCTCAAAGGGGGCAGAAAGTGTTAAATTAGTGACCTCTGCTTCCGTTTTTACATGTGGGTAGCATTTTTTCTCAGACATTTTCAGGCATTCATTTTCCTTGCACCCTACAACTCTGTACTAGCATCCTCCCCACCCCACACCCAGTAGATTCTGGTGTCAGATCAAAAGGTGAGTATCCTTTCTAGAAAGAATGAGAAGATGATAAAATTTTGTTCTGCTTTGTTTTGTTTTGATTTGATTGGGATAGTGTGGAAATTGAGGAAGGGCCTTGCTATGTATCCCAAGCTAGCTTCCAACCCACAGCATTCCTGCATCAGCCTCCCAAGAACTGCTATTGCAGATGAGCAGCACTGTGCCCAGCTCCTTGTCTTGTCTTTTTTGACCAAATGTTATTTATTTTTTGTCTAACAGATAGATTTTAGTAACCATATACCTTTTTTTGTTCTGAGGAATTATAATGATGGATTTTGCTTTATCATGGGGATAAATTCTTTCTTGGTTTCCTACCTGCAGTTCCAAGTCTAACCTCTGTCCATTTATACCCTCTGAAGGTTGGGTGTGGTTATCAAAAGTTACAGGTTAGCAGTGCTGTAGAAGGAAATCTTTGTCTCTGTTAGCATCATGTGTGCTCTCTGAGAATCTGAATACCAGTCATCTGGGCTATTTGGACTATCTGGGTATATTTTTGGAGTAAAGGAAATAAGACTTTCTGCCAGATTACTTTCTTTCAGTATGTAGCAGTGCATAACTTTAATCTCAGCACTTTGAGATAGATAGGTGAAGGTTATCATACATTTGTGTTGGGGACCCCTCAACACTTGGATTTGGCCATCTCTACAGGACCTGATGACAGCTTACTTTGCAGGGAAGGAGAGTCGCTCCCAGATAGCTCTCACGAGTGGCCCTGCAGCAGGAAGTGGTGGAGCAGATCTTCCTTGTTTGGGAGGAGCCTGAGGTAGACCTCGCATCCTGAGTCTGGAAGGTAAATTTGTTGTTACCTGTAAATGATGGTTCTGCTAGTTCATGCTATGCCAATCCAGACTTTGAAGGTGTCCCTCCTGCCAGCAAGAGAAGACAGATGACTTGGATGAAGGTGGCTGTCAAGCCCTGGGTCATTCAGTCTTCCACACTTAAAAGAATATTCCTTTAAATAAAAAGGCAGATTTGTCTATGAAATGACATTATTTCAACACATCGAGCACATACTCTGTTGTAACTGTAGTGCTCTATCTTGTTGACATTTGTTTCTTCATTTATTTTTTCATAGAATGAACTATATGGATTGGTTTAAGAGGGCCTAGCAGAACCACAACCTTACAGGCAAGAACAAATGTCACTTTCTGCTACTTTCTCCTATACCAATCCAGACTATAGGGACCAAACCAAAGATCTCCCACTCAAGTGAACATTACTTTTTTTTGTTGTCGTTTGTTTTTAAGTAAACATTGACACGTCTTTTCTTTAATAGATAACACTAAAAGATATCTCCTCCAAAAATAATACTGAAGCTTTTAAACCGAATCAGCACAATAAATTGTCAAGTCTAGCTCAGAAAGGAGTCCTGTATGCAAATTTCATTTCGTATGGTGTCCATCTAACCTGTAGCATGTCAGCATAACCATGCCTCTTCTCAATAAAAGTCAAATTCACAGACTTGGCAGTCCAGCAAAGAGTAGCTACCCTGCTGCAGCGGATGCAGCTGTATGCATGCATTTACCTATACCTACCCTCTCTGGTTGCTAGTCCTCACAAGAAACAAATACATGTTAGCTTAGTTTACCTGTCTTCCTTCTAGCCTCTCCTTTTCTGATCATATCTGCTGGCATTAGGGATGGCCCTACAGTCTAGAGTGATGTAGGTGGAGGTAGCAGAACCTGAAGGGTCCAGTTTTCCTGTTTAAAAAGGAGAAGCAGGTATGATGGCACACACACCTGTAAGGCTAGCACTTGGGATGGGGGAGGCTGTGGCAGGAGGATTCCAAATTAAGGCCAATGTGATGTACATGGCAAATTCCAGGCCAGCCTGAACTACATAGCAAAACCCTGTGTCAAAGGGGGAACAGGACTAGTTTTATTTTTTATTCCTCTCTTGAGAAAATATATGCGTGTTCCCTCTCCATAATTACAAACAATTGAGATTGGGCGTGTATGTCTCCAAGTAAGAGTAAGGGATATTCACTGCTTGCTTCCTCAAAGTGTTAGCCATTAACTGCTGTGTCTTTGGCTTCTAGTTCTATCTTAATTCACTATTTTTTGACATTGTTTCCTTTGGAGATTTATTAACTGTTTAGAAGACAAGAATTAAATGTTGCTTCAGACTGACTGGGTTCTAATAAACCTTCACAGTTTATTAGGGGCTTTCCTTTGACAGAATATATTTTCTTTCCCAATGTCCATATTTGCAGTTGATGTCTGTGCTTGCTTATCTTTTAATTTTGAGGCTGTTTTGTTTTTACCTGATTTATCCCTATTATCAGGTCTTCAAGAACCTCACCTTTTTTATTTATGTCTAGTTCTATATTCATGAAAACGTTGGTTATCCAGAGCCACAGAGACTAGAATTTTCAAAGTACTAATGAATAATTATAAACTCATGAACTTGATTTAATTTACTATTGCTTAAAGTCCAAGTAATTGTGTATTGCCTTGCAGCTAAGGGATATGTAGAAGTGGTTCGGGAACATGTTACCTTTTAGGATGCAGTTGTTATGCTCTTAAGATGGCAACTTTTCTCAGTCGCCATCCTAACCCGTGGTGTGGGAGCCCGTGGTCAGCAGCTCCAGCACTGAAGTTTCCTTTTCATAGTAATTGTTGCATAAGACATTTTGAAATAATAAGTTAACTGTTTACTGTAGGCCTTATTTCCCAGATCTCTTCAACTCCCTCTTTAATTATCCTTCCACTGCTCTTTTCCTGTCTGTCTTATCGACTGTATTTACATTGTGTAGATTTAACTTGCATTTCATATACCTGTTCTAGTTCTCTGGATCATATTGAATAAAGCCTGTTAATGATTATTTTTCTCTACTGTTGGGCAAGATTTTTAGAAATTAAGGGGTAAAGTATTCTTCACTCAGAATACATTAAGAACACTAAGTTCCTCCAGTCAGCTTGTCATTATGATGTCCGCCAAGTTTGGGATTCAGGTTTTAGAATAATTGTTACTGAAGTGTCACATTTGGTCTGTTGAATTTCAAAGTCAACATGGATCTAATATTTGTAGATTCTGTCTTCTATCTTGAATTTGATCCTGACTCTGGCTTTCTCCAGATAAAATTCTTTACAACAAGGAATAGAAACTATGCATTAAGAAAAAAATGAGTCGGTTAAAATGTGTATTTGAATATTCCATTACTGATGATACTTAATTTTAAATGATGTTTCCTACTTATGTTACTAAGATGATAATTTAATAATTTTTGTATGACAGGCACCTATGGGGACCTGCTGGGGTGATATCTCAGAAAATGTAAGGATAGAAGTTCCCAATACAGACTGCAGTCTACCTACCAAAGTCTTCTGGATTGCTGGAATTATAAAATTAGCAGGTGAAAAGCATACATGATTTACTTGAAAATGCCAGTGATACAAACTTTTGCTTAAAAAAATGTATACAAATTTTGCAAGTATTACAAAATAAATATGTATAGGAGTTGGCATATTTTTTTATAAATAGCCAGACAATATTTTTAGATTTGTGGTGTTTGCAGTCTATTTACACTCCTGTCTCTATTCATTTTAACCTGTGAACAACTATAGCAGCATATAAACAAATGTATATATCTGTAGAACTTTATTCTGAAAATTTGAGTCTGTTTCATAAAGCTGCCACACTTTATCTGAAGGAAACATTGTCCTTCAGTTCTTTCCAGCCATTAAAAAACAAAACAAAAGCAAGAAAACAGTATTCCAAGCCAGCTAAGTGGACTTAATCTTCAACTCCTCTCCCAATAACACACTACATATTGCTTTTATGCTTTAACTGCCCATAAAGTTACCTAAAGGTGGCTTTTATGCCAAGTATAGTGGCCCATACCTTTAATCCCAGCACTCGGGAGGCAGAGACAGGTGGGTCTCTGAGTTCAAGGCTAGCCCCATCTATGTAAAATGATTCAGATCAGCCTGGCCTACATAATAGAAAGAAAGCACTGTCTCAGAGGAAAAAAGGTATCCTGGAGAGCTGAGGGGATGAATTGAAGACCTGTGTATGCTGAGCAAGGCTTCTCCTAGTAAGCTTGGATCACTAGGGGAGGCCTTTGACCACTCTGGCAAGAGTCCTAGACTATATTTTCTCCTATCCGCTCAGACCCATTCTTTTTCCTTGAGACATCTGTCTATGTAAGAAGCATTCTTTAAATACTTCTGCTGTTCGTTGTACTATTAAAGGACAGCATTTATCTCCCAGATGTATGAGTCACTTGCATGTAAATAGTTCAAAGGATCAGCACATTTACTATCCAAGAATTATTCCTAATTACTGATTCTGGTTTTATATTTCTGGTTTTTCTTTTTGCCTCCTATGTCTTCCAAGTATATTCTTTACTATTTTGGTAGTAAGCCTTGGAGAGGCAGGGCCTACTACTATTACATCAAGTTAAGAAACAAAAGCAAGAAAATCCCCCCAAAACTCATATACTAGCCGGCAACAAAAAGAGCTTGTCTCAAATAAGGTGAAAGGAGAGGACCAGTAACTGAGATTGCCCTCTGACCTGCGGGGGCGCGCGCGCACACACACACACACACACACACACACACACACACACACGTGTAGGAAGAGTCTTCAGCCCTGTAGTCAGTTTGATGCCAGCTTCATCTCCATGAAACCCTACCTCAGAAGAAAACTACCCATTCTCAGGAAACCACCCTCCTCCCACTTTTTCCACTGTGGTGTTCCCCAATCCCAAGCATTTGAGAAATTATAGGTGAGATTGAAATACAGAGGGAAAAGCCATGCTCTGAAGAATTGTCTTTGTATTTAAAAGGATCCTCAGCCAGGTGGTGGTGGCGCACGCCTTTAATCCCAGCACTTGGGAGGCAGAGGCAGGTGGATTTCTGAGTTCGAGGCTAGCCTGGTCTACAGAGTGAGTTCCAGGACAATCAGGGCTACACAGAGAAACCCTGTCTTGAAAAAAACAACAACAACAAAAAAGGATCCTCAAAGTTGAGCAATAGTCCAACAGGATCAGTATTGGCCACAGCATCCTATTCCCTAGCATGGAACTGGAGTCCTTGGAAGGGTCTAACCTCTGCTAATAAACAGCAGGTGCTTCTGCTACAAAGGGACAGCAAAGCTTGACAGCCATTACCCCTTAAGAGCTATATCATTTTAGTTATGTTTCTTACTGTGTAATGACTGATTTGTTGGCTTTAGGTTATAATGCCCTTTTGAGATATGAAGGATTTGAAAACGATTCTTCTCTGGACTTCTGGTGCAATATATGTGGGTCTGATATTCATCCAGTTGGTTGGTGTGCAGCCAGTGGAAAACCTCTCGTTCCTCCTAGAAGTGAGTGAGCGGCCTCATGGTCATTAATTCTGTTCTAAACTTCAGATTCATTTATTTTATAGGTATGAAAACTTGGCCTGTATGTATCTATACATGAATAAATGCATGCCTGAACCCACAAAGGGCACTGGAGCCCCTCAGCTACAGTTCTAGGCGTTTGTGAGCCGCCATGTTGGCGCTGGGAATGGCACCTCGTCCTTCCAGAGCAGCAGCAAGTGCTCTAAACCACTGAGCCCAGCAGTTCTCCAGCCCACAGTCATTCAAAACATGACTAAGTGGTGCTGTACATAATTCCAAAGTAATTAAAGAATTAAAATGGATAGTTTTATGTCAAATAATTCTTATGCTAGCAAGACATATGCTTATTTTCTCCATGCTTGCTACCTTTAAGCACCTTAATACTCATAACTTCTTGTTGTTAACCTTGTTTCTTTGGTTTTGGGGTTGTTATTAATTTGTGAAACAGTTCTGTCTGCTAAAGGATAACTAGTTATTTCTTTTATTTTAGCTGTTCAACATAAATACACAAACTGGAAAGCCTTTCTAGTAAAAAGACTTACTGGTGCCAAAACACTTCCTCCTGATTTCTCACAAAAGGTAAAAATAGGATCCTTAAAGAATATAAGAGCTCTTTTAAAAGAATGATTTAGAACTTTACAGAATTATAATTTCTGAACTATTAAACACCAAATACATTTTCAGAGAGGGTAACTCATACCCATAATCTCAGTAGTGAGGAGACCGAGGCAGAAGTTTTAAGTTTACTTCTAGGCTAAAGAGTGAAACCCTGTCCCCCAAAACAAGAGCTAGGCCTGGTGGTGCGTACATTTAATCCCTGCAGTTGGGAGGCAGAGGCTGGTAGATATTTGTAAATTCAATCTCAGCCTTATCTACATAGCAGGTTCCAAAACAGGCAGACAGGCAGGCAGACAGAGAGAGAGAGCAATATTAAAGCTGCATATAGACCTTTGTCATGAGTCTCCAACAAGATTTTTCTGCTTTTGTTTGAAGGTTTCTGAGAGTATGCAATATCCTTTCAAACCTTGCATGAGAGTAGAAGTAGTTGACAAGAGGCATTTATGTCGAACAAGAGTAGCAGTGGTAGAAAGTGTAATTGGAGGAAGACTACGGCTGGTGTATGAAGAGAGTGAAGATAGAACAGACGACTTCTGGTGCCACATGCACAGCCCCTTAATCCACCATATCGGGTGGTCTCGAAGCATAGGCCATCGGTTCAAGAGATCTGGTAAGCAACTGTCACAAAAACTTTCGATAATATTAGTGAGGTTAAATAACTACTTGGTTGTTTCTCCTACAAAGTGTAGATCCAAAATAGCATTCTAATCTGATTATTCTACAGTAATTAGCGTACAAATTCCTTATGTTCCTTCTACTTCCTCTCCATTTGAGATGATGGACATTCATGCATGAGACCATGGGTTTGATTTCTAGCACAAAAAGACAATTTTAATCCCTTTTTCTCACAACTACAATTGTATTCCTACTCTTTTTTTGTGTGTGTTTTTGTTTTTCTTTTGGTGGGAGGTTTTTTGTTTTGTTTTGTTTTGTTTAAGATTTATTTAAAATATGTAAGTACACTGTAGCTGTCTTCAGACACTCCAGAAAAGGACATTAGATCCTGTTATAGATGGTTGTGAGCCACCATGTGGTTGCTGGGATTTGAACTCAGGACCTTTGGAAGAGCAATCAGTGCTCCTAACCGCTGAACCATCTCTCCAGCCCCCTTTTGTTTTGTTTTTTGAGACAGGGTTTCTCTGTGTAGCCCTGGCTGTCCTGGAACTCACTCTGTAGACCAGGCTGGCCTGGAACTCCGAAATCTGCCTGCCTCTGCCTCCCAAGTGCTGGGATTAAAGGCGTGTGCCACCACCACCCTGCTCTTTTTTTTTTTTTTTAAATCCAGACCATTTGAAAACTATGAGATCTCCTTTCCACCTAATTTTATTCTAAATGGCAAGATGCATTTGAACTAGACTTGGTATGAAATATACAAAAACATTGTTCTAGAGAGGCCTAGTGGTATAGACCTGTACTCACAGTTATGCAGGAGGGTCAGGCATGATCATTCATCATAAATTCAAGGACAGCCTCAGCATAGTAGTGAGCCCCTCCCTCAAAACAAAAAGTGAAAATAACTGTGGAGATAGTTGAGTGTTGGAGTATTTGGCATTTGTGAGGCCCTCTCTTCGATCTCCAGTACTATACCAAAAATGGGGGGGAGAAGCTTCTGATACTGCAATTCCTTTATTGTGGAATTATCAGCATTGTAATTAGCATAAATGTAATAGCATATATGCATGTACTCTGTAGACAGAAAAGTCTTTATTATTTTCACCACAAAAAAATGCAAAAAATATGGGGGTTTTTTGCCATGTTTTAGTATGTTACATAGCTTGTAAGTTTGAACCCTTCCAGGAAGTGTGGTTTTTGGTCTTCTCAAGAATGCTAACACA
This sequence comes from Apodemus agrarius, assembly GCA_964023405.1. Classification (NCBI taxonomy): domain Eukaryota; kingdom Metazoa; phylum Chordata; class Mammalia; order Rodentia; family Muridae; genus Apodemus; species Apodemus agrarius. Next base: position 80,192,953 of record OZ030015.1, read on the forward strand.
CTAGTCTGTAACTTTTCCTTGTAACTTTTCCTTGTAGATATTACAAAGAAACAGGACGGACATTTCGATACACCACCACACTTATTTGCTAAGGTAAGAAGTTTCTGCAAGCCCTCAGAAGTCAGGTTGAAAAGGGCTTGTGGCATTTCCTAAAACTATGGATATCACTTATGCTCACTTAAAAAAAATAAAATCTTCATAGTCCTAAGGTGTCACAAATCCTTATTAGACCCATTCCTAAACTATGTGTATTCGTGTATTCTTTCTGTTCCCTAAGGAAACTGAGCTATAACATTAGATAGAAAATCGAGTAAATGTTGCAAGTTAGGAATATTTTCATCATTAAAGTGAAAACATTTAGGAAGCTGACGCAGGAGGATTACCACAAAGCCAGTCTGTGGATAGTTTAGCAGGTTCAATTACTAATTCTGAACATCTGTAAAAAGCCTGGCTGAGATACCATGGAGGACATGTGTAATCCCAGTACTCCTACAACCCAATAGGAGGCACAGATAAGATTATCACTTGGAAGAGTATCACTCATACGGCCTATGGTACACAGTGCAGTGGACACAAGAGAGGCCCTACCTCAGCAGGGTGGGAAGGAAGAAGTGACTCAGAAGTTACCCTCTGACCTGCATGTGCTTGGTAGCATGTACACATAAATATACATACATACACACAGTAAATAAGTAAGTCTAAAGGACATGTGTAATAGTGTATGTATTTTCTGTAGGTAAAAGAAGTAGACCAGAGTGGAGAATGGTTCAAAGAAGGAATGAAATTGGAAGCTATAGACCCATTAAATCTTTCTACAATATGTGTTGCAACCATTAGAAAGGTAAGAGAATATATTCTAAATAGAAAAATTCTGGCCGGGCGGTGGTGGCGCACGCCTTTAGTCCTAACACTTGGGAGGCAGAGGCAGGCGGATTTCTGAGTTTGAGGCCAGCCTGGTCTACAGAGTGAGTTCCAGGACAACCAGGGCTACACTGAGAAACCCTGTCTCAAGAGAAGAAAAAAAAAAAGAAAGAAAGAAAAATTCTATCAGAGGAACCAGGTTTAAAATCAGAAGGGGGCCTCAAGTAGGTGTCTACTGGAAAAAAAAAAGTATGTCTGAATCTTCATTGGGAAGAATGGTATTAATACTTTCTAAATAAACTTGAGTTGTCAAATCTGTTTATTTTTTTAATGTGTTATAGTCAATGACTTCACAACCCCTCTTCACCCAGAACTTTAATGCAACCCCTGACAAAAGGTTTATGAAATACTTCTACAAATCAAACACAAATACATCACAAATTTATTTTAAAACTTTTGGAGCTAGGCATGGTGGTGCACATCTTTAATCTCAGCACTCAAGAGGCAGATCTCAGTGAGTCCAAGAACAGCCAGGGCTCTGCAGAGAAACCCTGTCTCAGAGGGGAAAAAAAATGGCATGTGTATAATTTTACCCATTATTAAAGACAGAAATCAAATTTGCATACTAGTGAAATTAATGTTTGTTGCCTAATAGGACAATCCAAATATAGTTTAGTTTGTACTTACCCACTGAAGAATAAAGAAGGAGAAATGGTACTAACTTCAGTTGTGGGCTAGGATATTGCAGGCAGCTTTTGTTATAATAGCATCCACAATACAATGTGGGAGAAAAGGAGTCTATTTTAGCTTAACTCTATAGGCCATCAATGAAGAACCTAATACAATGAAACAGACACAGAGCAGCTAGCCACTGACTTCTCAGCTACCTTGTCTTCCTTTGTGCCTCTGCTTCATGAGTTCTGGCATTAAAGGTGTATACTACCACTTGTAGCCATCTGGGACCTTCCTGCCTAGGGATGGAACCACTCACAAGGGGCTACACCAATTAACAATCAAGAAAATACCCCACTGATATGTTCACAGGCCACTTTGATAGAGACTTCCTCAGTTGAGATTCTCTTCTTCCTGGTGACTTTAGTTTGCGTCTAGTTGACAGAGACTAATCACCACATTAATGAAATGGCCAAGTGGTTGACATGCATACAATATGCATTCAAAAAGGTTAGGGCTGTGGGTATAGCTCAATGATAGAGTGCTTGCCTAACAGGTGCAAGGCTTTGGGATTGATACCCTATATCCCCCACACCCCCAAAAAGTCAGGCTTCAGAGTTGGCTCCACAGTTAAAAGTACTTGATAGTCTTGCAAGAGGATCTGGGGTTTGGTTCCCACCACCTACACAGTGACTCAACCATCTGTAACCCTAGTTCCAGGCACTCTGATTCCATTTCTGGCATGCATAAGCACCAGGAACACATGTTACACAGATACCCATATACATAAATTTTTTTAAAAATTTAATGAGTACTTTAAATTTTTTTTATAAAAACAAGATCCAGAATGTTTGAGATAAGAGTTGTGAGCTAAGCCCGGTGGTGGTGGTGGTGGTGGTGGTGGTGGTGGTGGTGGTGGTGGTGGTGGTGGTGGTGGTGGTGGTGGTGGTGGTGGTGGTGGCAGCGCACGCCTGTAATCCCAGCACTCTGGGAGGCAGAGGCAGGCGGATTTCTGAGTTCGAGGCCAGCCTGGTCTACAGAGTGAGTTCCAGGACAGCCAGGACTACACAGAGAAACCCTGTCTCAAAAAAAAAAAAAAAAAAAAAAATGTGAGCTAAGTGATATTTTCTAAAGGACTAAAGAAGGAGTTGTTGGCTTGAGGCAACGGCTAGCTACCACTCAGAGAACATTCTCAGCATAGAGATCAAATGGACACTGAGGCTCTGCAAGGGAGAAAACCGCCCTTGGTCGTGAAGTTGAAAGTGTCTGAGGTCATTGAAACAAAGTAAAGAGCTAAAATGAGAAATCTAAGGATTGAAGGTGAAAAGCCAATTCCCAAAAGAATCATGCAGGGAATAATGAAGAAGTGACTATTAATCACTAGACTAGAACATGACAATCTGGGGGTGTGGAAGGACAAAAAGTAAAAGGCATTAATCAAGTGTTATATAAAATAAGATTTAAGAGCAGGCATAAATAGTAGTAAATGCTTTTATCTCGGCATTCAGAAGATAGAGGCTGCAAATCTGAGTTTGAGGCCAGCCAGTCTACATAGTGAGTTCCTTGCCAGCCAGGGCTACATAGTAAGATCCTGTCTCACCAATTAAGGTTTTATTTGAGGAGGTTAGTGTCATGGAAAACACAACACTGAATTCAATTTTTTTTCTTTTTTTCTTTTTTGGATGTTAGGGTATAAAATCCTTTCAGTGTAATGGATTTGGGAAATATTAAACATGTAAAACGTGTTTGGACCAAGGTCTTGTGATAATTGAGCAAGATATAGAAGTTTATTGTGTTAAAAATAAATGTGGGGGAAGGCAGGCAGATTTCTTAGTTCGAGGCCAGCCTGGTCTACAGAGTGAGTTCCAGGACAGCCAGGACTACACAGAGAAACCCTGTCTCGAAAAACCAAAATAAATAAATAAATGTATGTATGTATGTATGTGGGGGGAACTAGACATGGTTCCACAAGTCTGTAATTCCAGCCTTGAGAATTTGGAGCAAGAGCATTTCCAGTTCTAGTATTGGGAGGCAGGAATGCTATATATTAACTGGAGTCTAAGGCGTGATTACAGCGTTGAGGGGACTCTTGGTTGGGCCCAGTTAGTCTTGGTGTCAGAAGAATATGGTAAAAAACAACAGGTTGAAGCCTGAAGAAGGGTGAGGGTTAGCAAAAGGGTTTATTTCCTATGTAAAAAGTGAGAAGAGAAGGAAAACATTATCATGTTAGTACTAACAACCTGACACTGTGTGTGTGTGTGTGTGTGTGTGTGTGTGTGTGTGTGTGTGTGTAGAAATCATCAGAGGGCAACTTGAGATATTGAGATCTCTTCACTATGTGAGTCCTGTGAATTGAACTCTGGTCATCAGACTTTGGCAGCCAAGCATTTCACACACTGGGCACTAGAAGGCTTACTCATAAAAAAGTATTATTTGGGGCCCGGCGGTGGTGGCGCACGCCTGTAATCCCAGCACTCTGGGAGGCAGAGGCAAGTGGATTTCTGAGTTCGAGGCCAGCCTGGTCTACAGAGTGAGTTCCAGGACAGCCAAGGCTATACAGAGAAACCTTGTCTCGAAAAAACCAAAAATCCAAAATACAACAAAAAAAAAAGTATTATTTTTTTAGTCAATAATTGGCCAAACACATTGTTTTTCCAAACATCTAAGTCATCTCTTTGTAAACTTCGCTTTTCTGAAATCAATTCTGTATGATTTTTGTTTGTTTCTGGTATTCATTAACAATGTATATCAGTTTCTTTTATTATATCTATTTAACATGCAGTGAAGAAGTGTTTTTTACTTGTAAAGCATCATTAATAGATTTTCCTTTTAGAATGTTGTTTTAACATGTATACATGTTCAAGTACTTGGGATTCTCTTGATTTCACAGGTGCTGGCTGATGGATTCCTCATGATTGGGATTGATGGCTCAGAAGCAGCAGATGGATCTGACTGGTTCTGTTATCATGCAACCTCTCCTTCTATTTTCCCTGTGGGTTTCTGTGAAATTAACATGATAGAACTGACTCCACCCAGAGGTACTCCATCCTGGTATAAACACTCAGTTTTTTGCCTTGCTTTGTTTTTGTGTGTTATCTGCTTACATTTAACACAGCCCTGGTCTTAATTTATTGAATGTGTATTTATACACAATATGTGTGAGTATGTATAGGTAGACTAAAACATATAAGAGCTGTGAGATATTCTGAAGCCAAGCCTAGTAGTACATGCCTGAAATCCCAGCACCTGGGAGCAAAGCCAGGAGGATCACTTACATGTTGGAAACATGCCTGTTCTATATAGTACAGGCCAGCCAGTGTTGTACAAGACCCTGTCTCAATGTTAATACATTAAGTAAAGTAAAAATACAATCTTTGGGGACTAGAGAGATGACTCAGGGGTTAAGAGCACTGACTGTTCTTCCAGAGGATCTGGCTTCAGATCCCAGCACCCACAGGGCAGCTCTCATATGTCTGTAACTCCAGGATCTGACATTGTCACACAGAAATACAGGCAAAACACCAATGCACATAAAAATAAAAAATTTTAAAACCAACAACCTTTGTATTCTAGTTTATTTTAATAAGTTACAATGCACGTTTTTCCTGAATTTGTGTTACAATGTATATCAATATTTATAGACCCTCTAATATAGTGATCTCAGTATGTTCCTGTACATAAGCCTTTTATTTAGTTAGTTATTTTTATTTTTCATATGGGTGATTTGCCTGGGTGTATGTCTGCACCACTTGTGTGCCTGGTGCCTGAGGAGCCAAGAAGAGGACATCAGGTCCCTTGAAACTATAGCTAAAGACAGTTAATAGCTGCAGGTGCTGAAAGTGAGCCGTGCTCTTCTGGAGAGCAGCCACTGGCCTTAGCACCCACATGGACATCTTTAGTATTTTAAGTATTAACTATTTAATAGTATTTTAAGTATCCATTTAATGAATGGAAAGAAAAGGCCGTCTGTTTTTAGATTATCATATGCCTTTTAAAGCTTTTGTTTGTTTTGTTAAGACATGATTTCTGTATTCTTAGATGGTCTGGAACTTACTGTAGACCATAGATATTTTCTTGCCTCTGCCTCCAGAGGGCTGGGATTAAAGGTGTGCACAACCACACCCAGCTAGCCATCTTTTAAAAGAAAGTTTTGGGGACTGGAGAGATGGCTCAGTGGTTAAGAGCACTGACTGCTCTTCCGAAGGTCCTGAGTTCAAATCCCCACAACCACATGGTGGCTCACAACATGCTACAGTATACTCATATATAAAATAAATAAGTCTTTAAAAAAAAGAAAAGAAAGTTATGTCTTTAGCAACTCTCATAGTTTAACCAGTGACCTTTAATTTTAATACCTTTACTTTGGGTTTTTCTCTTAAGATGGGGTTAAAGCAAAAAAGAATTGTTGAAAGTATAAGCTAATTTAGTTTCCTGAAAAAAAAAAAAGTATTAAGTGTTAGACTGTTCTAAAACCTAGTATTGCAAGTTGTAGCTCTTGATGGTAGGAGTACTTGCCTAGCTTGTTGAGGCCTTGATTAGATCCCCAGTGACACACACACACACACACACACAGAGATTGAGAGAGAGAGAGAGAGAGAGAGAGAGAGAGAGAGAGAGAGAGAGAAGGCAGAAGTTGATCCGTGTAGTCACTTTTGCATTGAGATAAGGAGGCACACACATGTGTCTGCAAGGGGGGCATCTTCATACTATGGGACCAGAAATTCTTCAAGCCATTAAGTGCCTCTTCAATACTTGAACATGGAGGCAAAGGACGAAGGCATTCACCTTCCACTGCATAGCATGTTTGACGCTTGCCTAAGCTATTTGGGACCCCGATCTCAAAAATAAAAATATTCTTTAAAAAAAAAAATAGAATGAAAAGAAATTACCTTTACCTCCTAAATCTGAGATTTCATGTACTGAGTTGCTGACTTAAGGTTATGCTAATTTTAAATGTACTGTTACCTAAACCAGTTGTATTTTTTAGGTTACACAAAACTTCCTTTTAAATGGTTTGACTACCTCAGGGAAACCGGCTCCATTGCAGCACCAGTAAAACTGTTTAATAAGGTAAATTTGAATGGTAGCATGATCATGACATTAGAGTGGAAACTATTCTTGAGTTAAAGTTCTTTGGCTTATATTAGAATTTCTTAATGAAAATCAACCAAAAAAAAATGAGTATTTTCTTTAAGGAAAGAAGCAAGTTTATAAACTTTTTTAGTGTAAGGGGGGGTGTTTTGTGCCATGTGGTGGCATAACTGAGGAACTGTTATCAATGTTGGGAAATGATTTCAGATGTTTCTTTTTGTGTCCTGAGCACCAGTGATGATACTTTATTTCTCTGTGTTAGGATGTTCCAAACCACGGATTCCGTGTAGGAATGAAGTTAGAAGCTGTAGATCTCATGGAGCCTCGGTTAATATGTGTAGCCACAGTCACGCGAATTATTCATCGGCTCTTGAGGATCCACTTTGATGGCTGGGAAGAAGAGTATGACCAGTGGGTGGACTGCGAGTCCCCGGACCTCTACCCTGTGGGCTGGTGTCAGTTAACTGGGTATCAGCTACAGCCTCCAGCATCGCAGTGTAAGTGACTGCAGACAACACATTCTTGTATAAAACCAGCTAATTCTCCAGAGACGTATCACATATGTCACAGGGCAAGCTCACAGCACAAGAATCTGTCAGTGTCAGATAAGGCGCCAGGTAAAATATTAAGACTCAGCAATATCACAGAATTAGGCGTGTATGCCATGGCAGAGTAAACTCTGTCTCGGTGACAAAGTTAAGTCACATAATTAAACTGCACAGCCGGGCGTTGGTGGCCCACGCCTTTAATCCCAGCACTTGGGAGGCAGAGGCAGGCGGATTTCTGAGTTCGAGGCCAGCCTGGTCTTCAGAGTGAGCTCCAGGACAGCCAGGACTACACAGAGAAACCCTGTCTCGAAAAAAAAAAAAAAAAAAAAAAAAAAAAACCAAAAAAAAAAAAGATAAACTGCACTATTGCTGAGCTACACATTACAGGCTGGAAACTCAGAGTTCATAAATGCTGTTGAGTAAATAGGCACATGGAGTTTTTAGGTTTTGGTTTTCCAAGATAGGGTTTCTCTGTAGCCCTGGCTGTCCTGGAACTCACTGTGTAGACCAGGCTGGCCACAAACTCAGAGGTCTGCCTGCCTCTGCCTCGGGAATGCTGGGATTAATGGCATTTTGGTTTTGTAGGACTAAATATACCCTTTAAAAGCAATGTATACTTTTTTTTCCCCCTGAGACAGGGTTTCTCTGTTTAGCCCTGGCTGTCCTGGAACTCTATAGACCAGGCTGGCCTCGAACTCAGAAATCCACCTGCTTCTGCCTCCTAAGTGCTGGGATTAAAGGCATGCACCACCACTGCCCGGCCAATGTGTACTTCTTAAAAGATGATGATTTTCATAAAGAATTGTCTAATTATTCTCCATTACCAATTTTCCTTTTTATTTTTCAGCATCAAGAGAAAGCCAGTCAGCTTCTTCAAAACAGAAGAAAAAGGCTAAGTCTCAGCAATACAAAGGACATAAGAAAAGTGGGTCACCATGTGTTTGCGTATATTTTCTAATTGTTAAGCAATTAAGGTCACAGTATTCTTGCACAGGAAATTACATCCCTGTGAGAACTGATGTTTGTTCACTATGTATCATGCTTAAAGGTGCAGTATGACATAAAAGGCAAACCTTCTTGATACTAAGAAACAGTTTTAATTAACAAGAGAAACAATCAGGTATTCTTTATCTGTGTGTCTCAAGCATACAGATAAAGAATAGAGCCTTAGAATGATTCTTGAAATAATTATAGGTCTACTTAAGTTTAATCCCTTTTAAAAAAAACTTTAATAAAGCAAAAAGCAGTACTTGATGCTTACAGTAGCTATTGTCATTATCAACTCTATATCTGGAATACTAATACTGAGAAATTCACATTAAGAAGGGCTGAGGAGACAGGTAAAATAAAAAAAGTAGGGGGCTGGTGAGATGGCTCAGCAGGTAGAACCAGTCCTTCTCTTAAGTTTGAGGCCAGTCTGGTCTACAGAGCAAGTTACAGAACAACCAGAGCTACACAGAGAAACCCTATCTCAGAAATAAACCCAGTAAGGTGGAGAATACTATGTCTCCAAATAAAGAACACATTCCCATATAAATACATGGGTGTATCACAGGCACACAACAGAATGAGAAAAAGATCGGAGTTGATGTCTAACAAAGTCAACTTTTTAATGCTTTGTAAACGGTAAATTATGGTTATCATTATTAGCCACAATAATAACAACAAAATATTTTTCACTACCATAATAAGCCATGGTTTTTTGTTTTTTGTTTTGTTTTGTTTTGTTTTTTGAGACAGGGTTTCTCTGTGTAGCCCTGACTGTCCTGGAACTCACTCTGTAGACCAGGCTGGCCTCGAACTCAGAAATCCGCCTGCCTCCGCCTCCCAAGTGCTGGGATTACAGGTGTGCACCACCATGCCCGGCAAGCCATGGTTTTTTTATATTGGTGAACTTGAAGAGAATTTTATTCTAATATTTAAAAAAAAAAAAAAAAACTTTTAAGGTACTTTTTATAGTAAAATGTACCTAAGTCTGAACTAAGTATTCTGTGAGTTCTTCCTAATTACAGTTATTTATAATTTTTTAAGGTAAAGAACGTAATTACTGTGTTAGTGCTTTGAAAAACAAGTTTCCTCCCAGCATAAAACCCTATCTATAGCTGGAAAGGTGACTCAGTGGTTAATAACAACTGTCTTGCTGTTCCAGAGGTCCTGAGTTCAGGTCCCAGCAACCACATGGTGCCTCACATTCATCTGCACTGGGGCCTGATGCCCTCTTCTGGCCTGCAGGCATTCTTGCAGATAGAGTGCATACATACATACATACACACACACACACACACACACACACACACACATATACATACATACATTGTTTTTTTTAAAAGCCTCAACTCATGATGACTTGCATAGACATGCATACCGCTTTCCTCTGTGGCAAAGCCTTCCACAGAGTCAGGGTTACTTTGCCCATCAGGAGCTTGGTAATGCAGTTGTTCACCTACAAGAACTTAGCACTGCTAGACCACTCACAGAATGAGGTCTGCTGATTCAAACTTGCTCAGGAAGAATTCACATGTGAATTTCATGTCCCTAAATTAACTGGCAGGTATGCCTACTCAACTTTCTATAAAGAGGATTTAACTGGCTTATTTAAACTGTGTTAATTTGTGTTAGACAGGAACTTGAGTAAGGTTTCATAAGTTTCTAAGACATTGAAGTCAAACAGTGGTTTTTAGCCATGGAGAGACATGGCTGTAATCCCAGCATTCAACAAGCAGAGAAGAGAAGATCAGGAATACAAGTTTATTCTCAGTTCCATAGCAAGTTCAAGACTTACCTGGGCTCTATCTTAAGGGCAAGAGGGGAAAGTGAGAGGATATACACACACATAAATATGTGGGGTTTGTTTGCATAATATTAACATATTAATATGTACACATATGTATATGTACATATGTGTGTATGTATAATATATAGTCCTTCCCAGTGGTTTATGAAGACTTTTTTACTAGGCTGGTCATGGTGGCTCACACTTGTAATCTTAGACCTTGGGAAGCTAAGGGAGAAGGATGGCCACAAGTTTCAGGCCAACCTGGAATATAAGACTGTCTTCAAAAACAGAAAGGAGAGGCTAGAGCGATGTCTCAGCTATTAGGAGATCTTGCTGTCCCAGTAAATGACTAGGTTCAGTTCCCAAACCTACATCAGGCAATTCACAAATGGTCTGTAACTCTGGTTCCAGGGGATCCAAGTTCCTTTATTGGCTCAGAGGCCCCATGCACATACACCCAGATGTGCATGTGTACACATAGAATCTTTGTGTTTTAGATAATCTTTTTGACTGACTAATGAGCATTATATGCACAATTCGCATGCCTCCCCTTTGTGACCCTTGCAGGGTTTGTTTCTGGCTTAAATGTTTGGATCTTTGAATTCCTGGACTAGGAATATGGGAATAAATAAATGAACTGATGAAGTAAGAATAATAGTTACCCAAATTTCAGTGCTGTTTAACATTGCCGGATTTCTGAATTAGCTAGAGATAAACTCTAGTTATAGATGGAACATATAATTTTTTTTTTTTTTTTTTTTTTTTTTTTTTTTTTTTGGTTTTTCGAGACAGGGTTTATCTGTGTAGTCCTGGCTGTCCTGGAACTCACTCTGTAGACCAGGCTGGCCTCGAACTCAGAAATTCGCCTGCCTCTGCCTCCCGAGTGCTGGGATTACAGGCATGCGCCACCACGCCCGGCTGGAACATATAATTTAACTCTGACATATTGATCTTAATACTGTGCCATCATCTCTAGCACCTTTAAATTACTTGACTTGAGAAAAGAAAAACATAAATCCATGGGTCCTTAGTAAAACCCCCTGGGACCAGATATGTTTTTGTTTTGGAATTGGAAATTTTTTTCCATTACAGAAAAGAAATAAATTTTATGGCATATACTATGTAACAGACTGCAATCTCTGGGGTGTTTTCTGAAGCAAAATATAGATGTTTACAGTAAGTGGGCCAAATAAAGATAATAAATATGTCACTAAGTGACTGATTTTATTGCCAAAACATTTTTTTAATGCTTTTTTTTTTCTTTTTTTTTTTTTGGTTTTTTTTGTTTGTTTGTTTTTTGAGACAGGGTTTCTCTATGTAGTCCTGGCTGTCCTGGAACTCACTCTGTAGACCAGGCTGGCCTCGAACTCAGAAATCAGCCTGCCTCTGCCTCCCAAGTGCTGGGATTAAAGGCATGCACTACCAAAAAAAAATGCGTTTTGAATGTTGGGATTGAAGAGCAGAAATGTAGTAAACAGTGACTTTACAGTAGTAAGGGACTGCTGCTTCCTACTGCTTAGGTTTGTTTTTTCCTGCTATTGGAAATCTTTCGCACAAGGCTAAGTGTGGTGGATCGGGCTTTTAATTCCAGTGTTGGGGAACAGGACAGGAGGATTACTGCAAACTCAAGGCCAGCCTGGGCCACTTAATGAGTTTTAGGCCAGCCTAACTTACAGAGAAAGCCTGTCTTTGAGGGGGCAACTAGGACTGCAGAGTGGTGCTAGAAAGCTTTCTCAGTAAAGTACTTGTCATGGTCTTGAAGATCAAACTTTGGTTCCCTGAACCTACCTTAAAAAAAAAAAAAAAAAAAAAAAAACAGCAATGTGATACATGCTCTTGGCCTCAATGCTAGAAGGCAGAAGTAGGATCCCGTGCTCTCCAGCTAATCAACCCAGCCTAATTAGCAAGTTCCAGAAGTATATGACTCCACACACACACACACACACACACACACACACACACATCTTCATAAACACACGTACACAGACACACACAAAGAAATCCTTCCCACAAAGCCTGTTACTAAAATGTGAAAGAATGCCGGGCGGTGGTGGCGCACGCCTGTCATCCCAGCACTTGGGAGGCAGAGGCAGGCGGATTTCTGAGTTCGAGGCCAGCCTGGTCTACAGAGTGAGTTCCAGGACAGCCAGAACTACATAGAGAAACCCTGTCTCAAAAGACCAAGGGGGGGGGGGGACCTGAAAGAACTTGGGGTTTAAAAAAAAAAAAAACAACTAAGTTGTCTGGGAGCTGGAGAAAGTGCTAGGTGCTCTGAAAGATGACCCAAGTTGGAATCCAACACATGTGGTAGTTCATAACTGCCTATGACTCCAGCTCCAGTAGGTCCAACAGCCTCTTGCCTCTGAAGGCACCTACATGTATGTGCATATTGACACACAGGCACATGAATAAAAATCTTAAGTTCTCCATTACAGCAGACTTTTGACATACCAGGTGAGTTTCAAAGCCTGGTGCTTGTCTTCAAGTTGGCCGATAGATTGTTGTACTCGAGCTCTGCTGTTTCCTCTGTATAACTAGTTACAGTAGTCCTCACTGTCCACCAGCGTGGGGAGGTGACTGCCTTTGCTGTCTAGCATGGTGAGCAGTGGGCCAGTTGTGCCATAGTTGTGTTGTGTGGGGATCGTTGTTAGCTAGCACTTGGAAAATAAGAGTACTGTTTGACCAGGAGGAGGGTTTTATAAATGTTCAGCCTCAGAAGAGTGTCTTTCTCACACCATAGTAATTCTGGAGCAGTTTCAGATTTCACCACTTTGAGGTGCTGCTATTTATATAGGACTTGGTGGTTTTGCCTGGTATTTTACTTGTAAATGTGTTAAGTCAAGTAATCACTGCACATGGCATTGGCCTGGCAATTGTGAGCAGAGTGTGAACCCACTTACCTTTCAGATTCATTTTTATGAGAATACTGTTGACTTAGATTTATATATTTCATTCTGATTATCTGAAGTTTAGCTGGTATTGGGTTAGGAGGAAAACAAAGTGTACATCTATAAAGATAAGTGAATATATTCCACTTTGTTGTACCCTTATTTTTGCAGTTTAGTGGTTTAGTGTTTTCCAAGTTCCAAGCATATTTTAGTTTTGTCAAAAGCATTTTATAAGTTCTAGAGTATGTTTGCTTATAAAAAGTGGTTTATGCCTTTAATTCTAGCACATAGGAGGTAAAGATGGGAGGGTCAGAACCCCAAGGACACTCCCAGCTTCCCAGTGAGTTTAAAGGCAGCCTACTGTACGTGAGGCCTTGAAAATAAGAAAGCTGAGCACAGTGGCACACACTTGTGATTCCAGCCTTAGGGAGATGAGGACAGGATGGGCAGGAGTTCAAGTCCAGCCTTGTCTACGGATTGAGCTTAAAATCAGCCTAGACAGGGGGCTTGACAAATGGTTCAGCATTAAGAGCACTGGCTGCTCTTCTAGAGATCCTAAGTCTAATCTCCAGCACCTACATGGTGGCTCACAACCATTGTAATAGAATCCAATGCCATCTTCTGGTGTGTCTGAAAACAGCGACAGTGTACTCATATACATAAAAATAAATTAATCTTAAAAAAAAAAAAAATGAACCTGGGCTACCTGAGAACCTGTCTTACTATGTGAGCTTAAGAACTCTGTAAGCAGTACATAACGAGCTGCGAGTTTTAGAAGTGCATTTCTGGGTCAGAGTTCCAAATGCTGTCTGAGTGTACTGCTCACAAACGCTGAGGGAGCAGACTGTAGAGCGGTGGAACTGCACCTCCCGGTAATACACTGAAGCTATTTGTGTTTGATTTCTCCTCTGAAGGGCCATATTTAGGCTTCTATACCCAAGGAAATGCTGTCTTAAAAGTCAGGTTCAGCCGGGCAGGTGGTGGTGCATGCCTGTAATCCCAGCACTTGGGAGGCAGAGGCAGGTGGATCTCTGAGTTCAAGGCCAGCCTGGTCTACAAAGTAAGTTCCAGGACAGCCAGGACTACACAGAGAAACCCTGTCTCGAAACACACACAAAAAAAAATAAGTCATGTTCAGGAATGTTCTCTTGGGATTGGTGTACAGATGACTATAGCACTTCGCCTAGTGTACATGAGAGCCTGCTGGTCCCTGGCACTAATAATACCAAAAAAAAATTTTTAAGCTGATTTTTAAGCTTATTTTTCTTGAAGGACATCAACCCAGCATTTCTCTACCCTAACTACTCTCTAGTTTATTTTACCTCATTCATTTTAAACTTGAGAGTCAAGACCAGAATTACCAGGCCTGAGAGACTAGAGCAGCCTCCCCTCCACCTGGCCTCAGCATGCATGTACTTCCGCTGTGCCCAAACACACACACACACACACACACACACACACACTCACACTCACACTCACACTTGCAGAAGTTAAGCCTTGCACAGTTAGTTCTTTGCAGTGTCCTATGCAGCCTAGTAATACAATGCACTTTCTTACCACACACTTAAGTCAAAGCTCACTTCAGTCTGACTTGATGTTTAGAGAGGAAGATGCCAGTTGGGAAGAAGCCTGTCAGTTTGTCGAGCCTGCCCATGACAGGCGGGGTGCGGAGGAGCTTCTCTGGGGACGAAGAGTTGACTCCTCCTCCATATCGAACCCTGCCAGCACAGACAGCCCTGGAGGCCTTCCCACCTCCCAGCACTAGCCGAGAGTTCAGGCCCAGCCTCAAAACAGGTAACTAGTCACAGCAGCACCACAGGTACTACAGAGGGTCAGGTGCTGGGCAGGGTGGCGGGAGACAAAGCGTGGGCTGGCGGGACAGGTACCCACTCATCCAAATCCTCCTTTTTCTTTTCTTTTTTTTTTTTTTTTTTAAACTAAAACTATCCATTTTCACTGGTCCTCGGCAGCCATTTCACTGAAAGGAGTCATCGGGAACGGGTTGGCTGTTGTGGAGCATCTGGGAAAGCTGGCATTTTAGTTCTTGGAATTATGAGGCAATTTCCAGTGTTTCGTGCTTTGGTTAGAATGCTTGGTTAGAATGGTTGAGCAAACTACATTGTAGATGTCTATGCACTTGACTTGAGGGAGAGAGATGCTGAAGAATCATGTGATAATCAGACCTAAAAGCAAGACTTTGTTCATAACATCCCATGCTGGGCCATTCATGGAAAACGTGTTGAGTTCAAGGAGTTTTTATTTTAGTAGTAACATTTACCATAAACCAAGCTGAGCATCATCACAGATTTGAAAAGACAGTGCTTATATATCATGGTATTAAATCTGTTGCCATAATTGCACGTTTCAGTGTGCATGGTGGTTACGGGACATTCTTGGTGTTTAGTTGGTTAGGCGAGTGTGGCCGAGTGAAGGAAGACTGCTCGAATCTTCCTGTTGTAATTGCTAAGAACAAAGCTTACTTTAGATGAGATTTCCTGATCTTGTAGCTTCAAATCCAGAGTGTCTGTGTGATGAGCATGTATCCTAACATGGTTTAATGATTAGTTTTCAACCGACTTGTTCTAGCTGATCAGCATTTCCTAAATGGCTTTATAGTTAAAAACTTAAGTGAAATTTAGGACTTTGTTGTTCCCTGTTTATTGCTTACCAGGATGTTTGTGTCTGACATCAGCACTTCCTTTACCCTCCACTGACGTGCTCCTGACCTCACGGCTCTGATAATGTGTGCAGTCATCTTGAGCTTCCACCAGGCCGTTTTTCTGATGATCATTCTGATAACTATACATCAAGGGGAAATTTCCATGTTTCATTTTCAGGCAGATTAGGATTACAAATCCCAAATTTCATGTGCTGTGCTCAGGCATGGTGAGCAGGCATTGTGAATTCAAGCAGCCTCCTTGAGAGACTCAACAAAGCCAACAGTATCAGCTACTCTTAATTTATCAACCTCTAAGAACTAAGAGCATTCCAGGTCATTGTTATGTTTTCTCTTTTATGCACACTGTTTATGAAATAGTGCTTTACCTGAATAAATATGAATATCCTTACTTTTTAAATTTTTGTTAGAGGTTCTGATTCATGTCAAACTGCACTAAGCTTGTGAGATGCTAGAGGGCAAACCTCGTGGCTTCTGACTTCCTCATTCCTCTAATGCCTATCATGGCTGCTGAGCTCTGGGCTGTGTCTTGTGGCTGTGCTATGATCTGCTTAGTGAAGCGCTGTGGGAACTGCACTGCTGCCCTCATGCCTGAAAGCCAATGGTTGGTTGGTTGGTTGGTTGGTTGGTTGGCTGGCAAATTTATTATTGTTGATCTTATACCTGCGAAGATGTCACTTCCATTTGCTTCTCTTGTGAAATTTTCATGATTAGTGTCACTTAAGTGATTCATTTTAAAGCAGCACTTAGACAGTACATTGGTGTAGAATGTTCCATTGAGCCGCTTGATCGATTGCATTCATCTGTCATTGTTGGAGAATAAAAGCTAGGAAACGGATGATAGCAGATGGGCCTTATTTTAGTTTCTATGAAAACTGAAACTTTTAAATTAAAACTTACCTGAGTGAATGTTTCCCCTTTATCTTGAGTGATTTTTAAGTACATCATTTCCATATTTTAACATGTCTCTTCTCAAGATTTGAGTAAAAATGGATACAACTTTAGGGTGTGCTTTAGAACAACCTCAGGTTATCTTTCTTACATAAAAACATCGGTTTGAGTGAAACATCTTTGGTCTTGAAGCATGGTACTTTTCATTCATTTAGCCATCTAATCATCATAGAACAAGATAATGTTCAACCTTTTATTGTGGGTACTGCACCTTTAATGAAATGTGGGGTTTGTTTCTATGTTTACCCTAGTGATAGTGCTAAAATATCCCTAATACTTACTGCATGTTGGTTAGATCTGAAGGATAGCTATATGCATATTTGCCACTGTTTGTTAAGCAAAGGAAGAACTATACAGTTGCATGTGCTTTGCCTTTCAACAGTACGTTGTTTCCTCTGCTCTATTATATATACATAGTATATTCACTTTTTTGTCTATGGGCTATTAAGTTTTTCAACATCAGTGCCAAAACAGGAACCAAAATAAGATGAATTGCCATCTCTCAAAAGATTATTCATTAAAATTTATAAATAAGGTATCAGAAGTGCTAGTTGAATATTCCAGAGTTAGATCTTTGTGAGTTCAAGACTGACTTAGTCTATCTACATAACAAGTTCCAGACCAGCCAGAGCTACAAAGTGGGACCCCATCTCAAAAATACAGATAAATAGATAAAAATAAAAAAGCTATCCTACAGCTGGATTTTCTGTATTTGTTCATCTTGTTATGTAGTGTAGTCTATGCTGGCCTCAAACTCAAGATCCTCCTACTTCAGCCTCTAGAATGCTGGGACTTGAGGTATGAGCTAACGCTGGGACTGGGAGAGGAGTCAGTGATTTTTGAAGAAATCTTCATAACTAAAATCAGTGTACAGAGGCTGGAAGTATAGCCCCAGCAGTACAGTGCTAACCTAGCATTCAGTCCCCAGCACCATAGAAAAAATAATAATGCCAGCCATGATGGTATCCCACCCTGTAATCCTAGCACTTGTGAGGCTTGTGGGAAGATGAATGATTTGCCAGTTTGGGAAGCCTAGCAAAGACCCTGTCTTATGCTTTATTTAAAAAGTGGTGCTGGGAGTGAGAGCTTACAGCTCATGGGATAGAGCATTTGCCTAGTGTGCCCAAGGCCTGGGGTCCAATTCTAGCACAGGGAGTGAGGGGCAGAGGAAAAGAGGGAAATAAAGTAATTATTTCCAGAGTTTGGGGTACAGTTTTATATTTTGAATGCAGTCCTCCTTCATGTAAATACATATTCTAAAACATCCATCCAAATGTATGTTTCAAAGCCCCACCTTGATGCCTCAAACCATAAATAGTACTAAATTACATTTATATATTCACACACACACATATGCACATATATATATATACACACACATATATATAGACATACATGTATATACACACGCATATATGTATACATACACATACATACTATGGAGGACACACACACACACACACACACACACGGATCCCAGCCCTCTGGATGTAGGAGTAGGAAGATCACAAGTTCAAGGCCATGTTGTGCTAAATAGTCAGTCTCTGTCATGTTAAGTATTATACCTTAAAATGTACAAGAAATATGTTCATTTCTATAGGCATTGACATAAAAGTGAATATTTAATCCCATGAAAAATTGGGGTTATTTTAGTGGAAATGATGAGCACTGTTACTTGTGCATTCCACTGGAGGTTATGCACTCTGTAGTGTGAAGCTTTGTCCCTTTTCTAAGCATTCCTCAATGAACAGCATACTTTAAAATTGACATTAGGATTGAGGGTGTAAGCCCAGTGGTAGAATATGTGCCTAGCATATGCAAGGCCCTAGAACAATACACACCAAGAAGTGAATCATTTTCAGGATTGTTAGCATTGTCTTCTGTCTTAGAGTGCTGGGCCATCACCTCACATGTGCTAGGCAAGCATTCTACCCCTGAGTTCCACCTAGCCTTCCATGGTTTCATCCTTATAGGTACTGAAGAGATGGCGGTGTCTTAGCTGTAAAGTTGATAGAACATGAAGATAAACTTGGTAACAGCCGGGCCTCTCTGTCTGTCTCCTACAGTGACCACGTCACAGCTGAAGGAGGAGCTGCTAGACGGAGAGGACTGTGGCTTCCTTCAGGGAGCATCTGACCAAGAAAGCAATGGCCCTGCCACCGTCTACATCAAACAAGAGCCATGAGGCGACTCAAACTGTGGACGGAAGGGGCTGTTTACAGGACTGACTTGCAGTCAGCCAGCTGCACAGCAGGCTATTCTACTGGGACATTTTGCTAAACACAGAAAAGTTCAGTTCCAGATTTTTCAGGTGGGGGGGGAAACTATTTTGGTGGGGGGGCAATTTTTCAATTTATAAAGACGGACAATTTTTGTGTTGTATTTGAAGCTTTTGAAAGAATTTTGTAATATTTTCCAAGTTTGGATTTATGTGCATTGTTAACAAGAACTGAAATTATAACTTTTTTGGTAAGATAAAAGTTTAGGTAGCAGGATTGAAGGAAATGATTAAGAAGGATATAGTTGTAAATGCAAATGAACTGTCATTACAAATGAACCTTCTTGGTACCTGTTGGGAGATTTTTGGATTTTAGAGTTAGGCCAGTCACATCTCCAGCTTCCTTTGCTGCGAAAATATGCAACTGAACCCCTCGCAGAGGGCTCATCACCATGTAGATCACGGAAGGGGTCATTAATTGTGCTCGCTGACATTTTATTGCAGCCCGTTTAACTGTTTGTACAGAAATTTTTTCATTCTGCTAAAATTTATTTGGAGTTGTATATGAAACTAGGAGAACTCTGGATACTTTTATATGCTCTCCTTCACGTAAAAATGATTAAAATTTTCTAACACTAAAGTGTTAAACTGGAATGGTTGACAAAATACACAGGATCTCAGTCTACATAGAGTTGGGGGAAATTAGTATTTTCCTAAGTTTATTCTGTTTTCCTTACTAGAAAACATCCCATAAAAGGGATATTCTTATCAGACCTCTGCCATTTCCTCCATCTATGAGAGCAACACAGTGTAACCATACCTGAAAGCAGATACTGTTCTGTATTACCAAAAAAAATCAGATGAAAAAATTGTTAACCAAAATTTAAGTGTAGATTTCAGAATCATTCCAGCTCTACTCTTAACTGTCCTGGATTTGTTAGAAACTGATTTGAAAGAAATTTTTCTTAAAATTCCATACACACACACACACACACACACACACACACACATACACACACACACACACTAATATGAATTGTCTTTAATTATAGTCAGAATTAATTGTAACAATAACTGATTTGGACCATTTTAAACATTCCCTATTTTAAAATTCATATGGCTTCCTTAAGAGGTAGGATGAAAGGGTAAATTGGTGACAAGTTTGCTCTCTGTTTTCTAACTTTCTCCAGAATTGTGACTGAATCAGAGAGCTAGCATTTACCAGTGAGGTTCATAAACTAAACTCTCAGGAATTCATTGCATCTGTTCTAGAAGTGCTTCTGGGTCTGAGCCTGGCCTCTTCATAGTGGTAATACTGCCCATTTCCTCTGGAAAATAGGCAGGGCTAATGAGAAATTAATCAAAATGATTAACCTCTGCAGCCCTTCAGCCTATGGAATGCTTTAAAAAAAAAAAAGAAAGAAAGAAAGAAAAAAAGAAAAATGCTAATGAAAAACCCCAGGAGACGTGTTAGGTAAGATTTTTGTTTGACTTTTAAATGCATAGAACATTAAAAACCAGCAATTTATTTTCTAAAATATTGCTCTACTTTTGGGAATAATAGCATTGGTAATATGCACAGGTTTACCTCATTCTATGCAAGAGGGGTTAATAACATAAGGTTTTGTAGTAGCTACTGGAAGTAAAATGTGTTACTTTTTAGTGTAAAAATGTATGGAATCGCATGTCACCATTTTTAATATTGACTCTTGGGGCTAAATGCAGATCACATCAATGCAAGTTGATTCTTGTGTCAAATATATGTGAATTCAGCTGTAAAATTACTGGATATTTATCTTAAACAACAGTGCTGAGAGGGACCTACTGTAAATGTGACATCCTCACACTTCCCAAATCTTTGACTTGGAAGGATCTTCCCAGAAGCTTAAAGCCTAGAAGAGGTCCAAAGCAAAGGTCATAGCAGTCTTTATTCTCAGGCTCAGCGCATGAAACCCAGGACTGTGCTTCCATGGTACCAGGGCAAGAAGCCTGTTGTATGGGGTGCTCTCATACCTTGGGTGGAGGAGCTCTCCAGGGAACTTGACTATAAGCCAGCCAGTCCTGGTAATTAGTTCTGTGAAATACTCATTTGTAGCCAGGTTTTACAAGCTTCCAATTCTACACCAAAACCAGGCTTAACGTGTTTAGAATTCCCCGCCTGCATTCATAAAGTGTTTATGTTCACTAATAGTGAAGGGTTGGTAAGGACTTGCTAGAGTCCAAACAGAACCCGAAGCCCTCTTCTTTGTTAAGACCCTCACTCCTGCTGCTAACACAGAACGTTAACCAGAGGAGGCTTCCAGCGCAGCCATAGTTCCTGTTGTCATACAACTCAGTAGCCCGTTTTCTTCCACAGTTCAACATGTACTGCTGACCTTGGGTTTGTTTTTGTTTTCCTGTTAGAAGCCTGGGAACTTTTAGTAGTTTAATCTCTTTAACCTTTTTCCTTGCAGTGTATGAGGAAAGCTAAAGCTGTTATCAACTTCTTATTCTGCGGATACTAACACGGGTTTTCAGTGTTTGTTTGTTTTTATTATTAATTAATTTTGTGTGATGTGAATACCCTCGCCCATCAATATTTGTATTATGGTGCTATATATTTGGTAATGATCCTTTAATATTGGGGAGGGATTTTAAAAATACTGTGATTAAACTGGGTATCTTCCTTTGATTTTCATATTTTAAATAAAGCCACAGTCATTTATACAAAAACAAAAGAAAAAAAAAGCATCTGTCCCTGGGCAAACCTTTCAAGGACAGAGGCCAAAGTAAAGTACATAAGGTTTTTACATCGTTTCTGTGTGCGTTTGATATATAGATCAATATCTGGACAAATTTAATCTTTTATTTTCTGGTAACTTGTGATTATTGAGGAAGTGTTTGAAACTTTCTCATGGAATGTATATAATGGCGTGAAAATTCCTTCAGAGAAATTTATGTTCCTTTCATTTTTACCAAAATGCAAATTTTCAGCATGGATGTGAAAAGCATTAAAATTATAACTTTGTGTACAAGATGAAAATAATTCACTAAATTTGCCCTTTTTTTACACAAAATAAAATGTTAAAGTTAAGCTTTATCAATTTTCAACATTTATTTTGTTTCCTAGGTAACATGGGTGAATATGCCATGGCACATGTGTGGAGGTTAACTGGCAGACGTCAGTTCTCTTATTCCACGGGTGGGTCCTGGGGTAGAACTCAGGTTGTCATTGTATGAGTGTGTGTATACTTCAAAGTACAACTTTTCTTTCACTGTGGGGTCAGGTTTGAACTAGTCAAGCTTACCCTATGTACTCTAGCCTCTCCCACATTGCAATTAAGACAGTTAGAAGCGGCAGTGGTGGCGCACGCCTGTAATCCCAGCACTTGGGAGGCAGAAGCAGGTGGATTTCTGAGTTCGAGGCCAACCTGGTCTACAGAGTGAGTTCCAGGACAGCCAGGGCTATACAGAGAAACCCTGTCTCCAAAAAACCAAAATCCAAAAAAGACAGTTAGAAAACAGGGGACATTTCTGACCCCTTCAGGGCGGGGTGCAAATAACCAACACCAGATCTGAAGTGATTCTTTTGCAAGGGGGCACAACTGAACACCCCAAGCTGACAGTTAACTCTGCTCAAAAAATAGTCAAAATAGAAAGTAAAGCAAAAGTGAGCATGTGCAAAGGGACCGAGCACTGGCCAGGAACAAGAGGGTGCAGGTGAACGAGCACAGGTGGTCCTTGGGCCTAGAGCCGATGGCGGCAAGAGTAGGGCCAAGAGAGCAGAAACAAGGATGAGGATGTGTCACTTGTGGAGAAAGTCACTATGTCTGGAACATTGTGTGTGAGGGTCCATGCTCAGTGGGTGACTGTGTGTCAAGTGCTGGGGGTCCAACCCAGGGCTTCAGGAACAGTCAGCAAGTATTACCAGAGCTGTGTCCCCAGCCCCACTTGAACACTTAATACCAGATGTGTGGAGTTTTTCCCCCACACCAAGCAGAACTCCAGTAGACATCAGCTGGGTATCTTCTATATTAGATCAGTTTTGGTAAAAAGAGAAGGTGGCTAATTCTGACAGCTGCACCTGAAAAGTAGCATTAGCCCTCAAGACTCTAGAATGGACAGCTTAGTGAGACTCTGCCTTAGGAAAGTGGGTTGGGGTGAGGGGTGCTTAGCAGGTAAAGACACTTGCCAATTAACCATTGAGTGTGATCCCCGGGACCCACCCACACAGTGATAGGAGAGAGCCAGTTCTGAAAGCTGCCCTGTGGCTCCTCCTACCTTCAAGATGGGGGGTGTATATGTGCCTTCAAGTAATAAAGGGTCTGGGACTGCAGCGAGACAATGGATTTTAAGATAGAAGGTATAACTTGTGGGTAGAAATAATGTGGATGGCCACCAAACCCTGCCCTTTGGGCTTTCTCAGAATGCCATTTCCTAGACAGTGGTCACATCTTTGGCCACTGGTGATAGTTGATCCTTTAGTTCGTATTCCGTCCTACCCCTTTTAGGATGACCCGGGGCTCCACTCTCCATCCTTTCAGCATACAAAGACTTTTCATCAAAGGAATTAGTAGTGTTTAGGAACCATGTAGAGTCAAGAGACAACAATATGTGTTGGTTACATCATTGTCAGTTTTTCAGTATAGCAACACACACAGAGAATATTGGGGGCTAGAGAGATGGCTCGGTGCTAAGAGGTTTTCATCAGCGTTCACTTTAAGGTTAGTCTCACAAACCCTCCTGCCTCAGCCTCCTGAGTTCAGGACTGCAGATGAGAGCCACCAAGCCTAGGCTTTGTAAACAGACCACACACCTGCTCATGTTTCAAGAAGGCTCTGAGAAGACAGCTATGCCAATCTAGATTAACCCTAAAAATGGAACTATGGGGGGCTGGAGAGATGGATGACTCAGCAGTTAAAAGCACTGACTGCTCTTCTGGAGGTCCTGAGTTCAAATCCCAGCAACCACATGGTGGCTCACAACCATCTGTAATGAGATCTGACGCCCGCTTCTGATGTGTTTGAAGACAACTGTATACTTACATATAATACATATAATAAATCTTTAAAAAAAAAAAAAAAAAAGACAAACTGTGCTCTTAGCCTCTCAAGAAAGCATACCAACTAACCCGTTAGTGGGCAATGAGGCTAACCTACTTTTCCAGGGCCAGTTGGTTTCATATCTTGAATTCCAGCACTTGGGAAGGCAGAGAGGCCTTGAGTTTGAGGCTAGCCTGGCCACAAAACAAGTTCCAGTACAGTCAGAACCAACTAAACACAAAGAAACCCTGTCTCAAAGGGGTAAAAAAAAAAAAAGGCAATCTACTAAATAGCCCACTCCAGTGACGAGCCTAGAAAAAAAGTCTGTCATCCCCCAGAAGGCTGGAATGGTGGTTTATCAGTTAAGAGCACACTGTTCTCGCAGAGGACCCATAAGTTCGGCTCCGAACACCCAAAGTGGGCTCCACAGCAACCACCAGGGAGGTTCTCCAGCTGGAGACCAAACACACCAATGTACACATTCTACAGAAGGGGAACGTGTTAAGGGAAGAGATGGTCAGTGACTGAGGCACTCACTGCTTCTGCTAAAGACCCAGGTTCGGTACCCAGCACTCACAGGGCAGCTGACATCCGTAAACCCAGTTCCGAGTCATCAGGCACCACTTCTAACCTCTGCATACTAGACCCAACAATGCATGCAAGCAAAACACTCAACTGCATGCCATCTGAGGGAATAGAATAAGGCCTCAGGAATATCTGTGTACAAGTTTCAGGCCAGGAGTATGTCAGGAGCTCCTTTAACCCTTCATTCCAGCAACTGCCCTTTGCATCTGTCTTTAGACTTTCTCCAAATCTGACCTACTTCACTAAGTTTTCACATACACATCTTGCCAGAAATATACATTTCTCTATTAGTTATGCAATTAGATGCTTATCTTCCTACACAACCCTTATCACACTCTTAACTCTCCCCTTGGTAGTGTCTTGATCTGGTTTCTGAAAGATCCAGATTGATTCTTCACAATCAATAGAACTCCTTTATTTAATGCCATCACAGCCTCAAATGCCATCAATGCCAACAGAACCACGTCGTTTAGTTCTAGCAAACGAGCACAGGACACTGCACACCCAGTGCCAAAGTCTTTATTGTTTTAGAAAAGATGACCCACCCAGTCCATGGAACCCATCAGCAGTGCTGTAAGTAAGGACTCCAGTTTCTCCTCCTCTACTCATAGACCCAGTCATGGGCACAAGACTTGTAGTCAATCAGTTCTTCGGGCTTAAACCACAGACGAATCTCTTTCTCAGCGCTCTCCACTGAATCGCTGCCGTGAATGATGTTCCTAAGAAAGAAAGCTCATTTGTTACGGTGTCTTAAAGTGCCAGAGTCCACTCACTAGATAACAGCAGACCTTTTCACATGACACTGAATAATACATTCCCTGCCCCCGCCCCCGCCCCCGCCCCCAGCCCCAGTTTCCACAGGACTGACACAGAACTCAATAGTAGGATGCTTGCCTGGAGTATATAAGGCCCTACACTGAGTCAACCAAACTCCATTAGGATGGGTCTGGAGAGACCGCTCAACATTTAAGAGCACTTGTTGCTCTTGCAGAGGACCCAAGTTTGGGTCCACATGGTAGATCACAACGATGTATACCTTCAGTTGCAAAGCCCCTGATAAATTCTACTGACCTCTGCAGATTGGGCACATGCAAGCAAAACACTAGGAAAAAATTATACATGCAAGCAAAACACTAGGAAAAAAATCTTTAATACCAAAAAAGTACAAAGCTATAAATAAGCAAATAAAAAGAGCTTAGTATTTATAACCCAAGACTGCTACTGCAGGATTGCTACTGCAAGCCTCCAAATGCCAGTTTAGAGCCAGTCCTGCTTTGGGGAATGGGTAGGGCTACTCTCAAATTTCCTATGCAACTAAAACTGACCAACTTTCTGGTCTTCCTGTCCCCGCCTCCTTATCTGGTTTGTTTGGGTTTTGGAGGAAGTATGTGAAGGTCTCTTTCTGTAGCCCTGAGTGTCCTGAAATCCCTCTGTAGACCAGGCTAGCCTCAAATTCAGAGTTGTCTGGGATGTGCTGGGATTAAGGTTTATACCACCTACACTTAACAGAGATTTTAGGGAGTTTTGTTGTTTCTTTAGTTTTTCAAGACCGGGTCGGTCTTACTATGTAGCTCTGGCTGTCCCAGAACCCACTATATCCCTGCCTCTGCCCCTGGCTCTCCAAAGCTGGAAGTAAAGGTGTGGGCCACCAGGCCTGGCTCGCATTTTCTTAGAAGTAATTTACAAACCAAGCCTACCATCCATGCTTATTAGGAACAATCCCTTTATTCCATTTGAATGTACAAAATTTGAGTAGAACTTAAGGCTAAGAGAATTAAAGGGTTAGGTGTCAGATGCAGACATACATTATTAAACTGGATGAGGATAAACCCCTTCGTTTTCCGCACCGGAACCATCACATGCAGCTCTCTGCAGTGTCTCAATTACAATTGTTAAGCAATCGTTCTTAATATTAAGTTTAGGCTTTCCAAACCTTGGGATATGCCCAGTGTTATATACGCTACTCAAGAGTTAATTAGAAGTTCATTATCAAAAAACAAAAACAGCCGGGAGGTGGTGGCGCTCGCCTATAATCCCAGCACTCTGGGAGGCAGATGCAGGCGGATTTCTGAGTTCGAGGCCAGCCTGGTCTACAGAGTAGTTCCAGGACAGCCAGGGCTACACAGAGAAACCCTGTCTCAAAAAAAAAACAAAAACAAAAAATTTTATCACAGACAGACAGACAGACAGACAGACACACACACACACACACACACACACACACACACACACACACACACGCACGCACACACACACACCCTTTACCTGCCAACTTGAATGCAGAAATCCCCACGAATGGTGCCTGGCTTAGAATCAGCTGGATTCGTCTCCCCCAGCATTACTCGGCCCGTTTTCACCACATTGAGCCCCTCCCAGACCTTCACCAGACAAAAGACAATTACTGAAGCAGAACCACTAAGAACCAAAACTCCTATTCATCCACCGGTGAGATCAATGGATGGCACTGTGGTCGGATAAGCCCTGCCGAGAGCAGAGAGCAAGAGCCTATGTTTTAAACCCATAAATAAGACATAGGAAAAGACTACTGGGAGGAGTGGGGGGCAAGGCCTGGGGAAAGATCAGGGATCAGTGGGAAGTGGCTAGGGGCCTACCTTAGGAGACAAGAGATGGCAAGGGTTAATTAGAAACTAGGGGCTGCAGAGATGGCTCAGTGGTTAAGAGCACTGACTGCTCTTCCAGAGGTCCTGAGTTCAATTCCCAGCAACCACATGGTGGCTCACAACCATCTGTAATGGGATCTGATGCCCTCTTCTGGTGTGTCTGAAGACAGCGACAGTGTACTCACATATAATAAATAAATAATTTTTTTTTAGAAAAAAAAAAAAAGGAAAGGAAAAGGAGAAACTTTGAAAGCAGACTAGCCCTACCAAGATTGTCTTAAGCTCTTTTTCTTAACTCTGTGTGTACACACATGGACATGGGCATACTGGCGCCTAACTCCTGCCAGTCTAGAAGTCCAGTACTAAAGAGGTGGACGGACTGGAATCCCAGGCCAGTCTGAGCCACAAGGTAAAAGCCAGTCCCCAAATTAATGCCCCATCCCCACCCCCAGTCCCTGACAAGCACTCACCATGGCCACCACGGGCCCTGAGTTCATGTACTTCACCAACCCCGGGAAGAAAGGCCGGTCTTTCAGGTCAATGTAATGCTGCTTCAGGTGTTCTTCAGAAGCCTGGCAGAGAGAGAGGATCCCATTATCCACCAGCCTGGAAAGGCTTAGTTATGGTTGTATCCCACCCTGGGGGTGGGCATGGGCCTTCCAACGCGGCAGGTTCTCAATTCCAGGTTTGGCATTTCAGTAAATTTGCAAGGATCCAGACCATAAAATGGACACTACTGTGGCAGGAGAAAAAACCTGTACTGATCACCAAGACAACCTGAGCTGGGAATATAGAGTTCGGTGGTCACGTGCTCACCTGGCGTGAGAAAAGCCTTGGGAGGTCAGGCTTCGGCACCAGGTTTAAAAGCACAATGACTCCGCGCAGGATCCAGTACAGGCACGCAGACCTTCGTCCCCAGAACCTCCCACCCAGAGACAGAAGGTAAAGACAGCTGAGAGAGCCTGGAGACTCTCTGGCCAGCTGCCCTGGAGTAGGTATTCAGCAATGACCAGGAGACTATCTCAAGAGGGGCAGGACCGACACTCACATAAACACATCATGCACAAGGCAAAGACTGCAAGTGTTTACAAAATGGCTCAGGCTTACAATCCCAGCACTTGGGAGACAGAAGCAAGGGAACCCAAGTTCAAGGCCAGCCTGGGATAGAGACCTCTTAAAAAATAAAAGACATAATCCCAGCACTCGGGTGTTAGAGGCAGGCAGATTTCTGAGTTCGAGGCCAGCCTGGTCTACAGAGTGAGTTCCAGGGCAGCCAGAAACCCTGTCTCAAAAAAACCAAAAAAAAAAAAAAAAAAAAAAAAAGAAGAGGAGGAGGAGGAGGAGGAAGAAGAAGAAGAAGAAGAAGAAGAAGAAGAAGAAGAAGAAGAAGAAGAAGAAGAAGAAGAAGAAGAAAGACAATACCTAAGAGGATAGCAACACCAGCTCCTGGCTCGGTCTTTCTAACTTTGGGTTAGCCTCTAGTTTTACACTTTAAGAATGCAGCCTGGCCAGACGGTGGTGGCGCATGCCTGTAATCCCAGCACTTGGGAGGCAGAGGCAGGGGGATTTCTGAGGTCGAGGCCAGTCTGGTCTACAGAGTGAGTTCCAGGACAGCCAGGGCTACAGAGAAACCCTGTCTCGAAAAACAAAAATAATAAATATAAAAAACATGGTAGTGCACCCCTTTGGTCCCAGCACTTGTGAGGCAGAGGCAGGTCTATAGAGCAAGTTCCAAGATAGCCAGAGCTACAGAGAAACCCAGGTCTAGAAAAACCAAAATAAAGACTCTTACAAAGTCAGTGACGTTAAGGATTTAACACTATACACGTGGCTCGAAGCAAGGTTTGGAAAGTGAAATGCTGGCTGACCGCGCCAAGCAACCACAGGTTCCCTGGCCCGCTGAGCCTTTTAAACAGTTCAGACGACACGCTTTTAAGGTTTATGTGTATGATTGTTTTGCCTGCATTTGTGCCTGGTGCCCGGAGGCCAGAAGATATCAGGTGTCTGGGAACTGAAATGGAGATGGCTGTGAGCCACCAAACACCTGAGCTCAACACTAAGTCCTCAACTGCTGAGCCCTCTCTCCAACCCAAGACCACCTTCTCTGTTTTGTTTTTGAGACAGTCTATATGGCCATGGTTGGCTCGGAACTCCCTCTGTAGACCAGGCTAGCCTAAAACTCAGAGATCTGCCTGCCTCTGGCTCTGCTGAGATTAAAGGCGTAAGCCACTATACCCTGCTTTTTCTTGTTTTTAATTTTTTTAATTTTTTTTTTAAACTTTCTTTTTGGATTTATTTTACGTATGTGAGTACACTGCCCATCTTTTCAGACACCCCAGAAGAGGGCATCGGATCCCATCACAGATGGTTGTGAGCCACCGTGTGGTTACTGGGAATGGAACTCAGGACGTCTGGAAGAGCAGTCAGTGCTCTTTCCCGCTGCGCCATTTCTCTAGACCTCTTGTTTTCGTTTTAAAGTGATTGTGTGTACGGGTGCTTGGTCTGCATGGGTATCTGTGCATCCTGTGCATGTCTGGTGCCCCGAAGCGAGAAGTGGGTGTCAGACCCCCTAAGACTGGAGCTTCACTTCTGAGCTGTCCTGTGGGTAATGGGAACTGAACCAACCCACTGGAAGACCAAAGTGCTTTTCATGTGGGCGCCTCCTCTCTAGACCCAAGAACAAAACTGATGGCCTTTGTCATATTTCGGTAGATATTTAAACTTTAAAAGTAGCCTCTTTGCCAGGCAGTGGTGGTGCATGCCTGTAATCCCAGCACTCAGGAGGCAAAGGCAGGCAGATTTCGGAGTTTGAGGCCAGACTTGTCTACAGAGTGAGTTCCAGGACAGCCAGGGCTACACAGAGAAACCCTGTCTCGAAAAACCAAACAACAACAACAAAAAGCAACCTTTTTTTTTTTTTTCTTTTAGACTGGGTCTCATGGAATCCAGGCCTGGCCTTAAACTCCAGGTGTAGCCAAGGGTGACCCAGATTTTCTTATCTCCCCCTTCCACGTGCTGAGATTTGTTTATGAGGGGCTGGGGATCTGACTCTAGACCTCATGAACTAGACCTTCAGCTGGTGGCCACATAACATGGAAAATCGTTACCCTCCTATGCCACGGAGGGATGCAGCCTCGGTGATATGAAAGTTTCGGCTAAAGCACAAAAGAACTGCAGTTGTACAGGGTGGGTTCCAGGCTCTCTCCAGCCCTTGCTGCCCCCACAAGACACACGCAAGCAAACTGGAGGCCTTTTGCAAGACGGACTGGACCAGGACGCAGAGCGGGAGGGAAGCCAGGCCTCGGCACCGACCGACACGAGTCACGTTACCTCCGCTCAACCTTCCCAAGGGCGTCTGTCCTCCCCGGCCTGGGCAAGGGCCAGCGGGCCACCAACGTCTGGTGAGGGGCGGAGGTCAAAAGGATTCTCGTGGGAGTGAAATCAGCCTGGAGGCCTGACTCCGACTCCAAAAGGCGACGTGGACAAACTACTGGCGGGAGAACAAAACTCCTGCAACCCGGCAGCAGAGGGGGAGGGGGCGAAGGGCGTTGTTACCCGAAGGAACTTCATGGCCACCAGGCGGAACCCCTTCTGCTCGAATCGCTTGATGATCTCGCCCACCAGGCCGCGCTGCACGCCATCTGGTTTGATGGCAATGAAGGTACGCTCGAGGTTGGCCATGGTCCTGCGGAGCGAGAAGTGTAGTCGATGAAGCCCGGCCGACCCAAGCCGGCCCAGGAAGCCACGTGGGTTCCTGCCATAGCCGCCTCCACCGCCGCTGCGGAGGACACGTGGCTTTCCAGATACTTTTGCCCCACCCGGGAGGCCCAGAAAGGGAACCGCGGGAGCCTGAGATGGGCTGATATTGGAACGGGGAGTGCATCTTAGCCTTACCGAAAGCCGATGGGTCGACTGGTGTCTGCGCTGAGCGAGGCAAGCAGAGACTAGAACGACCACCAGCCGGCGCGAGGAGAGGAGGGGCGCGGGGCGGGACGAGAGACGCCACACCCCGGAGGACCCTGCTGCCCAACCCGGGACGCTCAGCCTGCCTGATCTTTCCAGTCGTCTCTGTCTCCGCCCAAAGGCTCGCGGTGCACGCCCTCTCCTTGCAGGGCTACAGAGGGCTGCGAGGCAGGAAGTGATTTGTTCCCCACCCAAGTCCGCTTGCTCTTCGCGGCTACCGGCTTCAGCGTCGGAGACCGACCTGTTCCTGAATTCTTTATTCCAGGAGACATCTGCATTCACCCTTCCCTGGGACATCGGCGCCCGGCTAGATTCTCCATGCTCTGGGGTGCCCCGAGTCTTTCCTATCTCCGAAATTCAGCCCCCTGTTCCTTCCTCTCTGCTTGAGCTCTTAGTTTTCCTCATCCAAAATGACAACTTCCCTAGGAGCCAAGCCTGTCTTCAGCCTCCTCCTCAGGAGGCCGTCTGTTCCTGTCTCAGAATGACTTTCAAATTCCTAAGATAACCCAGGCCTTGTGACACTAGGGCCAGATCCCTGCTGGCCGCCTCCTCGCCTGCCTTTCCAGCCTCTAGAGGCTCTCTGTTGCCACCTGGGGACTGGGATTCCTGCCCACCGAGCACTACAGGGGGCCAGGCTACCCACCTGAGACTCCCCTGGCAAGATTCTAGATTTTGTAGAAGTTGACGGCCTGCCTAGACTTGAGAGGAAATTCAAGGCCAGCCTGGTCAATTTAGTACGTGAGACGATCTCAAAATAAGCACAGCCAGGTGTGAAAGGTGACACGTGACTCTAATGTGCCTCTGGGAGGCAGGAGGATCAGAAAAGGACAGCCACTGCTACAGTTAAGTCACCCTGGTCTGTCTCAAAATATGCAAAATGAGGGGTTGGAGAGCTGGCTTTGCAGTTAGGAGCACAGGTGGCTCACAACTGTGTAACTCCAGCTCCATAGACTCTGATGCCTCTCATCTGAGGACACGCCCTTACCCGTACATACCCCACGTGCAACACACATGTAACGCCTACATGTAATAGGATAAAAATAAGTCTTTATGAAATACAGGCCGGAGCCAGGTGGTGGTGGTGCACGCCTGTCGGAGCACTCTGGGAGGCAGAGGCAGGCAGATTTCTGAGTTTGAGGCCAGCCTGGTCTACAGAGTGAGTTCCAGGACAGCCAGGGCTATACAGAGAAACCCTGTCTCAGGTTTCTCTGTATAACCCTGGCTGAAGAAAGAAAGGAAGGGAGGGAGGGAGTGAGGGAGGGAGGGGGAGAAAGAAAGAAGAGAAAAGAAAAACAAAGAAAAAAAAAAAAACAATACTGGCTGGGCAGTGGTGGCGCAGGCCTTTAATCCCAGCGCTTGGGAGGCAGAGGCAGGTAAATTTCTGAATTGGAGGCCAGCCTGGTCTACAGAGTGAGTTCCAGGACAGCCAGGGGCTATACAGAGAAACCCTGTCTTGAAAAAACAAAACCAGAAAGAGAGAGAGAGAGAGAGAGAGAGAGAGAGAGAGAGAGAGAAAGAAGAAAGGCAGAGAGGGGCTGGAGTGGTTTGATTATGGTGGTACATCCTTGGCTATGCTAGAATTAAAGAGCAGCCCCACCTTCACGAGGGCCAGGTGGACTGAGGATTCAGCTCTGGGGGAGGCCCACCTGTGTACCATGCACAATGCCTTGGTCCAAACTCCAGTACTTCAGAGTCTATAGTCTCAGAAGCCAGGCCTGTCGACTTGCAAGGTCTTTACCTGCTGTCTTCCTGGCAAGCCCCCAGTACCCTGAAGGTCCCCCAGTGCCCACATCTGCTTCATCTCTATGTCCAGACTCCCCCACCCCCAAAATTGCCGAGTCCTCAGCACTCTGTGAATGCCCTGCTGCTTCTCCCAGCAGGCTTAGAGCCTGACCTGGGGCCCTGAACATCCCAAGAAAGAGGTTTAGGGTGTGGTCCAAAGCACTGAGACTAGCCCAGATGAGTCAAAATGCCTAAAGCCTCCTCCAGCTCTGCCCCTTCAGCCCTGGCTAAAGACTGGCTCACTCGGAACAGGTCTCTGCTCTCTGACCATCAGGATGAGCTATTAACTCTAATGTTCCCTCGTACAGGCGGCACACACTGGGCACTCGGACCTACAATTTCTTTCGTTCCTTTTTTTTTTTTTTTTTTTTTTTTTTGATTCCCAATGAGTGCTATGATTTCAAGTGACTCTAGCCCTGGTCTCATCAAGAGGATATACCCTGCTTTGATGCTTTCCTGCGTCTCTAAAGGGACTGGCAAGCTCTCTGTGTTCTCTATGACCCCAATACTAGGGTTAGGGATGACCCGAGATGGGGTGAGGTCAGCTGGCCTCCAAACCCAGGTAATCGCCATTGTGGCTCCAGCCCAACTGGTCCACTCAGCTGGGTCACAGCTCCTCATACCTCTCCACTGTCCTCCTGGGACACAGGGGCAGTGACTGCCACTCGCACTCTCTGGGGACATCGCCTTCATTCTCGGCCCCGGCTCTCACTTGCCCAGCTAGCTGGTTGGTAGCCTTTGGGGATGATCTCGCAGCATAGCCCGCCCTGGCTGGACTGCACCGGTCCTGCCTCGAGCTGGCTGCAGGCCTGTCTCTCCCTCCTAAATGCCGGGATTACACGCCTGTGCCACCACACTCTCTGTTTTGTTTTGGAGTTATCAACTGTCAACGGTCCTGAGTCTGCAGATCTCACACCTGTCGGGGAAGAGTCATTTACCCCTTTGTCAGGTCACATACCTCCTCATCCACAGTAGGACCCTTCATTTGACACCAGCCGAGGGTCCCAGGCCTCCAGAAGACATGGGCTTTCTGATCTGATGGTAGCTACAACTTCTCTATTCTTTGTTGGTTTTTGTTTGTTGTTTTGTTTTTCAAAACAGGGTTTCTCACCAGGCAGTGGTGGCGCACGCCTTTAATCCCAGCACTTGGGAGGCAGAGGCAGGCGGATTTCTGAGTTCGAGGCCAGCCTGGTCTACAGAGTGAGTTCCAGGACAGCCAGGGCTACACAGAGAAACCCTGTCTTGAAAAAACTAAAAAAGAAAGAAAAGAAACAAACAAGCAAACAAACAGGGTTTCTCTGTCTTTCCTTAGTTGTCACTCTGTAGACCAGGCTGACCTTGAACTTAGAGAACTACTGACCCCTGCCTCCTGAATGCTAGGATTAAAGACATGAGCCACCACCACCCAGCTTTTTTTGGTGGCACAGCCAGGCAGCCTTTTTTTTTTTTTTTTTTTTTTTAAGACAAGTTCTTGAGCCGGGCATGGTGGCGCACGCCTGTAATCCCAGCACTTGGGAGGCAGAGGCAGGTGGATTTCTGAGTTCGAGGCCAGCCTGGTCTACAGAGTGAGTTCCAGGACAGCCAGGACTACACAGACAAACCCTGTCTCGAAAAACAAAAAAAAAAAAAGACAAGTTCTTGTATAGCCCAGGCTGGCCTCAAACTATAAAGCTGAGGACAATTTTGAACTTCTGATCCTACCTCCTGAGTGCTGGATTACAGTACTACCATGCCCTTATGTGGTGCTGGTGATAGACCCCAAGGCTTCATGTTAGGCAAGACTCTCCCCTCCAGCTAAGCTATAGCCCCAATCACTGAAGGGTTGTTGTTTGTTTTTATGGTTTGGCTTTCTGAGAGAGAGCTTCTGCCTCCTGAGTGCTGGGACTAAAAGGCGGGCTCCACTATACCCAGCTGTCTTGGTTTGTTTTGTTTTGACAAGGTTTCAGTATGTAGTCCAGGCTGGCCTGGAATTCATCCCTCTGTCTGTCTCCTGAGTGCTGGAATTACAGGCCTGGGCCGACGGGCTTGGGTTGGCATCTTTATTTCTGATGAATCCTCTGTTCCCGGAACAGTCTTAACACCCTCACCTGTCCTCACAGAAACTGCTGACTGCCAGGAGCAAACAGAATGCAGGGAATGATGGGAAGGGAGATAGGCAAAGAAACGCCAGTGTGTCCCAGGGACAGGAAAAGAACCTGTGTGCACAAGGCCAAAATAAGTAATTTACATAACATTTACATTCTGTCTGCCCAGGTTCCCCAGACTGAAGAGGCGGTAAGGACTGCATAGTGATACAGCAATGCAAAAGGACAGATGAGACACTTTAATCTGCCAGTGGCACTTAACACTGCACAGGGAGTCACAGCTCCCAGAGGTTCCCTCCAGGCCAAAGAAGTACCAGAAATACTAGAGTAGCTTGTCCCCTGCCTGCAGGAAGAAGGGGAGGGGCACAGGTAGAAAAGCAGGGGCCCTCCTGTCACTCATAGATCCAGTTCTGCGCACAGCTCTTGTAGTCCACCAGCTCCTCAGGCTGAAACCACAAGCTGATCTCCTTCTCTGCGCTCTTCACAGAGTCACTGCCGTGGATGATGTTCCTGGTAGGGAGAGAGGTGACGTCATTACCAAACAGCAAAGACGAACCCACCCACACCCCTGAGAACGAGCGCGCGCGCGCGCGCACACACACACACACACACACACACACACACACACACACACACACATGCTGTGGATAGCTGAAGGCCGTTGCAGCAAAAAAGCCAAAGTCCCAAGTACTTCAGAACAACATGGAAAGAAGGACTTCCTGTGAGCAGCCCGAGCCTTCAGGGAAGAGGCTGGCCGAGCTCTCTGTTCAAGAAAGGCACAGCCAACGGGACCTAGCAAGCAAGTCAGCTTCCACCTTCAGAGGCAGGAAAGCAAGATTCACATTTAAAAGTGACCTGAAGCCGGGCGGTGGTGGCGCACGCCTTTAATCCCAGCACTTGGGAGGCGGAGGCAGGTGGATTTCTGAGTTCGAGGCCAGCCTGGTCTACCAAGTGAGTTCCAGGACAGCCGGAGCACACAGAGAAACCCTGTCTCGAAAAACCAAAAAAATAAAAAATAAAAAAATAAAAGTGACCTGAGACCTGGTGAAGTGGCCAATGCCTGCAATCCCAGCATTTGAGAGAGGGGATTGGGGTCATCAGAAATTCAAGGACAGCCTCAGCTACATAGCAATTTTGAGGCCAGCTAGCCTATTTTAGACATTGTCTCAAAAAACAACTAAACTAGGGGCAGATGAGATGGCTCAGGTTTTTTTTGTTTTGTTTTGTTTTGTTTGTTTTTTTGTTTTGTTTTGTTTTGTTTTTAGTATAGAGTAGAGTTTATTCAGGGCATGGGGAGGGGAGTTAAGGGGTTAGTGGAGGTGGAGAGAGGGAGAGAGTAGAGAAGCTGCAGCTGGCCATGACCACGTGGAGAGGGGGAAGGGGAGGAGAGCCCAAGAGGGGTAAGAGAGAGGCTGAGAGTGAGAGAGGGAAGAGGGGGAGTAAGAGAGAGTAAGAGGAGGGAGAGAGTTGGTTTTTGTTTTTAAAGATTATATTTATGCATATGAGTACACTGTTGCTGTCTTCAGACACACCAGAAGAGGGCACCAGATCCCATTACAGATGGTTGTGAGCCATCATATGGTTGCCTGGAACTGAACTCAGGACCTCTGGAAGAGCAGTAAGCCCGGCGATGGCTCAGTTTTAACAGCACTAGCTAGTCCTCCAGAGAACCTGGGTTTAGTTCCAAAGCTATCTGTAACTCCAGTTCAGGGGACTCCATGCCCTCGTCTAGCCTCACTGGGCACCAGTCACGAAAGTGGAGCGCACACTTGCAGGCAAACTATCCATACACAGAAGGAAAAGTAAAAAATGAAGATAAACTTTAAAAGCTAAAATAAAATTAATTGACCTGCAGGTGGTATGTTCATTTCTAGACTCAGACGCTCACATTCTTGATGTGATTAGCTTAGATTTGGCCAAGGGGTGAAAAGCATCAATTCTCACCTGCCAACTTGGATGCAAAAGTCTCCTCGTATGGTCCCAGGCTTAGAGTCTGCGGGGTTGGTCTCTCCGAGCATCACACGGCCCGTCTTCACAACATTCAGTCCCTCCCAGACCTCCAAGGACAACAGAAGATTCAGTCAAGGAAGAAAAGCTCTCTCAGTGGAAAGCCTGGCACATGTCAAAACCCACAGCTCCAGGACCCTCTCATTCAACTAGGTAAACAGAATGCCTACTAAGGGTGCTGGTCACCTGTCCCTACTCTTATCCTCCCGAGATCAATTCAGATCCATCCTCGTGGCAGCCAGCGACCTTTTTAAACGGTCATATTGCCACTGCCCTAGAGATAGAGGCAGGTGGATCTCCGTAGAGCCAGCCTGATCTACAGAGAGTCCCAATACATCCAGGGCTTCCTAGAAAGACCTCATGTTGGAAACACCGAGATATCGGAGATGCCAAAGTCATGGGACACCTGCCAAGGAGAGTTGCATATGGGGTGGAGACGGAGCTCGAGACAGAGAAGTGTGTCAGCCAACAACCTGAAAGGAGGGCTGGAGAGATGGTGGAGCGGTTAAGAGCACTGACTGCTCTTCCAGAGATCTTGAGTCCAATTCCCAGCACCCATCTGTAATGGGATCTGGTGCCCTCCTCTGGTGTGTCTGAAGACAGTTACACTGTACTTACATATAATAATAAATAACTCTTTAAAAAGTAAATAAAAAGGGCTGGTGAGTCAGCTCAGAGGTTAAGAGCACTGACTGCTCTTCTGAAGGTCCTGAGTTCAAATCCCAGCAACCACATGGTGACTCACAACCATCCATAATGAGAGCTGACACCCT
This sequence comes from Apodemus agrarius, assembly GCA_964023405.1. NCBI lineage: Eukaryota > Metazoa > Chordata > Mammalia > Rodentia > Muridae > Apodemus > Apodemus agrarius. Next base: position 80,230,471 of record OZ030015.1, read on the forward strand.
CTTCTGGTGTGCCTGAAGGCAGTTACAGTGTACTTACATATAAGTAATAAATAAATCTTTTTTAAAAAGTTAATAAAAAAAATTCTTTAAGAAAAAGAAGAATCAGCCGGGCGTTGGTGGCGCACGCCTTTAATCCCAGCACTTGGGAGGCAGAGGCAGGCGGATTTCTGAGTTCGAGGCCAACCTGGTCTACCGAGTGAGTTCCAGGACAGCCAGGGCTACACAGAGAAACCCTGTCTCGAAACCCCCCCCCCCCAAAAAAAAAAAAAAAAAAGAAAAAGAAAAAGAAGAATCCTGAGGAGTAGGAGATCAAAGCGCACACTGGCGTCAGAGGAGGAGATGCAGCGTGGGGTCGGCCCTGCTGGGTGGAGGCCTTGCTTCTTCAGGATTTCCTCCCTGTGCTCCTCTTCCTCCTTTGTGGAACAGTAATGTATCCTCTATGTCACTGGAGGCTCAAAGTGTGTGATCTGCCTTTTCATTTATATTTTGGGAAGGGGGGTTGGATTTGGTTTTTTGAGACAGGGTTTTTCTGTATAGCCCTGGCTGTCCTGGAACTCACTCTGTAGACCAGGCTGACCTCGAACTCAGAAATCTGCCTGCCTCTGCCTCCCAGAGTGCTGGGATTACAGGCATGCGCCACCACCACCTGGCTCATTTATATTTATGGGAGTGACAGGAGATTGCCTTGAGTCTCGGAAGAGACTCTGAACTTTGGACTTTTTAAACACAGCTGAGACTGATAGACTATGGGAGCTTTCCAGGTTGGACAGAAATCATTTTTGCATTAAGATAGAGCTTCAAGTCTATGGGGCCAGAAAGTGAAATGTGGTAGTTTGACTAACAATGGCCCTAAAGGCTTATACAGATTTGAATGCACTTTCTGTGGCACTTCTTAAGCAGGATTAGTAGAAGTAGATGTGACCTTGTTGGAAGAAGTATGTCACTTGGGGAGAGCTTTGAGTTTTAAAAGCCCAAGCCAGGCCCAATGGCTCCTTTCTCCTGGGGCCTTCAGATCTGGGCATAGAACTCTCAGTTTCTCCAACACCATGTCTGCCTGCATGCAGACAGGCATGCCTGCCCAGATGATAACAGACTATCCCACTGAAACTGTAAGTACACTCTGCTCTAATAACATACTTTCTTGTATAAGAGCTGCCTTGGCCATGGTGTCTTTTCACAGCAAACAATGATTATGACTGACCCCCCCCCTTCTTAAAAAGCCAAAACAAATAAATAAAATGCTAAACATGGCACCTCCCATACCTTCCCAGCCCTGGAGACATACCAGCACAGCCGTGACATCATGTGCTTCTCACCCCAGCCTCCTCCTCACCACCCATCCCAGCCTTCTTTCTGTACTTTAAAAAGCAAAGTTGTGTCTGGTGTGGTTATCCCAATACACTCTAAGTGGAAGAATCAAAAGCACCAGGCCAGCCTGGGTACCTGTGGCCAGCCTAAGCTACAAATACCTGTGTTTTCTGATCATCCTAGGCGATCCTGTAAAGGGGTCATTCGAACCCAAAGGGGTCTTGACCCACAGGTTGAAAACCAATGAACTAATATTGACATAAACCAAGTTCCCCGTGTTCCTTGGGAATTCAGTCAAATGGGACTCTCCTGATTTCTCCCAGTCCAGGGTCCTCAGCTTGGCAAGCAAATGTACATTTTCTTTGGTAGGTCAGACAGCCAATTCTCACCTTAACTGGCTATCCCACCAGCCTGCTTCCTCTACAATAAAGAGGACCTGGCACCCAAAGAGGAAATGCAGCGCTGGTTCTGCTCTGCTCCCAAACCATTCATTCCATCTTCACCCCACAGACTCACTCACCATGGCGACCACTGGTCCTGAGTGCATGTACTTCACCAGGCCAGTAAAGAAGGGACGGTCCTTCAGGTCAGTGTAGTGCTCCTTGAGAAGGTCCTCTGACGCCTGTTACAGAACAGATGGTGAGAGCTGGTCCCGGGCCCCTAAGAACCAGAAGGCTAGTTTCTTCCCCCTATCCCTCAGGCTGCTCAAACCATGAGCTCGAAGCTAGTTGATCAGTTATAACCAGATTCGCCCTCCACATCATGAGGGGAAGAGTGAGAGCCACAAAGCACGTCTGAATTCCTAATGCAGCATGACTTAGAGTTGAATCCACCCGGCTGAGCGTAGCACTGCCCCTGCATTCCCAGGGCCGGGCAGACAAACACGGGTCTCAAAAGCACATGCTATCCTATCCTTCAGCAAACCTGCACAACACAGGGGTGCAGGCTGAGCCTGCCTACTCCACAGGAGGGCTGGCAGAAGAACCAGCTACACACGCAGACTTGACTTTCCCTTCCCGTGACACTCATTCTGTTAACGGTCCCAGTAGCCTTCAGCCTGAGACCGAGCATGCTTTCTCGGGGTGGGGAAAGGTCAGGCTTCCCTTGGTCTCTCAAGCCCACTGCTGATGGGATAGCCCTTTAGAGACACGGCCGATATCTCTTCTTCCATTCTTCACCAAACCCATAGCCTCAACAGAAACGTGACGGCAAGAGAGGAAAATGTTCTTACGGGCCAGGGAGACTCAAGTTACAGTGCCAGCCATTTCACTGTCTATGCTACCAGACGCATTATCTGACCTCCTTAAGCCTCGGTATCCTCCTAGCAACTGTGAGGACAGGAGTAAGTACCTCTCGGAGCTGTGCTGAGAGATGGAGAACGAACATGTACTTACCACAGACTACTGTGCTTGATGAATGACCGGATGGATCCCTTCATTGCACCTCCAGGACCTAATTTACTACACAAGCCCACATCCGACTGGCATTAGCCCACCACACTCTCCCTTAGCACTAACAGCAGGCTACTCCTTATACTAAAAAAGCAAGGAGCGAAACCAGCGGCTGGAGGGATGGCTCAGGGGGCTGCTCTTGCAGAGGTCCTGAGTATGGTTCCCAGCACCCATAGCAGGTGTCTCACAGCAACTTATAACCTCCTGGGGTTCTGGTACCATTTTCTGATCACGTGCACCTATACATACATGGTGCACATTACAACGGATAGACGCACATACATACACATTAATACAACTTTTAAAGTTTTTTTAAGTTTTATATATATACACATATAAAACATATATATATGTATATATGAGTGTTCTGCTGCAAGCACACCTGCAAGCCAGAGGAGGGCATCAGATCCCTTTATAGATAGTCATAAACCACTATCTGGGTGCTGGGAATTGAACTCACGACCTCCGGAGGAGCACCCAATACTCTCAACTGCTGACTCCTCTCTGCAGCTCCTAAATACAAATTGTTTAAAAACCAACACTGCATCTGGCATGGTGATATGCCCTTTAATCCTGACGCTCTGGAGGCAGAGGCAGAGGCAGCACTCTGAGTTTGTGGCCAGCGTGGTCTACAGAGCAGGTTCCAAGCTAGCCAGGGTTATACATAAAAACAACAGGAAAATGTAATAATAATAATACTAATAATAATAACAACAAGAACAGCCGGGCGTGGTGGCACACGCCTGTAATCCCAGCACTCTGGGAGGCAGAGGCAGATGGATTTCTGAGTTCGAGGCCAGCCTGGTCTACAGAGTGAGTTCCAGGACAGCTAGGGCTACAGAGAGAAACCCTGTCTTCAAAAAAACAAACAAACAAAACAAACAAAAAAACAAAAAAACAAGAACAACAACTTAATATTGCAAACCAAATTTTATCCCCCTAATACATTTGCATTGAGAATTAGAACCCACATTTCATAGGTTTGTCTGAGGGAAGGGTTCTTGGTCAGTCCGTCTCTGGTATTTCCTGGACTACTGTTGTGTGAGTGGACATGCACATCCTCATAGCACTTAGGATGATTAGAAAGGATGCCGAGAGTCCCAGACCAGTTGTGCCAGATGTGCGTGTACAGATTTCATAGGTATGTTTAGAACTGTTTCTCTTCTCTGTTCTGTCAGAAACACCCCACAGGCAAAACTGCAGACTTCTCCCCCAAAGCCCAGTGGACTATGCCTGACTCATGTGAGGCACTATCAGATAATAATTAGTAACGCACAGACTTTCTTCCTGACAACCTACTTCGAGGGTGGAGCGTAGGAGTTAGAAGGATGGTCTCTAAAATTATCTGCTTAGGAGGCTGAAGACCAAGGGCTCTAAAACACCCAGAGCTGAGTCAGAAATTACAGCTCTGCAGTAATATGCGGGACTTCATGCTGTTATGGGGAATGAGAAGCTATTTTTGAAAGCCCTAAATGACTTGGTTTGTTCTAAGATTCAGCGAGCATGCTTAGTCACTGAGAGGTTTTCAGGCTCCAAGATACGCTACCGTGGAGACGTCTAGACAAGAGACAAGACAGAAGTTACTCTGCAATGTTCTGCTATGCTCCAAGGATTCAAAACAGGGAGAGGCCCACTCACCTGCAGAAATTTCAACCCAACAAGGCGGAACCCCTTCTGCTCAAATCGCTTGATGATCTCCCCCACAAGCCCCCGCTGGACGCCGTCAGGTTTGATGGCGATGAAGGTGCGCTCGCTGTTGGCCATGGTCCTGCAGACAGGCAAACAAGAAAATGAAACAGGACTGTAAGGTTCTCATCATGATCCCTTTCAAGCGGATTACTCCCATAAAACTGGCTTTCATCTATTATGTCAACCCCAAATCTCTCTAGTAAAACCCCAATCCTTGCCCAGTTCATTCACCAATGAATTAATATCCTGAAGTGGGGGAAGGGCTCAAAAACAGAAACTGTAAGGTCTATTCCATTGATTTAGCGACCTGCTGTTGAGCTTCTACTGTGATGGAACTGAGGAAAGAGATGTAAAACTAAGACCTGCACACACCAAGAAGACAGCACTTTTTTCAGTAATACAAATTAGTGCGTTACAAATACATGCACTGGTGTGGTTTCCCTAGGAAAAGTACACAATCTGACCTACGACATTAGACATTAAAGCCAGCAAGAGTTTTAGAGACTATGTCATGACAACCATCTTTGTTTTTTACAAAGAATGAGATTTCCCAGCCCTGTGCAACTTGGGACACATCTTAGGATGTAATGAAAAAAAGCTTGAGGATACATGCCAGTAATTCCATCCCTAGGAAGACTAAGGCGAAAGGACAAAAAAATGCCAGGCCAGCCTGGGCAACATAAAACCCTGACTCAAAAAAAAAAAAAAAAAAAAAGGAAAAACAAACAAACAATGACTATAACATAGATTGGGGAGGGACTCAGAAGGCTCAAGGCCTTATCCTTCCTTGCCTTGGAAGCTATTAGCAATTAATGGGTGTGTGTGTGTGTGTGTGTGTAATTTTCTTCAGTGGTGTAGCCATGGAGTTCAAACTGTCCATGCCACAGCAAATAACTCCTCTATCCATCAGGTAAGCAACTCCAATTAAACTCATTGAAACACACACACACACACACACACACACACACACACAAAAGAGCAGAAAAAGGCATGAAAGTAGGAAACTTGTTGGAAGGGATTCAGACAAGATAGGGGGGCGGTGAAATGACTAAGTATATCACATACATTTAGAAAATTCTCAGAGAAAAAAAGATAAATTTTGAAAGTCCATTATGTAAGAATAGCAATTAACTTTATTAAGGTACGTATTATGGGAAAAGGTCAATGAGTATTGTGACTGACCAATGAACCGTGGCTTATGAGAGAACCACAGCACAATGCCTAACTTGGGGCATCATCCAGGAAGGAAGACACCGACACCTGGAGAGCATCCATTCCAGAATGTTCCACTTCCAGGGAACACTGTCTCACAGGATGAAAGGAGACTCCACCTTGAAAGACAATACCTAGGAGGATAGCAACACTAGCTCCTGGCTCGGTCTTTCTAAACTTGGGTCAACCTCTAATTGTAGACCTTAAGAATGAGGCCTGAGCCAGCGAGATGGCTCAGCAGACCTTCAGTGGAACCACAAGCCTGAGTTTGATCCCTCGAACCCGCTCCACAAAACTACCTTCTGGTGTGAGCTAGGGCATGCATGAACAAGAGCACGCCAATAGTAATAAATAACCTTTTAATGATCATTTTGGCTCGTGTCTTCCTCCCCCCACCCGCCTCCCTGGTCTGTAACCTGTAAGCTGTATAGCTGATCTAAGCCAGTACACCTATCTCTGATACCAAGCCACAGGGCCTCGCAGTCAATAGGAGCAAAGAGCACCTTCCAAAAAAAGAAAGACAGGACCCTCGGACTAGGTGGAGAACGTCTGAAGGAACAACGTGGTGCAAGCACGGATTACTCACAACCAGCCTCTAAGGAAAGCCTCTGCATACCGACTTCTCTCTCTAGACACACTCACACGCAGTCAATCATTCAGCAAGCACCGCCGGAGAACCAACTCTGTGCCCAACAGCGGACTGGAAAGAGGACAAGCCCTGCCGCACAGCCTGCCAGGAACTGCGGCCACGGACAAAGGGCGAGCCCACGTGGCGTGTCAAGCTGACAGGTCTGTACCTGTCCGCAGCCTGCCGTCTCCCGCAACACCTCTCGGAGAGTGCACCCTTTATTTAACGCCCGCCTCCCTCTCCATCCACCTAGACCCTCATCTTGTCTCCTTTCCCCCTCAGCACCCGAACCCCTCTCACCCCTTCAGATGACAAGTCTTTAACTCCGGCTGCGACTGCCCGCACCGGAAACGCGCCCCGGCCTCACGTGCTTCCCCGCTGCTGCTCGCACGGAACCTTTCCGTACAGTTCCGATTCCGGGGAGCCCTTTGGGCGGTACACCGCCGGTCCCGGCTTCCTCTGGGGAGTAGGATGTCATTCTAGGGAGCACTCTCCCCGTGTTTAACTTCCGACACTGGGTGTGGTGTTTTGGATTTGGGATTTTTTTTTTTTTCCTCCCGGTCTGGCCGCCATCTTTTGTTTCTCCCTGGCCGCCGAGTGACTCACTTCTTCCGTTCCCGAGAAAATTTGGCTTCCCGAGAGGTGGCGCTCACACTGCATGAAGTCCCAACTAGAGCTTCGGTAGCCGCGTCATTCCACCTTCCTTCCCTTCGTCCTGACAAGCCACAAATGTACGGAATACTCTGTGCCCGGAAGGCACTATTCCAGAACCTGGGGTTGAAGCTGGGGCTTACTGGTCGAGTTGAGAATTGAGACAAACAGTAAAAAGGAAATTGCTAGTGAATACACAGCGAAGAATACTGCTGTGAAGTAAGAACAGAGCAGGGGAAAAACTATGGTTGGGAAATCTCTGCAGAAGTGATAATCAAATGGACCTACATGAAGGGAGGAAACCTATTATTACCTGAGAGCCAAGAATTATAGTGAATGTCTGATGGTAGGAAACGCAGGAGGAGGGTTTTATTTTGTTATTATTGTATGTAGGGTCTCATTATGTAACCCTGACTTTCCTGAAACGCACCATGTAGACCAGGCTGGCCGTGACCTCGCAGAGATACCCTCTGGGTCTGCCTCCTGAGTGCAGGGATTAAAGGCACGAGCAACCATATCCGGCATTATTTATTCATTTATTAAGATTTATTTATTTTAACTCTGAGTGCTCTATCTGCATGTACACCTGCAGGCCAGAAGGAGGCATCGGATCTCATTACAGATGGTTGTGAGCCACCTTGTGATTGCTGGTGATTGAACTCAGGATGTCTGGAAGAGCAGACAGTGCTCTTCACCGTTGAGATATCTCTCAAGCCTCTTATTATTTATGTATGTATACACATGTACATCTGTGTATGAAGTGTTCAGTTCCTCTGGAGCTGGAGTTACAAACAGCTGCAAGTGATCTGTGAGTGCCGGGAACAGAACTTGGGTCCTCTGCAAGAACAGTATGTGCTCTCTAGCCACTGGACCAGCTCTCCAGCCCAGGTGTATTTTGTGTGCTTTTTGTTTTTTATCTTTTGTTTTTAATGAAATGGAGGGACTGGGATGTTGGTCAGTGAGAAGGGCTTTGCCTTGATGGATTCACAGCACTGGGAAGGCTGAAGCAGGATCATCAAGACTCTTACAGGCCACCTGGATGACATAAAATACATCTCTCAGAAAACAAACCCTTGGGAGCACAAGGCAGGCTAAACAGGTCTGTGATTTCAAGTCAAGCCTGATCTATATGGTGAATTCCAGGCTGGCCAGAACAACATAATAAAGGCTTATCTCAAAACAGAACAAACAAACAAACAAACAAAAAAAAAAAAGAGTCAAAGACACACAGTCTAATTACAAAATGGGCAAAAGACAAGAATAGATATTTCACAGGCAGACTATGCGGGGGGGGGGGGGGGGGGGGGGGGGAGGAGGAAAGAAAGGCTATTGTCATGGCTCCGTGGGTAGAACGTTTGCTTAGCATGCACAGACCCTTGGGTCCAATCCCCAACATTACCAAGATTGGAGATAGTTTCACAGGCCTGTAATCCCAGCACAAGCAAGGTAGGTCAGAAAAATCTTCTAACTTCATGAGCCATTAGAGAAATAGGAATTAAATCCATGATGAGATATCAGTACACTTATAAAGGTAGTAAAGTAAAATATAGCGACTGCTTTTAGCTTTTGGGAAGCTGAATCAAGGGGGCTAAAAGTTTAAGGCCAGCCTGAACTACAACAGCAAGAACGTGCCTTAAAGCTGGGTATGATAAGGGCAGGAAAATCAAGAGCTCAAGGTCATCCTATGCTACTTATGGAATTTGAAATCAACTTGGATTACATAGCACCCTATCTTTAAAAATAATTTTTTAGGGCGTGGTGGCGCACGCCTTTAATCCTAGCACTTGGGAGGCAGAGGCAGGCGGATTTCTGAGTTCGAGGCCAGCCTGGTCTACAGAGTGAGTTCCAGGACAGCCAGAGCTACACAGAGAAAACCCTGTCTCGAAAAACCAAAAAATAATAATAATAATAATAATAATAATAATAATAATTTTTTAAAAAGGGGGCCAGTAATGGTAACACTAAATATTATTGATGAAGTGAAATAGGATCTAGATTCTTTTTTTCTTAAAGATTTATTTATTTATTATAAGTGAGTACACTGTAGCTGTCTTCAGACACACTGGAAGAGGGCATCGGATTTCATTACAGACAGTTGGGAGCCACACCATGTGGTTGCTGGGATTTGAACTCAGAACCTTCAGAAGAGCAGTCAGTGCTCTTAACCACTGAGCCATCTCTCCAGCCCATGGATCTAGATTCTTAATTGGAATTTAAATTATTCTGACTAAAATTAAAAAAAAATTCACTTGCTGGTTGAGGACACAGAACATTAGTAGAGCATATACAGAAGCCTGAGCTCAATCTTAAACTGAAAAAAAAAAAAAGAAAAAGAAAAATTGACCTGTAGATGGGACATGCCTGTAGTCCCAGGTACTCTGGATGCTGTAGCAAAAGAATCACTCTAGGTCAAGAGTTGAGGGTCAGCCTTGGAAACACAGTGAGACCCTCATCTCTGAAAAAAAAAAAAAAAGATCTGGATTGTAGCAAAAATTAAGTACTGTATTCTTTCACTCGTGTAACATTCTTTTGGTGTGGTGGATCAGATCTAGGGTCTCACAAATTCTAGGTATATATCTTCAGCCTATGTAAAACATTGTTGAATAACAAGAAATTGGGAATGAATTAGTGGTTATCAGGAGTTAGAGACAAATACAAATATATCTCCATAAAGAGGTACTATAAGGGAATCCTAGACTAAATAAATCTGTGTCGGGGGACTGAGACTGTCATTCCCAGGCTAACTCAATCTCTTGAGTGCTAGAACTACTTGTTTGAGTCACCATGCCTAGTCTATTTCAGAAAGCAGTTGTTGCTTTTGTTTGTTTGGTTAGTTGGCTAGTTAATTGTTGGTTTTGTTTATTTGACATTTGTTTGGAAACAGCTTCATGTAGATCAGGCCGGCCTCGAATGTATTGTGTTGCTGGCTGAGTTCTATATCTTGAGTGTAATGGCAGCTGCTCAAATGCACACATGCAGCAGAGCTCTGAGAAATCATACGTGTGTGACTCACAGGAGCGCAGGAAAACTGCCAAGAGCAGAGCCCGTGTAGGTGACAGGGGTGCCGATTTTCTGATTTGTTTTTGTTTTACTTAGCTTGGGGTTTTTGTTTTCCTTGTTGTTGTATGGAAGTAATTTTCTATGTAGTATTTCATTCACTATGTAACCCAGGCTGGCCTCCAATTTACAGCTTTTCCTCCTTATCCCTGGCTAGCCGGGAGCTCACTATGTACACCAGGATGGTCCTAAACCCAGAGATCTACTTGCTTCTGCCTCCTGAGGGCTGGGTTAAAGGCATGTGCCACCACTGCCTGGCTTTAAGTTGCCTTTTTAAGGTTATTTGATCACGATAATAGTAACTAAAATTAATATACACAGTCTTTCTTAGCTGCCCTATAAAAGGAAATATTTAATTTGGGGCTCAATGATACAGAAGGTTAGGGTGGGAGCAGTTACGTCAGGGAGAGGGAGAGGTGGGAGAGGGGGAGGAGGAGGAGGAGGAGGAGGAGGAAGAGGAGGAGGAGGAGGAAGAGGAGGAGGAGGAGGAATGGCATGTGCTTGTGAAACCTCAAAACCCAATGACATACCTTCTCTGGGAACGGAGCATTCAAATACATGAGCCTGTGAAGAGCCGTTCTCACTCAAAGCACCACTTTATCTCAAAAACAACAACCACAAAAAACAGCAGCAACATAGCAAAAAGGTGGGTCTGATGGTACAGCCTTCCAATCCCAGGAACTTGGCAGGCTGAGACCAAAGGCGCACAAGTTCAAGGCACACCCGCGCTACAGAGTGACTTTAAGCCAGCCCGGGGAACTGTGTGAGACACTGTTTCAAAACAGAAAGCACAGAGACAAGTCAGGATGTAAGCAAGCTTTGCAGTAGAGCACTCTGCCATATGCAAGCCTCTGGGTTCAGTCACCAGGACAGCAGACTGCTCTAACTTTTCTACACGGTGTTTCATCTTGAAAACCTTCCCTGTAATATAAGCAATATCCTGGACGAATCTGAATAGCGGTCGCTGAGGAGAGTGTCTCAGGCTGCTGCCCGGCCAACAGTGAGTCCAATCACCCTCCACCAGTGGCAGAAAAAAATTAGTTGAGACTAAAATAGTAGTCCAAGTGACAAAGAGGCTCTGTGAACAGTGCTGACCGAAGAGCAAGATGGACTTCGCTTCAGAATGTATATTTACACTGATCGAGCCCAGGGCTGGGCAAGCGTTAAGATGTAGAAGGTCGGCTGGGCGTGGTGGCACACACCTGTAATCCCAGCACTTGGGAGGCAGAGGCAGGCGGATTTCTGAGTTCAAGGCCAGCCTGGTCTACAGAGTGAATACTAGGACAGCCAGGATTACACAGAGAAACCCGGTCTCGAAAAAAAACAAAAAAAACAAAAAAAAAAAAATCATCTTCTTAGTGGCTGGGGTGTACATCTGTTGTGCTTTTACAAGATCTGTATACAAAAAGCCCACGTGGGCAGTCACTAAATACTCAGGGTTCCATTCAGTAGGTCTTTCAGGAAGCCTGAGATTCTAAGGTTTCCCGACCTGTCTGTCAGCAGACTCTTTAAGGAGTCTGCTCTTTAAAGAGCTGGGCTCTTGTTTTGTTTACCTGTGTGTGTGCTGGAGTGACTGTTATTTTATATTTGCTTTTGTTTGTAATTGTTAAAAAAAATTAAATACATTGAGGGTGGACATGCACCTTGGTATGTATGTAGAGATCAGAGGACAATTTAAAGGAGCCTCTGAGAGCCCTCCATGTGGTACAGACTGGGTCAAACTGAGGTCAGAAGGTTTGGCAAGAAGAGACTCTACCTCCTGAGGCTCTCACTGGCTTGTTTTGTATTTCAGCCAGGTTCTTTTAAAGTCTTTAAGCTTTGTTAGGAGTTGGGAGGCTCCCTGGGCAGACACTAAGGAAAGAGGATAAGAACAGGAAGGCCTCCCTGGCTTCCTGGAAACACGCTAATTATATGACTCTTCCCTCACCTTCCTCCCCAGCCCTGCACAGCCCACCTGGGCTTCCCCTGGTGGGAATGCGCTAAGAATTTAAAGTTACAAGAAAGAATTATGGCCAGGATATTCGTCAGGGTTCTCTAAAGGACAGAACTGACAGAATGAATACATAGAGAATGTATGCATATGGTTTATTATAGTGCCTGACAGGCTCTGCCCACCTCCTGCAACTACCACTGTCTCCTGACTCAAGGGCCAGGAATATGGTAGTTGTTCAGTCCAAGTGGCTCCATGTCTCAGCTGGTCTTCCATCTACATTGGAATCTGAAGAAGTAGGTTCTGTACCAGTAAGGGAATGCCTCTGCAGCAGGATGAATGCGTTGGCCAGCGAGAGAAAAGGCTAGCAGGCAAAAAGCAAAAAGCTTCCTTCTCCCATGTCCTTGTATATGGGGCATCATCAGTAATCAAAGTACGGCCTGTCAGATTTAGGGGTCTTCCTGCCTCCAGCAATCCAATCAAGACAATCCTCTACAAGCTTGGCCAGCTGCTCCGGTTTTAATTGATTCCAGATGTTGACAACAAAGATTAGCCATCACTGGCTCATTAACCTGTCTCCTATCCAGAAGCCTTAGTCGGGAATTTCAGATCAACTTGAAAGGCCCAGCATGGAATTCACTGTCTCTGCTGGCAGACCACACGATGGGTCTGCCTTTCCTCCCGTCCTTACTTCCTTCCCTGCATAACTCTTTTTTTGTGTTTTTTTTTTTGTTTTGTTTTGTTTTGTTTTTCGAGACAGGGTTTCTCTGTGTAGTTCCGGCTGTCCTGGAACTCACTCTGTAGACCAGGCTGGCCTCGAACTCAGAAATCCGCCTGCCTCTGCCTCCCAAGTGCTGGGATTAAAGGCGTGCGCCACCACCGCCCGGCTTCTTTTTTTTTTTTTTTTTTTAAGATCTATTTATTATATTATATGTAAGTACACTGTAGCTGTCTTTAGACACACCAGAAGAGGGCGTCAGATCTCCTTACGGATGGTTGTGAGCCACCATGTGGTTGCTGGGATTTGAACTCATGACCTTCAGAAGAGCAGTCGGTGCTCTTACCCATTGAGCCATCTCTCCAGCCCCCTGCATAACTCTTCTTACTGTTTTGTTTTGCACTTTTGTGTTACTAGGAATCAAACCCAAGACTTGGTGCGTGCTAGGCAAGCATTTTCCACTGCACTCTGTCCCTAACCCCTTTTTACTTTTCTGGTTTTTTTTTTAATTTTGAGACAGGGTCTCACTAACATCACCCAGGCTAGCCTAGAACTTATTCAGTAGCCCACAGCTTATAAACCTTCTTCAGACTCTCAAGAACTAGAATTACAAGTATGTGTCACCCTAAATGTTTACATTAGTTAGGGTTCTTTAGAGCAGCACTGCTTCTCAACCTATAGGTTGGAAACTCTTGGGGGGATATCGTGCATCTGATAGTTACAGTACAATTCCTAACAGTAGCAAAATTACAGTTATGAGGTAGGAACAAAATAAAATTATGTCCGGGGGTCACCACAACATGAAGAACTGTATTAAAGGGTCCTAGCATTTGGAAGGTTGCGAACCATTGTAATGGTAAATAATTAATAAAATGTACCACCCCGCCAGGCCTCTGCACCAAGTCCCCGGCAGGTCCAGCTCAAGGGGACGCTCTCTGTCGCCACTGAGTCACTCTTTCCTAGCTTGCTCTCACAGCATCCCAGCTGTGTTTCCTCTCCACCATAGACTCTGTAAACAGTGGGAGTCCCACGCTTCTGCCCAGCACCCACTCCTTCCAAGTATCTGGTAAAGCATGACTCTTAAACTTGAAAAGTTAACCAAATATATTTATGTATAAGAAACTTCTAGAGCCGGGCGTGGTGGCACATGCCTGTAATCCCAGCACTTGGGAGGCAGAGGCAGGCGGATTTCTGAGTTCGAGGCCAGTCTGGTCTACAGAGTGAGTTCCAGGACAGCCGGCGCTACACAGAGAAATCCTGTCTCGAAAAACCAAAAAAAAAAAAAAAAAAAAAAAAGAAACTCCTAATTTCATAATGCCAATTTACAATGATAAGTTCTTATCCCATTACTTCTAACTTCTCCAAAACACCAGAAATACATCTGAAGCCATCTGGATATCTGCGGCTCCCTCTCTGCTCCCCTCTGAACCTCTCCCCCTCCTTAGCTCCTCCCCTCTCCCCTCCAATCACTGGCCTCTCAATGCCTCAATGTGAATGGATAGGAAATATCTTGCAACAAACCACTGCTCTAGAGGAACAGAATTTACAGAATAAATCTATAAATGTAGATGTAGATAGATAGATAGATAGATAGATAGATAGATAGATAGATAGATAGACAGACAGACAGACATAGAGAAAGGGGTTTATTAGAGTGCCTCACAGGCTTATGGGCTTGTTCCAGCTAGTCCAGTAATAGCTGTCTACCAACAGAAAGTCCTAGCTATTCAGTCCATAAAGCTGATATCTCCGCTGGTCTTCAGTATACATCAAAATCCCAAAGAAGTAGGCTTTAATGCCAGCAAAGAAATGAACTTGCCAGCCTGGCGGTGGTGGCGCACGCCTTTAATCCCAGCACTTGGGAGGCAGAGGCAGGTGGATTTCTGAGTTCGAGGCCAGCCTGGTCTACAGAGTGAGTTCCAGGACAGCCAGAGCTACACGGAGAAACCCTGTCTCGAAAAGAAAGAAAGAAGGAAACAAAGAAAGAGAGAGAGAGAGAGAAGGAAGGAAGAGAAAGAAATGAACTTACCAGGGAGTACCATCAATAATTAAAGTGTGACACATCATAACTTCTGAATACAGTCAAGGAATGTGTTTTTGAAGGATTCCTTGGATACACTGACAAGATTTGACCTGATTAGAACCGAGTCTTAGATGGGCACTTAAGGTAATGACAGTGCTTAAGAGCATGGGTGTGTTTTCAAAACAGGTAGGTGTGGCTTATGGCTCTGTCTCTGCTTTAGAAACGTGGCCTTGGACGAGTTACTCGACATTTCTAAGCATCAGTTTCTAGAGTTGCTAAATGAGGATAATAGCCCATAGGTCATAAGGTTGTTGTTCGAACTATTTAAAGTAATGAACTATATAAAGTAATCGGAGGAAGGTTTAACAGGCTGTTTGATACACAAATGTCAGCCTCGGGAACTGACAATAGGATAATACGATAGTAAAGGGAATGGGAGGCACAGAGGAGCTGTGTGGAGCGCCGTGGTCTAGGGCGACATCAGTGGAGGACTGAGGTAGAAAGTGTTCAGCCACGGGGGCTGGACAGATGTCTCTGTGGGTAAGAGCGCCTGCGCACAAGACAAAGCAGCAACAATTACAAAAAAGGAAAGACGGAAGGAAGGAAGGAAGGAAGGAAGGAAGGAAGGAAGGAAGGAAGGAAGGAAGGACAGAAAGTAGACATGTTTGAGCACATGTCTGTAACACTAGAGCTGTGGAGAGCAGAAACAGAAGAATCTCTGAAGCTTTTTAGACACTTGTCTAGCTCCAGGTTCAGTGAGAAACCAATGTTCGCTCTACCCTCTACACACACACACACACACACACACACACACACAGATTGATATTTTTTTTAGTAATTAAAGAGAATTTAGAAAAGATGCTAGGCCCCAGGACAGACATTTTGGAATTCTCTACCTAAGGCGATCTGTAGGACCTTGGAAGGATTTTAAAAGGATGATAACAGGTATCTACTCAGAAGGAAGACTGCCTCTATACCCGTAGCCCCTCCCAGCACTTCTTACCCTAACCCCTACCCAGGGCCTCTCCGGCCCTGAGGCTGGGTTTCCCTTCCCTCCCCGCTGCTCCTGATTCCGGTATAAACCAGCTATTTTGGCCACGCCCTCTCGGCTCTTGGCTCCACCCTGGTTCTCTTGATTTCTTGGTCCCAGGCTCCTCTCTCCTCTTGCCTTCTCTTCTCTTCCTCTTTTGCTCTCCCCATCTTTCTCTCTCTTCTCCCATGACCCTGTCTGTTCTGTTAGTCACGTTCAGTCCGGACCCTTCCAGATGCCTCTGGCTGAGATGTCCCTCATCTCTACAACAAAACCCTTCTCTACCATGCTAGGAAGCAAGTGTAAGTGACAGGAGTGGGGGCGGCAATCTGGTTGTAAAGTGAATAAATTTAAAAAAATAAAGTCAAGCCGGGCGTTGGTGGCGCACGCCTTTAATCCCAGCACTTGGGAGGCAGAGGCAGGCGGATTTCTGAGTTCGAGGCCAGCCTGGTCTTCAGAGTGAGCTCCAGGACAGCCAGGACTACACAGAGAAACCCTGTCTCGAAAAACCAAAAAATAAATAAATAAATAAATAAATAAATAAATAAAGTCGATGTTTTTAATATAAAAAGGTAGGGGGATATGCTAATTACCATTCATTTGATGTGGGTTTTGTTGTGAGGGAAATGGTATTTTTGTGTTTTGAGGCGCTTTGTAGCCCAGGCTAACCTCAACCTCAAGTTGATCTTCCTGCTTCCGCCTTCGTAGTGTTGGAATTACTAGCTTATGCTACCACATCTGGCTTAGCCTGTATTTATCAAAGTTGTATCATGCCAAACACAAAATATTTTGTTTTTTAGTTTGTTTTGTGTTTGTTTTTGAGACAGGGTCTCAAGCTTACTTTGAGCCAAGACTGATCTCACACCCCTGTTCTTGGCCCACCTCCTAGGTGCTGGGGGTTATCTGTATGCATCATGACGCCTGTCTATCCACTCTGCTTGTATTAGCTAATTTTTTTTGTTTTTGTTTTTGTTTTTTGTTTTTTGTTTTTGTTGTTGTTGTTTTGTTTTTTCAAGACAGGATTTCTCTGTGTAGCCCTGGCTGTCCTGGAACTCACTCTGTAGACCAGGCTAACCTCGAACTCAGAAATCCACCTGCCTCTGCCTCCCAAGTGCTGGGATTAAAGGCGTGCGCCCCCACCGCCCGCCGGGCTGTATTAGCTAATTTAATCACACAACTGCATGGCCTACTTATCACAGCGTGGCTCATTGGGAGTGCACTGTCTGAGCGAGTGGAATGCCGTGAGCTCTGCAAAGACAGGGACAGTAATAGCAGAAACGGATGTCCTCGCCTTCAGGTGAGGAAACCTGAAACCTCCTGTGGCTCAGGAGGGAAGAATTACTGGGTCACTTTCGGTCCAGGGAAGAGGAAGGACCAGGGCCAAGCCCATCCCTGCATTGCTGGATCCTGGGCCCTTTACCTCTTGTGTGTTATACAAGGTTCCATTCCTGGGACTCATCTAGAGGAGGTCACTGTGGCGTGCAAATAAATCATAATGGGACAATGAGAAGATGGCATGGTTGTCCTTAAATGCAATTCAGGGCAAACAATTCCGCTAGCTGCAGCACTGTATACTGAGAGTGGAATTGATCCAGGCCACGGAGGTCTGGCTATTAATGATTTAAAGAATCAGAGCAGCTCATATATTATAACCATGCAGGAGGAGAGTGCTCCAGGAGGCAGGGCGAAGACAGGACGTTTATAAAACTAATTGAGAATGAGCCCCTGGGGAGCGTTCCGCTGCCAGTAATCAAGAATAAAGTAGGAACCTGGCTACCTTTGACTCCAGGGGCAAACTACAAATCAAACAGCAGGAGCTTCCAGGGAAGGGGACTGCCTGAGCTTCAGAAGAGCCTGTGGTCCATATGCCTTTTCTCCCTCAGCACCCCCCCACCCCCCACCCCCACCCTCACCCCCATCCCCAGTCTCTCCTGAAAGAGTGAGGCAGAGGGCTTTGGGGAGATTCTGCATTACTTGCTGATTGGAGAAAGAAGTAAGATACAGGGACTGTTTATCAAACAGTCTACTGCAGCAACCATAGGAAGGAGGGACGTCCTTCCTCCCTCCCTCCCTCCTTCCCTCTTCCCTCCCTCCCTCCCTCCTCCTCCCTCCTCCCTCCCTCCCTCCTCCCTCCCTCCTCCCTTCCTCCCTTCTTCCCTTCCTTCCTTCCTTCTTCCCTTCCCTCCTTCCTTCCTTTCTTTTCTTTCTTAACCTTGGATGACCTGTTACTAAGTTTGAAGCCCAGGCTGACCTTGAATTCACAACAATCCTTCTCTCTTAGCCTTTAGAGTGCTAAGATCTTCGTATGAGTCCCTTTGGGGCCTGTTTGGGATATTTGAGACAGTCTTGCTAGGAAACCCTTGCTAGCCTAAAACTCACAGTAACAATCCCACCCAAGTTCTGGTGTTATGTACATGTGCCACCGTGCCTGGCAGGTGGACACGACTCTTAATCCTGTTTATACAAAGAGAGAAAGTAAGATGTATGAAAGTTAAATAATTTCGCCAGATCTCAAGTGTCTGGTTTTCTCCAGAAAGACTGTGTACATGAGTGCATGTGTGTGTGTGTGTGTGTGTGTGTGTGTGTATGAAAGAGAGAGAGAGAGAGAGATTTGAGGTGGGTAATAGAGGCAGGCTCTCAGCTCTCAGGTATTCCTGGCTGGCCTTGAACTCTGATCCTCCTGTCTCAGTTTCCCCAGTGTAGGTATTACAGGTGTACATCAACATGCAACCTTATTACCATTTTCTAAGCACAGATTCAATACAGCCTTTAGCAAACCTATAAGCTTTTGGCTTGTAACAGTCTCTATACTTACTCTGGCCTTGGTATTGGCTTTCAGGTTAAGGCTCTCTGTGGGGAAAAGGATTATACGGAAGAGGAGGCCCGGCATTTGTGGCTGTGACTTGGTATTCATTTCCTTCTTGCTTTCATGTGGTTTAGCTCACTGGAGTCTCTGTAAATTTTTGGCTTCCCTGAGGGCAGTTCTAGAGTGGTTTAACTCTTCCTGCTCTTCATCCGGCTAGTGTGGGGCTCAATGGCTTGTGGTATATTACGTCTGGAAAACCATAGCGCTATAGGACGTCTTGTATTTTTTAGGTTAGGTGGGGTTATATAGCAACAACAAAACAGAATTCCCAGTGTCTGTGACTAAATAAAACCAAACTCTTTCACTCATCTTGAGCCGGCTTCAGGGCCAGCACCTCTTTCCTGACAGGGACCCTGGGAGCCTGGCTATTCCAATATACGACTTCAGTGTTATCAGTACAAGAAACGGTGGACTATACAGCAGGAGAGAGAAAACAAGTCACACGGTAGTACTGATGGATTTGGCCTGGAGGTGACACTCATCAATTCTTTCCAGCCCACCAACCAAAGCAAGCCAAGTGTTCCTGTTAAAGCAAGGGAAGTAAGAAATACTGCAACCCATGGCCTTCTGGGAGCTGGACACGGCTGTCCAGCATCCTTGTCATATGTCACATGGTCTCCTCTCCCAGGCTAGTTGCAAACCATCCACTTCTACACATTAAACTTTAACCTTCTACCTCTAAAGCCACAAGTCACCGCTTTGTCCCTTTCTGCGCTTTCTGTGTCTGTCCCACGTCGTCCCCATGTGCATGCCTCACACCAGCAATGTTTTCTGACTCTTTCTCCCCATGCTTCCTTTCACACCCGGTTTTCCAGGAGCTACTCAGCCGAGAGTGGTCTGGGAAGAGCCTCCTGACTTCCTGTGTTTGGAGGAGTGGGGAAGAGCAAGACCATTCTGTCTTGAGAAGGGAGTGAGGAGAGACATGGGAAGCCCTGAAGGCATGAACACAGGTTGCAGAACTCTTCTTGGAGTCGGGTCCTTCTCGCATTCCTGGACATAGTTATAGAAACCGTAGATTACAGAGACCTCACTGGGAACGCTGCCCAGAAGGCCTGAGTGGGCCTGAGGGGACCAAGTCAGCTGCCATCCGGGGCCAGATCCAGTTCTTTTAGTCACTCCACTGCAACATCTACTCTATCTACAAGCCGCAGGAGCATGTAGAGGATCCGGATCCTGCAGAACAAGATGCCATTATTGAAGAGGGCCAGTCCTAGGCCGGCCAGCCAGCCCCCAGCATGGAGCTCCTGCAGCTGTAGCCTGGGCTGCTGGTGCTGCTAAAAGATGGAGAGCAAGGGGTAGTGGTGCTGCCTGCGGGCTACAAGCACATCGGTCAAACCTGGCAAGTCTCAGGGCGAAGGACATCGAGGGCGCAGAGGCCTGTAGCAACCTGGAGCAGGCACAGAGCCTCCCCCCACCCCCCACTGTCACCCGTTCACAGGGCCACTCTGACTCTGGCCAGGATATCCAAAACGAGTCTCGATGATGGTCCAGTATTTATGCGGTGTCAGAAATCAGAAACCTTGAACAAGACCGATAACTTGTTACAATGAATATTTGCATGTAAAGGTGTTTGGGCAAAAATACAGACTGCATGACACACTGCAGTTGATACAATGCAATGGAGAGGTGGGGGAGATGGAGGAGTGGAGCTGTGCATGCAGTGGAGAGCGGGGTGGGGTGGGGAGGGGTGGGGTGGGGGGACGGAACTAAAGACTCGATGGCAGTGACAGGTATGAGAGAAGGCTGCGGGTGGACAGGAGGATGTGTCATTGCTTAGTAGTGTGATCCGTGCTGGCCCTGGAGGCCATGTTGGTATTTATAGTCCATGCTGTTGCCCTACGCCACGTTGAAGACCGAGGTTTATGTGGAAGTCTGTGGTCTGGGCTGATGCTGGAGGCCACGTCAATGTCCCAGGCCAGTGCTACAACACAGGTGGACCTCTGTTGTCTGTGCTACAGCAGGAGGCTATGTTATCAACTGTGGTCCAGCAGAGGCCAGGAAGGCCATGATGCTGTGCATGGACTGTACTGACGCCATGTTGGGGGTCTGTGGTCCTCCTGCAGCTGGGGTCCGTGTTGATGTCCATGGCCCGTGTTACCGCCATAGACCATTTGGATGCCCATGCCCCGTGCTGCCATCTGAAACCATGTTGACGCTTGTGGCCGGCACTGCCACTGAGGGCCATGAGGGTGTCCGTGGTCCGTGCTGCAGCTTAAGGACTCTATTGATGTCCATGGTCTGACCTGTTGTCTGAGCCCATGTTGAGGTCTGAGCTGCAGGCGGAGGCCGTGTTGACGTCTGTGGTCTATGATTCCACAGAATCCTATGTTGATGTTTGTTGTCTATGTTACCACCAAAGCCATCACGGATGTCTGCGGACTGTGCAGCCACCTGAAGCCTGTTGGTGTCCCTGGCCTGGCCAGACTGCCGCCAGGGACCCTGCTGATGGCCGTGGCCCGTGTTGCAGCAGAGGGCCGAGCATGGGTTCCTTGTCCATGTTGTTGCGAGAAACCACGTGGAAATCCATGATCCATGCTCCCACTGGCTGTAAAGGGCAAGGAAGATACTTTTGCCGTAGTGTCGATGACTGTAGGTTACAGTGGAGAAAGAGGGACATGGAAGGCTTTTATGACAACCCCCTACCCACACCCCAAAAGAGTAACAGCCTAGACTTGATGCTGTTAAAGAGAACTCTTAAAACTTTTTTTTTGTTGTTTTGTTTTTTGTTTTTTGTTTTTTTGTTTTTGTTTTTTTTGAGACAAGGTTTCTCTGTGTAGCCCTGGCTGTCCTGGAACTCACTCTGTAGACCAGGCTGGCCTCAAACTCAAGAAATCTGCCTGCCTCTCCCTCCCAAGTGCTGGGATTAAAAGTGTGCACCACCACCGCCAGGCCTCTTAAAACTTTCGATAAGGGATTCTATTTAGCTCTCTACAATCGCTGGCTTCTGGTGGGTGTGCGCATAGGAAAGGATTCCGTTTTAAGGGTTAGCCACTGGGAGTTTGACTATGCTTTCGTCAATATATTGGGGGGGGGAGGGGTTGTTCTGTTTTTTTGTGTGTGTTTTTTTTGGGGGGGGGAGAGGACATCATTAGGGTGGGGGATGGGCCAGGGAGGAGTGTGAAGTGAATGTGATCAGGGTACATTATGTGAAATTACCAAATAATCAATAGAAATGGTATGTTGGGGGAAAAGCAAACAAAACAAAACATACAAACAAACAAAAACCCAAAGATCTCTGGGAAACTGACCTCATGTTCGCTGGTAGGGATGGGGATGACTCATCCAAAGGTAATGCACCTTTTACTATTTTGCATTACTGGGGAACCCTAAGGCTGACAGATGCTAGGTGGGCACTCCACCACTAAGTACATCCTTGGCTCCCAGTGTTTTAGTTTGGTTTTTTGTTTATGTTTTGCTTTATTGATATAGTGTCTGTCTTAGGGTTTGTATTCCTGCACAAACATCTTGACCAAGAAGCAAGTTCGGGAGAAAAGGGTTTATTCAGCTTACACTTCCACACGGCTGTTCATCATCAAAGGAAGTCAGGACTGGAACTCAAGCAGGTCAGGAAGCAGGAGCTGATGCAAAGGCCAAAGGCCATGGAGGGATTTTTTTTTTTTTTTTGAAACAGGGTTTCTCTGTGTAGCCCTGGCTGTCCTGGAACTCACTTTGGAGACCAGGCTGGCCTCGAACTCAGAAATCCGCCTGCCTCTGCCTCCCAAGTGCTGGGATTACAGGCGTGCGCCACCACGCCCGGCTCTGGAGGGATGTTTCTTACTGGCTTGCTTCCCCTGGCTTGCTCAGCCTGCTCTCTTATAGAACCCAAGACTACAGCCCAGGGATGGTAACACCCACAAGGGGCCCTCCCCCACTTGATCACTAATTGAAAAATGCCCCACAGCTGGATCCCATAGAGGCACTTCCCCAACTGAAATTCCTTTCTCTCTGATTACTCCAGCCTGTGTCAAGTTGACACACAAAACCAGCCAGTATAATTAACCCCTTGTCAACTAGACACACAAACACATCACTATTAAGCCTCAACCCTTACTTTCTTATTCATCCCCAAGATCTAAATAACATTAAAAGTCCCTCAGTCTTTATATATTAAAAGTTCAATCCCGCTGGGCGTGGTGGCGCACGCCTTTAATACCAGCACTTGGGAGGCAGAGGCAGGCGGATTTCTGAGTTCAAGGCCAGCCTGGTCTACTGAGTGAGTTCCAGGACAGCCGGAGCTACACAGAGAAACCCTGTCTCGAAAAAAAAAAAAAAAAAAAAAAAAAAACAAAAACAAAAACAAAAACAAAAACAAAAACAAAAACAAAAACAAAAACGAAACAAAAAGTCTTTCAAAAGTTCAAAGTCTTTTAACTGTGGGCTCCACTTTCTTTCTTTCTTTTTTCTTTTTTTTTTTTTCCCGAGACAGGGTTTCTCTGTGTAGCCCTGGCTGTCCTGGAACTCACTCTGTAGACCAGGCTGGCCTCGAACTCAGAAATCCACCTGCCTCTGCCTCCCAAGTGCTGGGATTATAGGCGTGCGCCACCACCGCCCGGCTTGGGCTCCACTTTCTTTAAGAGGGAAAAATATTCTCAGCACTTGGGAGGCAGAGGCAGAGGCAGGTGGATTTCTGAGTTCAAGGCCAGCCTGGTCTACAGAGTGAGTTCCAGGACAGCCAGGGCTACACAGAGAAACCCTGTCTCGAAAAACCAAACAAACAAACAAACAAAAAAAAAAAAAAAAAGAGGGAAAAATATCAGGGCACAGTCACAATCAAAAGCAAAACTCAAACTCCAGTGGTTCAATGTCTGGGATCCACTTACAATCTTCCGGGCTCCTTCAAGGGCTTGGGTCACTTCTCTAACTCTGCCCTTTGTAGCACACAGCTTGTCTTCTAGGCTCCAGCTGCCTGTACTCCACTGCTGCTGCTGTTCTTGGTGGTCATCTCATGGCACTGGCATCTCCAAAACACTGTAACTAGGCTTCACCAATAGCCTCTCATAGGCTCTTTTCATAGTGCCAAGCCTCAACTCCTATGCATGAATGATGGTCCTGGGCCATCAATTGCAACTGAGGTTGCACCTTCACCAATGGTCTTCTGTCCTTCCACAGCCTCTCACAGTGCCGAGCCTTAGCTGCTCTTCATGACCCCTTCATGCCTTCAAAACCAGTACTGCCTGTATGACTCTTACACAGTACCAAGTCCAGCCACAGCACAAAGTACAACTGTGGCTATCTCTGGAACACAGCCTCTGTGCTCTCTGAAAACACTTCCCAGAAGATTTCACCTCAGTGTTGCTGCTCTCTCTCTCTCTCTCTCTCTCTCTCTCTCTCTCTCTCTCTCTCTTTGGATTTGGTTTTTCAAGACAGGGTTTCTCTGTGTAGTCCTGGCTGTCCTGGAACTCACTCTGTAGTCCAGAATGGCCTCGAACTCAGAAATCCACCTGTCTCTGCCTCCCAAGTGCTGGGATTACAGGCATGCACCACCATGCCCGGCTGCTGGTCTCTTCTTAATCACTAATTTCTTTTTTGTTGTTGTTTTTTTGTTTGTTTGTTTTGTTTTTGTTTGTTTGTTTGTTTGTTTGTTTTTGATATTTTGAGACAGGGTTTCTCTGTGTAGTCCTGGCTGTCCTGGAACTCACTCAGTAGACCAGGCTGGCCTCAAACTCAGAAATCCGCCTGCCTCTGCCTCCCAAGTGCTGGGATTATAGGCGTGCGCCACCATGCCCTGCTCACTGCTAATTTCTTAGCTCCAGCTAATCAGCATCAATAGTCCCAATAACACAAAAGTTTGCTTTAGTGGTTCTGGTATCTTGTTAATCACAGCTGATTCTTAAGCCTCAGCTAATCAAAACCACAGAATCTTCACAATCAAAACAGCAACAGCACTGATAAGAGTCTTAAATTTTCCCTCTGAAATTTCACAAGCCAGGCCTCCATTTTCTGCACTGTTCTCAACATTATCTTCTAAGCTCCTACAGAACATTCCACAGGGCTCTTAACACGTAATGGATCATCTAGCCCAAAGTTCCAAAGTCCTTCCACAGTCCTCTCCAAAACATGGTCTGGTTGTCACGAGAATACATGCTGATACCAATTTGTCTTAGTCAGGGTTTCTATTCCTTCACAAACATCATGACCAAGAAGCAAGTTGGGGAGAAAAGGGTTTATTCAGCTTACACTTCCACATGGTTGTTCATCACCAAAGGAAGTCAGGACTGGAACTCAAGCAGGTCAGGAAGCAAGAGCTGATGCAGAGACCATGGAGGGATGGTCCTTACTGGCTTGCTTCCCCTGGCTTGCTCAGCCTGCTCTCTTATAGAACCTAGGACTACCAGCCCAGAGATGGCACCACCCACAAGGGGCCCTCCACACTTGATCACTAATTCAGAAAATGTCCCACAGCTGGATCTCATGGAGGAACTTCCCCAACTGAAACTTCTTTCTCTGTGATAACTCCAGCCTGTGTCAAGTTGACACACAAAACCAGCCAGTACAGTGTCTATGTAGCCCAGGCTGTCCTCAAGTTCAATGTGTATCTGAGTCTGGTCTCCTGATCCTCCTGCTTCCATTTTCTAACTAGTATGATTCTAGACATGGTACCAGAGCTGGCCTTCATTATTTTTGCTTGTTTGCTTCCAGGTTTATTTGTTTGTGGTTTGGGTTATTGTGATAGGACCTCTCTATACAGTCTTGGATGGGTGGGTACTTGGATTGTGGCCCAGGTGGAATTATAAGCAAGTAGCACAATTGCTTTGTGTATGTGTCACATACTCACACACTCAATATCTAGCCCAGGCTAGTCCAAAATTTACTATGTAGATGAGGTTAGCCTTAAACTTATGTCAATCCTCTTGGCTCCACCTCCAAAGTGCTGAGATCATAAGCATATGTAACTACAAGCAGTATCAAATGCATTATTGTAACCATTCATACAATTAGCAAATCAAGAAGTTCCTTCTGAGCATGCCTGTGCCTGAGAGTACATAACAGCTCATAACAAGAACTAGCTTGTAGAGATTGCTGTTTTTCTTTAATAACTACTTGGAGTCAGTACAATGAATGTTAGGTATACAAAGAGAAGAGGTAGGGGGAGCCAAAGGTCACTCAGTCTTATGGGGAGCCCAGAAGAGAGTTGTAGTCTCTCATGGCTGGAAATAGTCATTTAGTCTTTGTGAATAAGGACCCATGGGAACAAAATGTTAAAATTAGGAAATGTAGTCCAGGTAATGGTGGTGTTGGGAGGCAGAGGCAGGCAGGTCTCTAAGTTTCAGGCCAGCCTGGTCTACACAGTAAATTCAAGGACAACCAGAGTTAAGTCTTGCCTCCCCCAAAAAATAAAATAAAAATATATAAATAAGTAAAAATAGAGAAAGGAGCAGAAAAGAAAAGTGGATAGCTTGAAGAACAAATTTTGCTGTCCTTAGAAGAAGTCTAGTAGATTTCTGGAATGACTTTTTTTTTTTTTTTTTTTTTTTTGGTTTTTCGAGACAGGGTTTCTCTGTATAGTCCTGGCTGTCCTGGAACTCACTCTGTAGACCAGGCTGGCCTCGAACTCAGAAATCCGCCTGCCTCTGCCTCCCAAGTGCTGGGATTACAGGCGTGCGCCACCACGCCCGGCTGACTTTTTTTTTTTTTTATGTTTAGTATAGTCAAGTGAGGAAGTCCGTTACATCTCAGCGTCTTCACAGCCTAACTGGGGGAAGAGTGTGCTTCAGCGTCTCTGCCTCCTCGTCTGTGACAGTGAGGGTAGAACCGTCTGCTGCAGTGAGCTTCAGCCTTCACGTCATGCTCGCTTTTCTTGATCTCGCTGGACTTGTCATCCTCTTGCCTGGCTGTGATCAGAAAGTTCTTCAGCATTCTGCAGTATGCGAGCCCAAGGCTTGTGGCTGGCACCTGGTGAAAACTCAACCCTTTGACTTTTGAGACAGGGTCTTATTATATAGTTCTGGCTGGTCTGCTACTCACTCTGTAGACCAGGCTGACCTAGAATTCATAGAGATCTGCCTGCTTCTGCCTTACCTGGGCCACATCCTTTTTTTTTTTTTTTTTTGGTTTTTCGAGACAGGTTCTCTATGTAACCCTGGCTGTCCTGGAACTAGCTCTGTAGACTAGGCTGGCCTCGAACTCAGAAATCTGCCTGCCTCTGCCTCCCAAGTGCTGGGACTACAGGCGTGTGCCACCACTGCCCGGCCCCTGGGCCACATCCTTAATGTGCTCCTTTATTATTATTATTTTTATTTCCTGTGACTGAGCGTTTTGCATGAATATCTGTCTGTATACCACGTGCATGCCTGGAGTGAGAAGAGAGCAGCAGATCCCCTGGAACTGGAGTTACGGTTGTGAATGCTGGAGCTGAATGCTGGGAACTGAACCCTCTCTTCTGGAAAAGCAGCAGCGCTTCTAACTGCTGAGCCATCTCTCCAGCCCTCGTGCTGTTCTTGAACCACTGCAAGTGTGAGACCCCAGTATTCCTGAAGCTCCCATGGCCATTTTTAAACAATTCCTTTTTCTCTCTTTTTCTCTTTTTTCCTTGTTGTTTTGAGACAGTCTTCTTTCTTTCTTTATTTTTTTTTTTTTTTGTTTTTTGTTTTTT
Source organism: Apodemus agrarius (assembly GCA_964023405.1). Taxonomy (NCBI): domain Eukaryota; kingdom Metazoa; phylum Chordata; class Mammalia; order Rodentia; family Muridae; genus Apodemus; species Apodemus agrarius. The sequence continues at coordinate 80,257,627 of OZ030015.1, forward strand.
TCGAGACAGGGTTTCTCTGTGTAGTTCGGGCTGTCCTGGAACTCACTTTGTAGACCAGGCTGGCCTCGAACTCAGAAATCCGCCTGCCTCTGCCTCCCAAGTGCTGGGATTAAAGGCGTGCGCCACCACCGCCCGGCTCTTTATTTTTTTTAAAGACGTATCTATTATATATAAGTATGCTGTAGCCGTCTTCAGATACACCAGAAGAGGGCATCAGATCGCATTACAGATGGTTGTGAGCCACCATGTGATTGCTAGGAATTGAACTCAGGACCTCTGGAAGAGCAGTCAGTGCTCTTAACTACTGAGCCATCTCTCCAGCCCAAGACACAGTCTTCTTATATAGCTCATGCTGGCTTAGAATTTAATAATTTAGTCCAGGTTGATCTTAAAGTCAAGATCCTCCTGCTTCAGTCACCTACAATTACAAGCCTGTGCCCCCAGGGCAAACATGTTCTTTCCTTACATATAAAATTCTTGTTGTGTTAGAAGGGATGTCTGCAGGGATGAATCCTCCTTGTTCAGAACCTGTGGTCTCATGTTCAATGAGATAGTGTTTTTGACTTAGGAACTTGAAAGTAGTCCTCTCTTTGGCAGCATATATATTAAAACAGGAACTTGAAAGTTTAGTGTGTGGGTGTGTAGGTGTGTGTGCACGCATATGTGTGCTCATACATGCACTCATGAGAGGGAGAATATTAAACTCAGATAATCAGGTTTGCCTGATAAGCGCTTTTTTTTTTTTTTTTTTTTTTGTAAGTGTGTCAGGGTTTCTCTATATATAGCCCTGCTGTTTTGGAACTTGGTGTGTACACCAGACTGGCCTCAAACTCACAGAGATCCACTCCTCTCTGCTTCCCGAGTGCTGGGATCACAGGCATGCGCCACCACGCCCGGCTCCTGTCGAGCATTTTACCTTGGGAACTTGAAGCAATAGAAGTGTACTGGGGCTCTGAGCTAGTTCAGGACACTGGTTCCCACGTGATCGTAAACTTTGGCTGGGCCCTCCATTGTAGAACGATGGGCTTAGGGCCACTCAGTGCTGACTGACAAACCGCAGAAGGCTGAAATCTCAAGAAGTAACTGTCCTGCAGAGAGTTTCTGGCCCTCTGGGAAAACTGCAGGAGCAAAGGCGGATGGTGGCAGCCGCAAAGTCTCTGCTGTCCCTTGTTAAACTGACCTAGGCAAAAGAGTATGTCTTCCCTGCTTCCAACGTGTGAGGCTGTGGCCTGGCAAATGGAGAGTGCGCTTAGGTTTTCTTCTGGCTCTGTTGTCCCTGCTAAAAATAAGCCACTGGTGTCAGACAAGCTGAGTCATCTTCATCCATGACTCCATGGAGGGAAAGTGACAAAGGCCACCAAGGCTCTGTGGGACTGCTTCCTTTCTGCCCAGACACCACCCTGGTTCCAATCAGCCCCTCTTAAGACTTCGGTTTTCTTTTTCTTCCAGATAAGCTATCTTAAATAGAAAATGTTTTCGACAGCAAGGTACTGTGATTCAGTCTGCTCACATCCTGTTTCTGCTTGCGGACCGGACCTCGTCTTAGATTTTGTTTCTTCATTTATTTCCTTTTACTTTTTAAAGGAAGAGAAGTTGATTCTCACTTCTATAACTGCATTTTAGAGTGTATAGACTGACTCACATACATAGTCATCCCCTTGGTGATGTGGCAACGCGAGGGCAGGTTCTAGCTAGCTTACTAGTGTTCTGTCTTCAGTCTCCCCTCCCCCAAACAGGATCTCACTCTGCAACTCTGAGCCCAGACTGTACTGGAACTCACTGTGTAGCCTAGGCTGGCTTCTCACTCATGCTAGCCTTCCACCACAGCCTCGGGAGTTCCAGGACCACAGGTGTGAGCAACTATGCCTGGCAGAAGTTAACTCTTAACAAGAATGGATCTGCAAGGCCATCCCCATGAAATCTGTTTAAAGGAGGTTTGGCGGGGCGGGCGCAGGTGCAGCTCAGGCACACTTACCTCACATAAACATGGCACTGCCAACACCAGCAACAAGCCTTTCAAAAGAAAAAGGCATGGAGCCCTCGGAGAAAACTACTCTGACACGTTTCAAGAACCCAACATCCCATAAGCAACTGCCTCTCCAAACGTGTTGCAGGTCGTAGGGAGCGATGAGTCACCTGGCTTTGCAGGTGGCCATGCCAACAGCCCTGAGCCCTGAGAGCTCTCTTTCTCTTTCAGTGACTTTCTCTCTCTTCCTAAGTGGGAAAACACATGTGTGAAGCAAGAAGAACTTAGTGTCAGATAGAAATAACCATAGCAGTTTCGTAAGGCTGGCTACACAACTGGACTGCTGATTCCAGCCGTCCCCTGATTGTGACTATTGTGCTTAGGAAGAAACCCCTCCCTTCCTTCCCTCGTCAGTTTGCCACCCCCATCTCCTCGCCTTAGAGTCTCCTCAGTTTCTGCAAGGGTAGGGAATCTCTTGGAATGGAATTTCCTTCCCTTCAGGAATCAAAAGTAAACACTCCAAAGTCCACACTGTGACTTGTTTTTCCTCGATAATTCTTGGTCTTTATGAGAATCTCAGTCCTTGGGGGTTAGAGATGAATTCTGGGAATCAGAGGTCTACTATTGCCTATATAATTAGGAACTCACTATCAGGCTCCTGTTACTGCTACAAAAACAGAGCCAGAATTTTACTATTAATCTCTGTGTTTGTGGTGTGTGTGTGTGTGTGTGTGTGTGTGTGTGTGTCTGTCTGTGCGCCCACTGCGTATGAGCACCAGCATGTGTGTGTCCCTGTACACATGTGAACAGAGGTCAGAGGACAACTTTCTGAAGTAACCATCCACCATGGTTTCCAGGAGTCAGACTCAGCTCATCAGGCTTGCTTGGCAAGAGCTTCAGGTGCCCAGCCATCTTAACAGTCCATTTTATTTTTAAGAATTTTTACCTTTTTGTTCTCTTTGAAACAGGGACTCTGATAGGTTTATCTCTGCCATTAATACACATCACACACACACACACACACACACACACACACACACACACTTAGGTTTATTGGGAGGCTAGTCTTGCCCAGTTGAGTTCACTGACCCCAAGGAAGGAGGCCTGGGAAGTTGCCATGGGGAAGAAGAGAGGGGAGGGGAAAGAGAGAGAAATAGTGGACACAAAGAGAGGGACAAAAGGAGAGAGATACAAAGATCCTAGAGATGCAAAGACCCTCACCCAGGAATCAGCAATTAGAGGGAAACTGATATCAACATGCTGTAGGTGGTAAACCACGAGCACAGAGTGGAGGCTGTCCAGCCACTGGCAGCTTGTTATTATATGCTACCTATTCCCAGGGATGTGGGAGTCCCCTGCAGCGGCTGGAGTCTCTGAGCGATCATATTTCACATCACCTGTGCAGGGTAAAGATGGCCCTGCTTATGAGACATCTGCGCTCCGCAAAGAAGGTGTTAAAGAATAAGTTCTCACATCACTTGAAATGTCTTCCATCGTTGGTCACTGCTGCACACTCCTGATTAGACTAACTGGATTGTCTGAGAAGATTTGAAGTGTGTCCAAGCAAACACAGAGTAAAGACCCTCATGGTCACCTTGGGAAAATCTGGCCATGCTGAAGCTGCAACGCATCTACCAAATGCTCCCGCTGACTGGCTCAATGCCCAGCCCTGTCCTGGCTGTTTGGATCCTGATCAACTAAATTCCGGTCCCCTGAAAAGGAGATCATGGACCAGATTTGGATGGTAGCATCGTATGCTCAAATGACTACATAGGTGCTTATCAAACAATATTTGGAGCAGTACATGGATAGAATAATTGCTCTACCACAAGTCGCTTTTGGGATACCACCTTTCCTGTCCATGGAGAAAGATCTCAAGAAGTGCCTTGTGGGCTGGGTGGTGGTGGTACACACCTTTAATCCCAGCACTTGGGAGGCAGAGGCAGGTGGGTTTCTGAGTTCAAGGCCAGCCTGGTCTACAGAGTGAGTTCCAGGACAGCCAGGGCTACACAGAGAAACCCTGTCTTGGAAAAACCAAAAACCAGAAACAACAACAACAACAACAACAACAAAGCGCCTTGTGAGTGGTTTGAATGTATAGGCGCTCCCCTGCATAACAACTCCATCAAACTTGCTCTGAGAGCATTTGCGAACCTTTCATCAGCATCACTCTTTTTGGAGCAAGCTCGAGAGTGCAATGACAGCATTCGAAGAGCCAGTAAGTCAACCTGGCTCCACCTTGATGGAGCTTTGCTGTGTTAAGGCTAGAGAGCACCAAATCATACTATCAGGAATAGGCGGAGAAGTGACGCCCAGGGTCCAGGCTGTTCTCAAGGTTAATGGTGTCACTAGCTTCGCCATGGAAAAGTGAACTAATGCTATTAAAAAAAGAAAGAAAGAAAGAAAGAAAGAAAGAAAGAAAGAAAGAAAGAAAGAAAGAAAGAAAGGAAGGAAGGGAGGGAGGGAGGAAGAAAGAAGGAAAGAAAGAAAGAAGGAAGAAAAGAAAAAGGAAAACATAGTCTTATATACTATTTCTGTTTTTTGTTTTGTTTTGTTTTGTTTTTGTTTTGTTTTTTTGTTTTTTCAAGACAGGGTTTCTCTCTGTAGCCCTGGCTGTCCTGGAACTCACTCTGTAGACCAGGCTGGCTTCGAACTCAGAAATCCGCCTGCCTTTGCCTCCCAAGTGCTGGGATTAAAGGCGTGCGCCACCACGCCCGGCATTTCTGTGTTTTTTAAGAAACCAAAATTTTAGAATCCTCACTACATGCATCTCTATTTATTTATTCATTTATTCCTTCCCTCCTTCCTTCCTTCACTCATTTTGATGTAGTCTTATGTAGCCCAAGCTACCCTGGAAGTCACTGTGTAGCTGGGGTTAGTCTTGAACTTCTGATCCTCCTGCTTCAAAATTCCCAAGTGATGGGAATACACTCCTGTGCTACTGTACCTGATCAAAACCATAATTAAATTTCTTTATTTATTAGGGAAAATCCTACAACAATTTCTTTCCTTTTTTAAAAGACTTATTTATTTATTTTATGTATATGAGTACACTGTAACTGCCTTCAGACACACCAGAAGAGGGCATCTGATCCCATTATAGATGGTCGTGAGCCACAATGTGGTTGCTGGGAATTGAACTCAGGACCTTTGGAAGAGCAGTCAGTGCTCTTAACCACTGGGGCATCTCTCCAGCCCTATTTATTGGTTTTTCAAGATAAGCTTTCTCTATATAGCAGCCCTGGCTGATCTGGAAATTGCTTTGTCAGGCTCATCTCAGGCACTACCATGCCTGGCTTCACAATTTTAATTTATCATTATACTTATAAATATTAATTTATAAGTACATTTGACTTATATATTACGTTTGTAAACTACATTACTTTATAGTTACACGTGGACGCAGCACAGCACGTGTGTAGAGGTCGGAAGACAGCTGGCGGGGCAGCCTTGCTCTTCCAGGTGTGTTCTAGGAATGGACGCATAGCACCACGCTCGGCAGAAATGGCCTTACTCTTGGAACCATCTTGCTGGCCCTCAGGAGTAGAGAATTTTAGAATGGAAGGAAAACTCCGGTCTTTAACAATTCCCCTAATTCTACGAATAAACTAAGGTTCACTAGTCTTTACTGTGGTGACTTGCTCCTAACAGGTACTTAGTAATTACTAGGTGGTCCTTACCCCCATCAAAGTTGTTTGCAGTGACAGGACTTGGGAGACTACGAAGTTCTCAAGGTCAAACCCATTTTCTTTCAACTCTCTTACACCAGGTTATGTTGTTCCACTGGGCCTACTTGTCCCTAAATTCGCAGTATTGTTTCACTTATTTATTGAGTCTGGCCTGGTGTATGCTAAGGAAGCACCATTAAACTATCTTCCCATGTTGTACCCCTCTCCCACTATCTATCAATCGTCTGTCTGTCTGTCCTCTATGTCTGTGTGTGTTTGTATGTTTTGACACACAGCTTTATTCTATATCCCAAGGATACCTGGTACTCAATAACTACTAAATAATGCAGGTTGACTTTTTTTCAAAGATTTATTTATTATTATTATATGTAAGTACACTGTAGCTGCCCTTAGACACATAAGGACATATCATTATGGATGGCTGTGAGCCACCATGTGGTTGCTGGGATTTGAACTCAGGACCTTCAAAAGAGCAGTCAGTACTCTTACCTGCTGAACCATCTCACCAGGCCGCAGGTTGACTTTTTGTTTTGTTTTTGTTTTTGTTTTTGTTTTTGTTATTTTTTTGTTTTTTCGAGACAGGGTTTCTCTGTGTAGCCCTGGCTGTCCTGGAACTCACTCTGTCGAGCAGGCTGGCCTCGAACTCAGAAATCCTCCTGCCTCTGCCTCCCAAGTGCTGGGATTGAAGGCGTGCGCCACCGCCGCCGCCCGGCACAGGTTCACTTCTAATTCACTATCCTGTCTTAGCTTCTCTAGTGCTGGTATTACTGATGTGAGCCACCATACTTGACTTCGTTTATTAGTTCTATTGAGATTTAGCTTACATACCATACAATCTAAGTGTAGAATAGAATGCCTTTTTTTTTCCTGTTTTTTTTTTTTTTTTTGTTTTTTGTTTTTTGTTTTTTGAGACAGGGTTTCTCTGTGTAGCTCTGGCTGTCCTGGAACTCACTTTGTAGACCAGGCTGGCCTGGAACTCAGCGATCCACCTCTGCCTCTGCCTCCCAAGTGCTGGGATTAAAGGCGTGCATCACCACCGCCCGGCTAGAATGCCTTTTAATATACTGACAGAGTTGTGCATCACTTCAACTTTAGAACTTTTCTATTACCTCAAAAGAAATTCCACACTCACACTCATTATTGATCACTCCCATTTATCATTATCACACAATCCAGGTAACCACTAATTTACTGTGTCTCAAGATGCAACAATTATGTACATTTCATATGAGTGGGACCATATATTTCATTTAGTGTATGTTTTTGATATTCATCCATGTTGCTGTATGTACTTTATTACTGAATTCTATTCCATTACACACTTTATTACATGTAGCACACATACACTCTCAGCGAACACATGTTAGCTCACAACCATATGAAATGGATCTGATTCCCTCTTCTGGTGTGCATGAAGATAGAGCACATATGTACACATGTGTGCATGTGGGTGCTGGGGATTGAACTCAGGATGTCTGGAAGAGCAGCCAGTGTTCTGAACCGTTGAGCCATCTCGTCAGCCCACAGTTCATTTTTTTTTAAAGATTGATATGAGTGTTTTACTGCATGCATGTACATGTTTTATGAGTGTGTCTGATGCCCGAAGAGATCAGAAGGCACTAGATCCCTTGGAACTGATTCTAGGGATGGTTGTGAGTCACCATGTCAGTGCTGGGAACTGAACCTGGGTCCTCTGGAAGAGAAACCAGTGCTCTTATCTGCTGAGCCATCTCTCCAACCCTTATTCATTAGTTTTTCTTTTTTAAAAAATTTGTGTGTGGGTGTGCTGGGTGGGTGTACCACATGCATGTAGGTGCCCACAGAGGCCAAGAGTCAGGTCTCTTGGAGGTGTTGTTACAGGTGGTTGTGTGCTGCTGGATATGAGTGCTGGGAACCTAACTGTGGCCCTCTGCAAGAGCGGCGAGCACGCTTAACTGCTAGGCCATCTCTCTCATCCCTTATTTTTGTTTTGTTTTTTTCTTTTTTTTTAAAGATTTATTTATTTATTATATGTAAGTACACTGTAGCTGTCTTCAGACACACCGGAAGAGGGCGTCAGATCTCATTGCAGATGGCTGTGAGCCACCATGTGGTTGCTGGGATCTGAACTCAGGACCTCTGGAAGAGCAGTCGGCACTCCCAACCATTGAGTCTTCTCTCCAGCCCTTGTTTTGTTTTTTTCCAGACAGGGTTTCTCTGTGTAGCCCTGGCTGTCCTGGAACTTACTTTGTAGACCAGGCTGGCCTAGAACTCAGAAATCTGCCTGCCTCTGCCTCCCAAGTGCTGGGATTAAAGGCCTGAGCCACCACTGCCCGGCTCCTTATTCTAATGAAAAAAAATTCATTGTAGCCACTTGGTGTTGGTGCACACCTTACTTCCCAATACTGGGGTGAGTTTGAGGTCAGCCTGCACTAACGAGAGAATTCTATAGAACAGCCAGCATTACACACAGAAAACTTGTCTCAAAAAAAAAAAAAAAATCCCAAAAATATTTTAAGTTGTATTCATTTGGGGAGGGGACATGTGGAATTTCAAGAGTTGTTTTTCTCCTATCCTGTGTGTCTGGTAATCAAACTCAAGGTTGTCAGGCTTGGTGGTACTGGCCTCTACTCAAGGTCTGTTTATTTTTCCCATTATGTGTGTGGTGTGTGTGTGTGTGTGTGCACTTCAGTGCAGGGCTTCTTAGTGGCCAGAAGTGGTTATTGGATTCCCTGGAGCTGGAGCTGCAGGTGGTTGTGAGCTGCCCGTACCTGGCTTCTCAGCAGGAGCAGTACTTTTTGGTTTTTGCCAGAGATCAGTACCTGTCTTAAACACTGAGGACTCTGTCCACTCTACTTTTATATTAATAAAAAAACCCAAAGTTACACTTTATTTATGTATGTGCTGCGTCAGGTGAGTGAAGGTCGGAGGACAACTTGTGGGAGGAGGCGGCTCTCTCTTCCTCCCCTGGGAGGCAATGGCATTGAACTGAGGGCACAGGAACTTGGCGGCAGGCACCCTTCCCGCTGAGCCAGTTCACTGGCCCCTACATTTTATGTTTTGAAGCAAGTTTTTTCCTGTGGTCCAGGTTGGCCTGGAGCTTACATTTCCCTGTCTTTTTTGTTTGTTTTTATTTGTTTGTTTTTGGTTTTTGTTTTGTTTTTTTCCAGACAGGTTTCTCTGTATAGCCCTGCCTATCCTGGAACTCACTTTTGTAGACCAGGCTGGCCTCGAACTCAGAAATCCGCCTGCCTCTGCCTCCTAAGTGCTAAGTCCTCAATGCCATTGCCTCCCAGGGGAGGAAGAGAGAGCCGCCTCCTCCCACAAGTTGTCCTCCGACCTTCACTCACCTGACGCAGCACATACATAAATAAAGTGTAACTTTGGGTTTTTTTATTAATATAAAAGTAGAGGCTTGCCCCACCACCTCCCCGGCTACGATTTCCCTGTCTTAGACTGTTGACCTGAGTTTCCATGGTGGAAGGAAAAGAACTGACTCTGGCCTCCACGAACAAAATGTAATCATTTAAAAAGAAAAATAGTGGCAACATGCCTTTAGTCCCAGCACTCAGAAGACAGACAGGCAGATGGCTATGTGTTTAAAGTCAGTCAGCCTGCTCTACAAAGTGAGTTCCAGGACAGCCAGGGCTATACAGAAAAACCCTGTCCTTTTTTTTTTGTTGTTGTTTTGTTTTTTGTTTTTTTTTTGTTTTTTGAGACAGGGTTTCTCTGTGTAGCTCTGGCTGTCCTGGAACTCACTCTGTAGACCAGGCTGGCCTCAAACTCAGAAATCTGCCTGCCTCTGCCTCCCAAGTGCTGGGATTACAGGCGTGAGCCACCATGCCCGGCTAAACATCTTAAGTGTACAATAATATTGTAGAAAGACTAAAAAATAACTCTTGCTCTAAGTCTTCCATCTCTGACTCCCAGGAAAATAGAGGTACTTAGGAAAACCAAGTGGCATCACTCATGAAGGGGCAGGGAAGAGAGAGAGAATATTCACAGCAAGATTTCCTCCGTTTTCAAGAAGATTAAGAAGTGATATGTGGGGCTGGTGAGATGGCTCAGTGGTTAAGAGAACTGAGTGCCCTACCGAAGGTCCTGAGTTCAAATCCCAACAACCACATGGTGGCTCACAACCATTCATAATGAGATCTTTTGGTGTGTCTAAAGACAGCTACAGTGTACTTACATATAATAATAAATAATTTTTTTTAAAAAAAAAGAAGTGATATGTGGGGCTGAAGAGATGGCTCAGCGGTTAAGAGCACTGACTGCCCTTCTGAAGGTCCTGAATTCAAATCCCAGTAACCACATGATGGCTCACAACCATCCATAATGAGATCTGACACCCTCTTCTGGTGGGTCTGAAGACAGCTACAGTGTACTTACATATAACAATAAATAAATCTTTGTGCCAGAGCAAGCAGGTCGGAGTGAGCAGGGCCCTGAGTTCAATTCCCAGCAACCACATGATGGCTCACAACCATCTGTGCAGCAGCTACTGTGTACTCATATACTTAAAATAATAAATAAATCTTAAAAAAATCCAACAAGTTGGTTTAAACAACAACAACAAAAAAGTGATATTCGGCCTGAAGAAATAGGCTCAGTGGTTAAGAGAGCTGGCTGCTCTTGCAGAAGACTAGGGTTTGAGTCCCACCACATACATAGGGGGGGCTCACAACCAGCTAAAAACTCCAGTTCTAGCTGATAGGCCTCCCTCTGTAGGCACTGCATGAAACTGGTGCCCAGATATCATGCACACAGGCAAAATTTTAGTACACACACACACACACACACACACACACACAGAGTTTTAAAAAAGTGACAGGGCATTTTGGGGTCCTACCCAACTAGCTGGGCATCATTCCTCTAACTCAGACATATACACAAAGTAAGGGTGAGAGAGGGAGACAGGGAGTCCACAAGCTAAGGGTTGTGGCCCAGGAGTAAGGGAAATTGGCAGGACACACACCAAGTTAGTTTTGATAGTTTTCATCTTTATCCTTTGGCTTTTATATAATGGCACTGGCTCAACTTCCACCGTGCCTTTTGGTGATTTCCAGGAAGATTGAAATGTAGGAGACTGCAGACGATCTGAAAATTCTAAACACCAAACAGGGTATTTGGGACCCCAGGAGGTAGCCAATTTTCTCTCTGATAACTTGTCTATTTAAATCCTGTCTGCTCTTATTTTTAGAAGAGTCCGAGTCGGTGTACTTCTGAGTCACCTATGGCAAAGAGAAGGGGCTTTTGCGAGTGACTTCCGCCAAACTTGAGATTGGAGGATGAGAATATGCGGAAGTACTCTCTGACTCAGCCTGCCCAAGGCTAGGGTGTTGTGGCATTCCCCACTAATGACGCACTCCCAGGAGAGGTGACCTCATGTCCCATGGGACTTATTCCCACCACTGACTCCACCCCATATCCTCCTCCGCCTCCCTTTCCAGATCAGAGAGGGGCGGGTGGTGGTGGCTGCAGCCTAGAACTGGCTTTCCTAGGCAGGGAGCAGAGACACCCAGTGTTTGGAAAAATGCAAAAGTGGTATTCATTTTCCCTTCTCCAGATGCTTTCCTCTTCTGGTTAAGGCTATCCTTACTCTTCCTTAACACCAAACAATACGATCTTATTCGAGGCAACCTTCTCATTCTGTAGACACAGCTGTTTCCCTCATCCTCTTTTTTTCCGTTTTTCTCTGAGTCCGGAATTCTCAGTAGGATGCAGTTCGATGTAGTTCGAGTCTCGCCTCTGCCTCTTATCCTGCTCTAGCTGTATGACCTTGACTAACCCGAAATTTCCCCCGGGCCTAGTTTCTTTGTCTGTTAAACAGGAGCCAAACGTCTGGCGCACCGTGAAGGCGTTAGATGAGCTGTAGAAAGGCAAAGAAGCCGCTTGCTAGCTCCTCGGGAAAGTTGTCACCCTCCAGAGCCCCTCCCTTTCCTCTGGGAACGCCCAGCAAACGCTGCCTCCGGCTGTCACTTCCTCCACCTCTCACCTCTCAGCCCTTGCGGCGCGGGGTGATGGCGTCACAGCCGGCGCACGCCGCTGCAAGGCCCCGCCCCCGGCCGCGCCTGGCCTCCCACGGGGCCCCGCCCACCGGGGCGACGCGGCGCTGGCCCCGCCCCACGGGTGACGCGTAGCGCGCGCGGCCGGGCTGCCCCGGCAGTTGGTGCAGCGGCGGTTGGGGCGAGTGCGCTCACCCCACCCCTCCCCTCCTCGGTCCGGGCCCCGGCCCCCACCCCGCGGGGCCCAGCCCCAGCCCCAGCCTCCGCCGGGCCCGTCCCGTGCGGGCCCGTGCCACCCCTCAGCCGGCGACGCCCGGGGCCGCCCGCCCGCCACCATGGAGCTGGAGGACGGTGTAGTATACCAGGAGGAGCCCGGAGGCTCCGGGGCCGTGATGTCAGAGCGGGTGTCCGGCCTGGCCGGCTCTATCTACCGCGAGTTCGAGCGGCTCATCGGGCGCTACGATGAGGAGGTGGTCAAGGAGCTGATGCCACTGGTGGTGGCCGTGCTGGAGAACCTGGACTCGGTGTTCGCGCAGGACCAGGAGCACCAGGTGGAGCTGGAGCTGCTGCGGGACGACAACGAGCAGCTCATCACCCAGTACGAGCGGGAGAAGGCGCTGCGCAAGCACGCCGAGGAGGTGAGGGCCGCCGGGGGCGGGGGCGGGGGTCGCAGCCCGGGCCGGGGACGCTGGGCGCGCCAGGCGCATAGGCGCGCCAGGGTGGACTCCTGAAGGGCAGGCCTGAGTCCAGGGCCCGGGACAGTGCTCCGCAGCGTCTCGAGACCCCCCCGGGACACTGGCCGGTGCTGGCAGCCGAGGCAGGCCAGCCGGTGTCCAGGAGAGGGGTGAAGTGGGAGGGAGGCCCGGGGAGGAAGCGACACCCTGGCAGGAGGGCACCTGGGACTGCCCGAGGGCGGACACTTGAGCGTGTCTGGTGGCTTCTTGTTTAGGGAAGTTTCCGACCACCGTGGGATAGTCGGGTGTGGGTTCAAACTTTTAGCATGGGGAGGGGCAGGACTGTCCTGCCTGTGTCAGTTCCGCTGGCTTCGGTACCTTTCCAGGGGGGCTGCTGCTGCTTTGGGAAGTTAGAGATCTCCCTCTTTCGGTCAGTTTCTTCTTGACATTTAAATCCTCTTGAGAAGGAAGTCTACCTCATGTACCTTTTTTTTTTTTTTTTAATTTTTTTTAACACGTTGTCAACCACTTAGAAATCGAATAGCAGGGCCCAGTAAGTCCACAAAGTACATTTATTTACTTTATTAATCTTCCTCACCAAGGCATTCCTTCGTATCAGGTGGTAACCTTGGACAGTTCCCCGACTGACTCCTCTATTTATAAAAACTTGGGGGCGGGGTTGAGTAGGTAGGTGTGGGTGAGTGTTACAACACTTCTCCTGTCTGCGTTTGCTTTGCATACTGCAGTTTATAAGTGCACTTGGCTGGCTCGTCGCTCGAACACCTGAGCAGTGACCTTTGTACTCTTCACCTGAGTGGGTGAGCCTTTTGGAATACTGGGCTGTAAATGATCCTCTAGCTTTTTGAGTGAGTTAAGGATTTTAGCCTTCAGGCCGAGTGCCTTGGCATTGCTTCTGAAGAACCTTTCTTTGGCAGTCAAAATGCTCCCCTTGTTTTTGTACCAGACATCTAGTGCACCTAGCTAAATACATGGTGATTGAAGGAGACTCATTATCGAAGGAGCCACGTGTTGTTTTTCAAAAATCCATGACCACGCGGTAGAAGAATGTGAGATTTGTTTGGCAGCTCATTTCCTAGCATTAAATAGGCAGCAGCAATTAAAGGTTTATTTTGTTATATGTGCCTCTGCTTTGAGGTAAATGATATTTTTTAAAAAAAAATCATGATTATAGTGGTGCTTTGTAATTGAGATTTTGCAGTCCACCTATCTTAGAGGAATGGCATTGAATTTGCCAAACAAAATTCACTTTATCCCAAGAGTATGTTTACAAGTATACATGGAGGGGAGGGTTGAAAAGAAGCCGAGCCCACAACTTCTGTTCTTCGTACTGTTTATAAAACCGATCAAGGCCTTTAAGGTGGCTTGCTCCTTGTTTGTGCCGATACAGGCTTTTGTCATGGTGTGGATACAGTTGGAAGAGGGGGGCCAAATATACCCATCTTAGGAGCAAGCCCAATGTAACCTATCACCTCTGGTAAAAAGAAATGCTCCCTCCAGCCTTAGACTACTGACAGGATGAAATGCCAAGGTCACACATCCCGAGAAAACCATCTGTCATGGGTTACAGAATCAGAAAATAAAACTCCTCCGCTTTGTTTTCTTTATATTTATTTATTTATTTATTTATTCATTTATTTGGGTTTTTCAAGACAGAGTTTCAGTGTGTGGTCCTGGCTAATCTAGAGCTTGCTCTGTAGATCAGGCTAGCCTGGGGACTCACAGGAAGCCTCCTGCCACTGCCTACTGAGTGCTGGGATTAAAGGCGTGCACCACCTCTGTCTGGCTTATATTTATTTCTTAAGTAAATGACTTTAAAAACAGGCTATTTACTAGTTTTCTTTAACGTTTATACTTTCTTGGTTACATCTGTCAAATCTCCATAATAAAATGGTTGGGTAGGCTCCTGACCTGAGATTTGAGAGCACTGAAGAGAAGCTAGATGAACCCCTGCCTTAACCACAAACATAAAACCCCAGCAGCAGCAGCACTCATGGAAGATGATGAGCTGTTTTGCCTGTACCTAGAAGCTCACTCTTCCAGACCAGTGTACAGAGTGGATTCCGTTTAATTCTTTCCCTGAATGCTCAGTGTCTTTAACCCAGAGATTAAGAGCGTGTTCTTATTGCAGAAGTGCTTCGGGGAAGGTATTTACTGACAAAGTAATTTGAAAGCATGGTAATTGTTCATCTCTAGAGCGTAAAGGAAATTCTGGGTATGTTTGTGGGAATTTAGGAAGGTATAAGAATGGTGAAGATGTTAAGGAACCCATGATGTGCTGTAATCTCTCCCTTGCAGAAATTGCCAGGGAGGAGGTAGAAATGTAATTTCTATTATAATGGTTGTACTTAATTTGAATGTACTCCACTTTTTTTTTTGCTTCAATTTGAATTGTATATGTGTGTAGTTGGTTTGTTGTTTTAGTGACTCCTTTTAGAACTTTTTTTTTTTTTTTTGGTTTTTCGAGACAGTGTTTCTCTGTGTAGCCCTGGCTGTCCTGGAACTCACTCTGTAGACCAGGCTGGCCTCGAACTCAGAAATCCGCTTGCCTCTGCCTCCCAAGTGCTGGGATTAAAGGCGTGCGCCACCACCGCCTGGCTACTATTTTTTTTTTTTTAAGGGGGGGGACTGGAAAGGTGGCTCAGCAGTTAAGAGCCCTGACTGCTCTTCCAAAGGTCCTAAGTTTAATTTCCAGCAACCACATGGTGGCTCATAATCATCTGTAATGGACTCTGATACTCTCTTCCAGGATGTCTGAAGAGAGTGACAGTGTACTCACATACATAAAAAATAAATAATTTTTTTTTTTTTCTTGTTTTTTTTTTTTTTTTTTTTTTTTGAGACAGGGTTTCTCTGTGTAGTCCTGGCTGTCCTGGAACTCACTCTGTAGACCAGGCTGGCCTCAGAAATCAGTCTGCCTCTGCCTCCCAAGTGCTGGGATTAAAGACGTGCGCCACCGCCCGGCCATAAATAATTTTTTTAAAAAAGAACTGTTGGGAACTGGAGATAGCTCAGTGGTGGGGGCCTGCCTAGAATTCTATCTGTGCTCAGTCCTCAGCACTGCAAAAAGTGACCTCCAGCACTGAACAGCAGCAAATAAAATACATAGAGAAAGGTAGTTTTATGACATAGTTTTGGGCAGTGTCAAATGCAAATAAATCCCTCCAGTGGACACTCTGGCCTCTGGCCCCCTGGCACTCAGCATCCCTTTGCTAGCCCAGGCCTGCGATAGGGTTGCTCGTGGTACTCTTGCCGTGCAGTGACTTCCCCCAGAGTTCAACCCGGCGAGCTCCTCTTCCTCCTTTCTCCCTCCCTTTTTCTTCCTTCCTTCTCTCCTTCCTCACCCTTGCCCTTCTTTCTTTAGTCTTAGCCTGTGCCTTCTCTCTCTATATAAACCTGCTCTGTACCCACATCAGCCTTGGACTTGAAATTCTTTTGCGTTAGCCTTCCAAATCTTCGGTTATAGGCTTGTACTGCCATTCCCAGCCAGTTCCTGTCAATTATACGCTCATTTTCTTGAAAGAAATACCTTTCTTGTCCATTGTGTACTGAAATATTGTGTGGTCCTCATGAATCCCATTTATTTGTTTTTTGGGGGGATGTGGAGAGAGACTGAGTTACTCTCTTTCCAAGGCTGGTCTAGAACTTAGAATTTCTGGTTGCAGATTCTTGACAACAATTGTGTCTCAGCTTTCTAGGTGCTAGCATTATAGTTGTTTGCTACCATGCCTGGCTCATTCCTTTAAAACATTTATTTATTTATTTATTTATTTATTTATTTATTTAAGCAAGCTTGAGGATGAGTTTGCCATGCTCATGGGCAGAGTGAGAGGAGAACTTAGAGAGGTCAGTTCCTTTATTCTAGCAAATTGTTCTTGGGAATTAAGCTCAAGCCGTCAGGGACTGAAGAGATGGTTCAGCAGCAGTTAAAGGGCTGGTCCTGGTCTTGCAGGGGAGCCACGTTCTGTTCCTAGCACCCACATCAAGCAGCTCACATTTGGCTGTACCTCCATCTCGAGAGGGGTTGGAGGCCTAAGGGCTCTGTGGGCACCTGCACTCGTGCACATACTCACACACAAACTAAAACAGAGAAATAATTCTTAGGAGCTGGAGAGATGGCTCAGTGGTCAAGAGCACATACTGCTCGTCCAGAGGACTGAGTTCTGTTCCTAGTACCCATATAGGCAGCTGGCAATTGCTTGTAATCCCAGCTCCAGGATATCCATGCCATCTACCTCCTAGAGTTCTGCATTCACGTATACAAACCTACATCAAACACTACATAGACATGTCATGATTAAAACTTTAAAAAATGGGTCTGGAGAGATAGCTTAGTGCTTTAGAGCACTGGCCGCTCTTCTAGAGAGCCCCTCTTCTACCCCAGCGCCCACACGGCAGCTAACAGCCTTGTTCTAGACCGTGGGATCTGACAACGTTTTCTGGACTCTATAGGCACATCATTCATGTACACACACACACACATACACACACAAAATACCAATGATATAAAAACATAAAATCTCAAAAATTTTTAATTAAACAAATATATACATCTAACACATCCCAAATACCCTTAGGCCATCAGGCTTGGAGACAGTGCCTTTAGCAGCTATATTGTCTCACTAGCCCAAGTCTGGTCTTTTCATATTTTTTGGTTTATTTGTTTTGAAGAAGATTTTATCATTTTTATGCCTCTCAAGTGCTGGATTTACAAGTTTGTACCAACACTGTTAATTAGTCATAAAAAAAGTCTGAGTGAGCCGGGCATTGGTGGCGCACGCCTTTAATCCCAGCACTTGGGAGGCAGAGGCAGGCGGATTTCTGAGTTCGAGGCCAGCCTGGTCTCCAGAGTGAGCTCCAGGACAGCCAGGACTACACAGAGAAACCCTGTCTCGAAAAACCAAAAAAAAAAAAAAAAAAGTCTGAGCAAGGCATGGAAGTGTATACTTCTAATCCCAGCACTCTGGAGGACAGCCAGAGCAACACAGTAAGACCTTATCTTAAAACAAAACAAAAAATTAAAAAATACTTTTAATTTTTTAAAATGTGGTATATGTTATATGTATTTGTGTAGTTTCCATGTTAATTAGGGGGTATATTCGCATGTGTATATGGTTTCCATGTTAATTAGGAGTGTATTCACATATGTGTACAGTTTCCATGTTCATTAAGGGTGTATTCACATGTGTGTGCAAGTAAAGAGGTCAGAGTTGATGCTAGAAGTCATCCTCAGCTGCTCTCACAAGAAAAGAACCTGAATGTTTCTTTTCTTGTTTATCAGTGTGATAACATTCTGATAAAAGCAACTTTAGGGGGTTGGAAAGATAGTTCAGCCGTTAGGAACTTGTGTTGCTCTTACATGGGACCCAGATTTGATTCCCAGCACCCACATGATGGCTCACAGATATTTGTGTTTTTTTGTTTTGTCTTGTTCTTTTGTTTTGTTCTTTTGTTTTTGTTTTTGTTTTTTGAGACAGGGTCTCTCTGTGTAGCACTGGCTGTCCTGGAACTCACTCTGGAGACCAGGCTGGCCTGGAACTCAGAAATACGCCTGCCTCTGCCTCCCAAGTGCTGGGATTAAAGGCATGCGCCACCACCGCCCGGCTGGCTCAGAGCTATTTGTAACTCCAGTTCCAGGGAATCTGACTCTTCTAGCCTCCATGGATACCAGGTATACACACACATACATACATACATACATGCAGGCAAAACATTCATACATATAAAATCTTTAAAAGAAAAAGCAACCCAAGGAAGAAAGGGCTTATTTTAGCTCACAATCCCAAGTCCAGTCCATCCTGGCAGGGAGGTCTAGGCAGCAGGAGTTTGAAGCAGCTGGTTTACATTGCATGCACAGTCAGAAACACAAGGATGGAGAGATACATGCTTGTAAGTTTCAGCTAACTCTATTCTGTGTAATCTTAGGAACCTTGCCTAGGGAATGTTCTTGCCCCCAGAAAAATGTGTCTTCCTACATCAATTAGCAATGTAGTCTAAACAATCCCCCAGAGGTATGCTCAGAGGCCCATCTCTCAGGTGATTCTAAGTTTCCTCAATTTCATAGATTCCCGACACCCACAAGGCAGCTTATAACAGCCTGTAACTCCAGTTTTGGAATGGTATGACAACCTCTTCTGACATCCTCAGGCTCTTGCATGTATATGATGCATATATAGACACTCAGACACACATACTAATAAAAATAAAATACATAAACTAAAAAAAAAATCTTGTATCTGGGTACATCTTTCTCGAGGAGCCTTACCTATGGTTGAGTATGTATCACTTGCTATGATTATCTTAGAGAAGCGCACACTTGTGCTCTTGGGTGTATCTTACTTTCTTAGACACATCTTTATCTCTTTACCTTCATGCTTCAGACTGTTAAAATATCTATTAAACATGAGCTTTGCTTTATATAATAAAATGCTGTACTTTGTATCTTCCAGTGGTACTATGGCTTCTCTCTTCTCCAATAATCAACTTTGGTGCTGATGTCTTTATTAATTCTTTTAGGGAAAAGGTCAGCAGTCTGGGCATGGTAGTGCATGACTTTGATCCCAGCACTTGTAGGAACAGGCAGCTGGATCTCTTGAGTTCAGGGCCAACCTGTTCTACAGAACTAGTTTCAGGACAGCCAGGGCTTCACAGATAAACCTGTGGAAAAAAGAATACAAAAAAAGAAAAAGCAAAAAGATCAGCATTATTCTGGAAACAGCTTTGTAGTCTAGGCTAGCCTAGGAACTCATTATGCAGTCAAGAATAACCTTGAGTTACTGATCTTCCTGCCTCTCTACTTCCCAAGGATTATAGACATATACCACCATTTCAGACTCAGTTGGTTTTGTGTTGTTTTTAAAGATTGATATATATGTGTGTGTCAGTATGTGTGAGTGCATGTTTCTGTGCATGAATGGGGAAGCTAGAAGAAGGTACTGGCTGTCCTCTGTCACTTTCTTTTTATTTGTACTTTATTTTTATTTTTGAGACTGGGTTTTTCTGTGTAGCCCTGGCTGCTCTGTACTGGAGCGTACTCTGTAGACCAGGCTGGCTTCAAACTCACAGAGATCCACCTGCCTCTGCCTCCCATGCGTCACCACCATTTGCTAGACTGTGTGTTTAAAAGTCAAGGTTGGTAAGCCTTTTTCTTTTTCTTTTTCTTTTTCTTTTTCTTTTTCTTTTTCTTTTTCTTTTTCTTTTTCTTTTTCTCTTTCTCTTTCTTTTCTTTCTTTCTTTCTTTCTTTCTTTCTTTTTTTTTGGTTTTTTTAGATTTGGTTTTTTCGAGACAGGGTTTCTCTGTATAGCCCTGGCTGTCCTGGAACTCACTTTGTAGACCAGGCTGGCCTCGAACTCAGAAATCCACCTGCCTCTGCCTCCCAGAGTGCTGGGATTACAGGCACTACTACCGCTTGGCTTAAGATTTAATTTTTAAAAAACCTTTTATTTGTTTGTTTGTTTTTTTTATGTATGTATGTATATTGCCGCTGTCTTCAGACACAGTGAAAGAGGGCATCAGATCCCATTGCAGATGGTTGTGAGCTACCATTTTTGGTTGCTAGGGATTGAACTCAAGATTTCTGGAAGAACAGTCAGTCCTCTAAACCACTGAGCCATCTTCAGAGCGCCAGGATTTAATTTTTAACTAGTGTGTGTGTTGTATGTGGGAATGTGCATGGTGCCCTTGGAGTCCAGAAGAGGGTATTGGATCCTCTGGAGCTGGAGTCAACATATGACTCTGCGCTGCCTGACATGGGAGGCTGCAGCCTGCAGTTGGGAGAGCAAGAGCAGCAGTACATGTATGTTCTCTCCAGCCCCACAGTCAGGGCAGTGTTATCATCAAGTAGCCCACTTGTTTCTTATTAGGAAAAAGTACACACACACACACACACACACACACACACACACACACAAGTTGCAAAGCCACTCACTGAATATCTGTATACTCACTATCAAGATTCAGTAGTTTTATTCATCTGTATATGTGAATGTCAGGGTGTTGATTGTTGATGTAAATATGCACATCTTATTTGTATGAGTGTTTGTGTGTATATTAAAGGACAATATGGTACAGTTGGTTCTGTCCTTTCACCTTTATGTGAGTTCTAGGGATCAAACTTAGGCCACCAGGCTTGCATGGCAAGTGCCTTTCGTTTTCTGTTGAGCCGTCTTGGCTTATGTACACATATTTCTTTTATTGCTGAACTGTTTGAAAATAAATTTACATTCTGATACTTTCCTCTGTACAGCAACATATTTAGATTTGAGAATACTTTTTAGTATCACCTAAGTTCTATTTGAAATAATTTGAAGTTTTTGAGGCAAGGTTTTACCCTGTCTCAAACTTGAGATTTCTGCAAAGTGCTGAAATATAAGCAGTGCATTACTACACTTGCCTTGAATTAAGTTTTGTTGTTTTTTGAGAGTGTTTCATGTAGTCCAGGCTATCTTCAAACTTGATATGTTGTGGTAGCTGGCCCAGGACTTCCGTTCTCCTTCTTCCACCCCTCAGTTGTTTGCATTACAGATGTAGTCAACAAAGCCTGGCTTTGCTTTAGCTTAGGATCATGGTATATACCGTGTCAGTTACAGAGATGAATGAGTCTATATACTTTAAAATTATTGTATGTGAGCACATGATGTCTATGTGTGCTAGGATGTGTGTGTGCCAGAGGGCGACTCTGTGATGCTGGTTCTCTCGTACACTTTTGGGGATCCCAAGGCTTGAACTCCAGTCCCTTGGTTTACCAGACAAGCATCTTTACTTTACCTGCTGATTTGCTCATCAGCCCAAGTCATTAATATCTTTATAGTTTATTAATATAACTACAAGGAAAAGAAGAAATTATTGTAATTTAGCTATTTCTATAAGAAGTTTAAATTTGGCCAAGTGTAGTGGTGCACATCTTTTTTTTTTTTTTTTTTTTTTTTTTTGGTTTTTTCGAGACAGGGTTTCTCTGTGTAGCCCTGGCTGTCCTGGAACTCACTCTGTAGACCAGGCTGGCCTCGAACTCAGAAATCCGCCTGCCTCTGCCTCCCAAGTGCTGGGATTACAGGCGTGCGCCACCACCGCCCGGCAGTGGTGCACATCTTTAATCCCAGCACTTAGGGGCTAGAGGCAAGCTGATCTCTGTGAGTTCAAAGCCAGCCTGGTCTACACAGTGAGTTCAAGGATACCTAGAGCAACCTAGTGAGACCCTGTCTTGGAAAAAAAAATTTAATTTGACATTTATAAAACAATATTATTTTGACATTAAGAGTATATCTGGCTGGGTGGTGGTGGCGTACGCCTGTAATTCCAGCACTCTGGGAGGCAGAGGCAGGAGGATTTCTGAGTTTGAGGCCAGTCTAGTTTACAGAGTGAGTTCTAGGACAGCCAGGGCTATACTGAGAAACCCTGTCTCAAAAAAACCAAATCCAAGCCAGGCAGTGGTGGTGCACGCCTGTAATCCCAGCACTTGGGAGGCAGAGGCAGGCGGATTTCTGAGTTCGAGGCCAGTCTGGTCTACAGAGTGAGTTCCAGGAAAGCCAGGGCTACACAGAGAAATCCTGTCTCGAAAAACCAAAAAAAAAAAAAAAAAAAAAAAAAAAAAGAGTATATCTGGCCATGGTGATATACTCTTATACTCTGTATTTGGGGAGGTAGAGGCAAGAGGTTCAGATTAGGAGTTCAAGGTCACCTTCAGCTCCATAATGGGTTGAAGGCCAATCTTTGTACAAAAGACCAAAGGTAGGTATAGTGTACATGCTTTTAATCCCGACACTAGAGAGGCAGAGGCAGGTGGATCTCTTGAGTTCAAAGGACAGCTAGCTAAGCCTATGTGGGAGAGAGAGAGAGACAGAGACAGACACACAAAGACAGAGAGACTAACTAGCTTGTGCTTTTTCAATGAGTGGCAGTGGTGGAGTGTTTGATTAATATGCACAGGGCTGGGTCTGGGTTTGGTTCCCAGTATGAGAGAGAGAGGAGCAAGAGAACGAGGAGGGAACGATGGAGTTTAGCTAGTGTGGTGGCTGCCTGTAGTTAGGCTAGAGAGTCATGGGTTCCAGGCTATGAGAAATAAGCTATGTAGTTAGACCTTAAAAAGGAGAAGAGAATAAATAAAAACAGTAGATTGCAGATCATTGTAGAAGCTATTCCGGAAGTAAATAGGATGATAGAATAAAGAAGCAGGCATGTTGAATGGAACAAGCTTATAAAAAAGGTTAAGTTGATGCAGGAGGCAACTAGATCCACAAGAATAAATAGTTAGGTCTGGAACTTTTTTTTTTTTTTTTTTTTTTTTTTTTTTGAGACAGGGTTTCTCTGTGTAGCCCTGGCTGTCCTGGAACTCACTCTGTAGACCAGGCTGGCCTCGAACTCAGAAATCCGCCTGCCTCTGCCTCCCAAGTGCTAGGATTAAAGGCGTGCGCCACCACCGCCCGGCTCGAGGTCTGAAACTTTTAACATTTACATTTAGAATTTCTCTTTTGATTCTAGAAAAAAAATTGAAAGGTATATTATTTTCATAAGTGGATTTTTTTCTATTTTTAGTCATATTCCTTTTCAAACTTGACTTCCCAGCAATGTATAACTTTTGGCAACTCTTTCCAATAAATGTTTCCCAGAGCTGAGAATTGAATTGAGGGCTTATATGCAGGCTGTGTGATTTGGAGTGGTTTTTTGTTGTTGTTGTTGTTGTTGTTGTTTTGTTTTGTTTTGTTTTGTTTTGTTTTTTCGAGACAGGGTTTCTCTGTGTAGCCCTGGCTGTCCTGGAACTAGCTCTGTAGACCAGGCTGGTCTCGAACTCAGAAATCCGCCTGCCTCTGCCTCCTAAGTGCTGGGATTTAAAGACGTGCGCCACCACCGCCTGGCCTGGAGTGTTCTTGTATCCTGTCCCCCACCCCAATTTGGTATTTGAGCACTGAGTTTTCCATATTTATGTTAGTGTTTGCTTCCTTTGCCTTTCTCTTATATGACTTTTAAAAAAAAAAGATTTATTTATTTGTTTATTATATTTGTAAGTACACTATAGCTGTCTTCAGACACTCCAGAAGAGGGCATCAGATCCCATTATGGATGGTTGTGAGCCACCATGTGGTTGCTGGGATTTGAACTCAGGACCTTCAGAAGAGCAGTCAGTGCCATCTCCCCAGCCCCCATTATATGACTTTTTATTTGTCATTCTGCATACCTGTAGCTGATAGTCTCCATTCCCATGGGTGTAATTACCATTGTTCATTATTCCATATGGATATGTCTTTGATTTAACAAATACTTGTCCTTTTTTTTTTTTTTTTTTTTTTTTTTTTTGTCTTTCGAGACAGGGTTTTTCTGTGTAGCCCTGGCTGTCCTGGAACTCACTCTGTAGACCAGGCTGGCCTCGAACTCAGAAATCCACCTGCCTCTGCCTCCCAAGTGCTGAGATTAAAGGCATGCGCCACCACTGCCTGGCTAACAAATACTTGTCTTGATACTTATGCTCTTGGTAGGGACACAGTGGTTCTCTTCCTCTCTCTCTATCTAGAGATTTGTATTCAGTCACATTTCCTATTGGGCATGAATGTTTTCTAACATGTTTAAAAATGAACTTACCCCAAAGTCTTCTCTTGTTCTCTGACCATCTTACCTGGCTCTCCCTCGCTTCTAGTTATCAGTATTCTTTTTTAGTTAACTTATTAGGTTTTTTTGTTGTTTTTTTTTCCACAAGGTTGTAGCAGCAGACATAGAACTTTGCCTTCATTTTCCTTGCATTTGTACTTTCTTTCCCTGTGGTATTTTTCTATTGGGGAGTATTGGCATCCTATAAAGTTTCCATTTCTTCAATGGAAGTCTGGGACTAGTGCAGAGCTCGGGGGTCATGTCTGCACTCTGGGGTCACTTGCAGTACTGAAGAAAGAAAACCTAGGAAATCGGATGAGATCATCTTCACACTTAGTGTCTCTAGCTAAGTCTCTTGAAATGCCTTGTCTCTGAGTAGAAGGCTCTGTGTGTAGATGTCCCTATCTTAGGAGTTTCATGTCCATTTTGAGCCACAGTAAACATTTTGTATTCTTTCCTGGCCTTCTTAAAAGCAAACTTCTTTTAATTTTTAAAAATTTATATTTATTTATTGTTGAGAGGGGGCATGCACACGCTGTGCACGTGGCAGTCAGAGGGCAGATTTTGGGAATCTGTTCTCTCCTACCACATGCATTCCTGGGATTAAACTCAATCAGGCATAGAGCAGCAGGTAATTTTACCCACTGAGTTATCCTGCCAACCCAATTTTACCTATCCATTGATTGATTTGTTGTTTAAGGTCAATTCTGGATTGCCTTTTATGAACACCTAAGTGTGAGTTATGGCGTTTCCTATCCTCCCACACCAAGTGTCCTTTCCTTTTCTTCACACTTCACTTATCACATCAGACTGACGTGTTGCTTTTATTCTTCCACCAAACTAGGCATTCAGTGGGCACTTAATAAGTGTTTGCTGGCTAGATGGATAAATATCTAAAGGTCAAATTGCTAAGCCTAAGCTCATTTACAGTTCTCTTTGTGCATTCAAATTTTTGTCCCTTACTGTTGGTGCCAAGTTATGCTAAAACTTTCAAAAAGTTTTTCCATAAGACTTTTGACTTTATCACTCTCTTGTAACTCCAATTCTAATGATATCTAATATTCTCTATCATCAGAAACACACAGTACATAAACATACATGTATGCAAAATACCCACACACATAAAATTTTGAAAAAGTTTAATGGAGTTCTTCCGTCCATCTTTGTCAACATTTGTCAGATCAGACTTTGGTTTCTGTTGCTCTTTGTTGTCTATTAAGTACTTTTTTTTGTTTTTGTTTTTTGTTTTTTGTTTTTTTTTTTTCGAGACAGAGTTTCTCTGTGTAGTCCTGTCTGCCCTGGAACTCACTCTGTAGACCAGGCTGGCCTCGAACTCAGAAATCCGCCTGCCTCTGCCTCTCAAGTGCTGGGATTAAAGGCGTGCGCCACCACTGCACCGTTTATTAAGTACTTCTTGCTTTGACTTGCTTTCCCTAAGTCCCTACCTTAGTTGAATATGTTTTCTCACATTTACTAATTAACTCCATTTTTTGGTGAATTTTTTTATTCAGTTTTATATGCTCAGTTGGTAGCAACCATACCTGAATGTACATGGCTAGTTTGAATTTCAGAGATTGTTTTTAGTGGTGGGGTGGGGTTTGAGATAGGGTCTATGTTAGCCTAGGCTTGCTTGGAGCTAGTGATGTAGACCAGGCTGATCTTGAACTCACAGAGATCCACCTTCCTCTGAGTGCTGAGACTAAAGCTCATGATGATTTTCCAGACTAACTAACTAACTAACTAACTAACTAACTAACTAACTATCTTTCTTTCTATCTATCTATCTATCTATCTATCTATCTATCTATCTATCTATCTTTTTTCTCTGTGTAGTCTTGGCTGTCTTGGAACTCACTCTGTAGACCAGGCTGGCCTTGAACTCAGAAATCCACCTGCCTCTGCCTCCCAAGTGTTGGGATTACAGGTGTGCGCCACCACGCCCCGTCAAGTGCTACATTCTTTTATCTGTCTTTGTCTCTATCTTTGTCTCTATCTCTCTATGTCTCTGTCTGCTCCCCTCTCTCTGTCTTTTTGAACAGCCTGAATATACTCTTTTATGACCCTTATAATAGTCCATTAAAATCATCATTCAGGAGAAAGGTATTGGGAAGTCTAGTTTAAAAGATTGATTGTAAAAGTGTTGATGAGACAGCCAGCAAAATCTGAATAGTAACCAAGTATTTTTACTATTAGTTTATTGAGAGTTGGGAAGTGGTGCTATTTCTAATTTATTTTCCTTCAGCTAGGTTTTCTTACAAAGGAGTGTTTCCTTTTATCTACTGGTTACTTTAAGGTATAGGTTTTTTTAATAAAGTGTTTGGTTCTTCTTTATACTTTTAGATTTTTGGGAGCTCATGCTTATGTTTTCTCTCCCCTTCTCTCTTTTAAAAATAGCCCACTGCTGTGGCTCTCTGAGAGCAGTGGCTTTTCTCTGTCTTTGACTCTGTTAATTATAGTTTTCATTTACGCCTGCTTTGTCTGTTTTCCTTGGAACCTCCTCTTCCCCCTTCTAATAGTTTTGCACTCTCTCTCTCTCTCTTTTTTTTTTTCATGTTATAGTTTCAAGTGTCTGAGGTTAATTATCTCTATCTCTTTCTTAGCTTTTTTGTTGTTGTTGTTGTTGTTTTTTGTTTTGTTTTCGAGACAGGGTTTCTCTGTGTAGCCCTGGCTTTCCTGGAACTCACTCTGTAGACCAGGCTGGCCTTGAACTCAGAAATCCACCTGCCTCTACCTCCCAGAGTGCTGGGATTACAGGTGTGGACCACCACCGCCTGGCTCTGCTTTTTTCTTTTTAGACAGGGTCTCACCATGCAGCCTCAGCTGGTCCTGTATCTCACCAGGTTGTCCTTAAACTCAGAGATCTACTTGTGTCTGCCTCCAGGTTGCTGGGATTAAAGGCATGTGCACCATGCCTGGCTACCTTCAACATATTTTTCACTTTGTTTGCTTTGGTTTTGGTTTTTTAAGATAAGGTTTCTCTATGTAACCCTGGCTATCATAGAACTCACTTCTATTTGAGACCAGGCTGGCCTCAAATTCAGAGATCCATCTGCCTCTGCCTTCTGAATGCTAGGACTAAAAATGTGCACTACCACCACCTGCTTTTTTTGTTAAATTTTTTTGTTATTGCATTTATTTTGACATGTGTATGGGTATGGGTATGGGTATCGGTATGGGTATGCACATGCCAAGTGCAAGTGTGGCGGTCAGGGTGTAGCTCTCAGGGGCGGGGCTGCTTTCCTCCTTTCACCTGTGGGGCCTAGGGATTGGGATTCAGTTGTTAGGGCTTACAACATAGGACGTTCCTGTCTCTGCCTCCTAAATCCTGGGATTACAGGTATATAGCACCATAGCTATTTTGACACTGTGTGTGTGTGTGTGTGTGTGTGTGTGTGTGTGTGTGTGAGAGAGAGAGAGAGAGAGAGAGAGAGAGAGAGAGAGGTGAGTGGGGAGAGGGAGAGAGAGAGGGATAGGATGTCCTGGTGTGGAAAGTACTTTGTAGCTGAGAATGACTTTGAATTTCTAATCTTCTGTAAGAATTATAGACATAAACCACCATGCCTGGCTTGTTGTTGGTTTTTTTTTTTTTTTTTTTTTTTTTTTTTTTTTTTGGTTTTTCGAGACAGGGTTTCTCTGTGTAGACCCGGCTGTCCTGGAACTCACTCTGTAGACCAGGCTGGCCTCGAACTCAGAAATCTGCCTGCCTCTGCCTCCCGAGTGCTGGGGTTACAGGCATGCACCACCACCGCCCGGCTGTTTGTTTGTTTGTTTGTTTTAAGATTTATTTATTTATTATATGTAAGTACACTGTAGCTGTCTTCAGACACTCTAGAAGAGGGCATCAGATCTCGTTATGGATGGTTGTGAGCCACCATATGGTTGCTGGGATTTGAACTCAGGACCTTTTGAAGTGTTCTTTTTGTTTTTGTTTTTGTTTTTTCGAGACAGGGTTTCTCTGTGTAGCTCGGGCTATCCTGGAACTCACTCTGTAGACCAGGCTGGCCTCGAACTCAGAAATCCGCCTGCCTCTGCCCCCCAAGTGCTGGAATTAAAGGGGTGCGCCACCACAGCCCCGCCAATTCTGAAGTGTTCTTAATCTCTGAGCCATCTCTCCAGCCCCCATCATGCCTGGTATAAACTTGATTTTTTTTTTTTTTTTGTTTTTTTTTTGTTTTGTTTTTCGAGACAGGGTTTCTCTGTAGACCCAGCTGTCCTGGAACTCACTCTGTAGACCAGGCTGGCCTTGAACTCAGAAATCTGCCTGCCTCTGCCTCCCAAGTACTGGGATTACAGGCCTGCGCCACCACGCCCGGCGCTAAACTTGATTTTTTTACACTAATTTTTTGAGGTAAATAACTTATTAACATTTATTTTTTACCCTTAGATTAGGGGGGGTGTCCTTCCTATGTTACTTTTATGACCTTGAGTTCTTATTTCATAAAACAAGCTGCATTGAGCCAGGCAGTGGTGGTGCACGCCTTTAATCCTAGCACTTGGGAGGCAGAGGCAGGCAGATCTCTTGCGTTGAAGGCCAGCCTGGTCTACAGAGTAAGTTCCAGGACAGCCAGGGCTACACAGAGAGACCCTGTCTCAGGAAGAAAAAACAAAAACAAAAACACCAAAAAGCAAACAAGCTGCATTAAAAAGTAAATACTGAAACCAAATAGTGATTATATAATGGAAATCATTTCTTCTCTCTTCAGAATAAGTAAGGGTGTTTATCTTGGAGGACATCTGGCAGCAAGGAAGCCTGTTATTTGGTGGTGCTAAGTTTTTAGACAATTGCTATACTCAAAATTCTATTTAAAGGGCTCTCCAACCTTTGTTGGCCTCCTGTGTCTTACTCCTGAGAGCAAGTCTCTGAGGAGCTTGCCTTTTCAAAGAATTCATTTGTTTTTATCTAGAACAGTAGGGCAAAACAGTCCCTATAAGCTATCTGGACTTAGAGGCATTTTGCTTCATCAGAGAACTGATTCTGTTTTAGATCCTGACATAAGTTCGTCTTGTCCACTATTTTTTTTTTTTTAAAGCAGTGTCTAGTTGCTCCCAGGAGATTTCTGTCTTAAGTTTCATCAATATTGTTGCTGGCCTGGTAGCTGTTAAGATGAGGAAGAGTGCCGGGCGTGGTGGCACACGCCTGTAATCCCAGCACTTGGGAGGCAGAGGCAGGCGGATTTCTGAGTTCGAGGCCAGCCTGGTCTACAGAGTGAGCTCCAGGACAGCCAGGACCACACAGAGAAACCCTGTCTCTAAAAACAAAACAAAACAAACAAACAAAAAAACCAAACAAACGAAAAACAAAACCAAAACAAAACAAAAAAAAATGAGGAAGAGTATCTAATGAAAATTTATTTTACATGCTGAGAATTCCCATTCATAGGCTTTTACTGTCTGCTTAAGAGTATATGCGAGAGAATGAGCTGGAGAGGAATAGGGAGAGAAGAGTGATTTATGCTATGCTTGTAGAAGTATTCAACCAACTCGATTATGGTGGGGCTGAATAACCAGAATTTCCAGGGGTGAAGTCATTTAGAATTAGAAAAACTGCATTTTTAAAAACCTTACTATTTTAATTAAAAAAAAAATTACACCATGATTTTGTTCTCTAACTTCATTCACCATGATTGTTCTGATGCTACTAGCCAAGTACACTTCAGGGTAACCAACTCTATAAAATCATGCCACTATAAAGATAATAAGTCATGTTAAATCAGTTATGAAGGTCCTCTACATAAGTATCAATTTAGGGTTGTTTCTCTTTGTAGCCCTGGCTGTCCTGGAACTCACTCTGTAGACCATGCTGGCCTCGAACTCAGAAATCCTCCTGCCTCTGCCTCCTGAGTGCTGGGATTAAAGGTGTGTGTCACCACTGCCCGGCAACAATAATGTTTTACAAAACAAAGCAGGTAGTATTTTTCCTAATAATTAGCCAGTATCCCAGAAAGGACTCTGAGCAGTCTGGTTCATCTCTCCCTAGGGAGATGGAGTCACCACCCATCAGATTACACAGACTGAAGAGAATTAACATGAAATAGGGAGAGAGATTTTCCCACAGGAAGACATTGTATATAAACACTACAGAAACAGTGTTTTCTGTAGTGATTGGAAAGCTTGGGTTAGATGTGGTGCTTTGTGTTTAAAGTCCCAGCACTTGTAATGCTAAAGCAATAGAACTGCCAGCTTGAACTCTACAGTAGTCCTGTGTCATCAAGGGCTACACAATGAGTCTTATCTCAAACAAACAAAATAAAAAGTAAGAAAAGAGGAACTTTAAGGATTAATAAACAGTAAAGGATTAAAAAAATTACACTCTAAAACTAATGAATGTTTTTTATTGTGCTAGTTGTGCTAGTTATAATAACCAAGCTATAGAATCAGACAGGATGCCTCTTCAGCAGTTGAAATGATAAAGAAAATGTATAGATATAATGCATATTGTTATATATAATATATATTATGCATATTATATATGTATATATTATATAGTTTTATTCAGCCATAAAGAAGAATAAAATGTCATTTACAGAAAATTGTATGGAAGTAAAGATCATGTTAAGTGTAATTAGACAGGGTCACAGAGACAAGGATCTCATACATGAAAATATAAGGGGGATTATAAGGGAAGAGGAAGAGATTCAGAGGGAGAGGAGATAGGGAAAGAAGGAATGACAGTAGGAGGAAGAAACTTAGAATACTGCATTCTCTGTGCAGCAGAATGTGGACTGACCTGCACACATGCTGTTGTGACAGGAAAGCAGGAGGGGAGGTGCTGGGGGATTAGTGGGAGGATGGAGAAGGCCGTATTCACTGAAACTTCATTCTCCCCTGCCCCAGTTTTGTGGTTCTTTGGCTCTTTTGGTTTTGGTCAGTTTTGTGGAGAGTGCTCTACTATTGAACTAGTAAATCATAAGGCTTCTCTTTGTAATTTATAAAGTTTTCTATGTAAATTTCAGCTTTTACTTTGAAACTTTAGTTACTGATTTTTTTGTATTACAAACATTTTAGAACTTGTTATCACTTTTTCTACTAGGATTACATCAGTACATAAAGTAATGCCTTTATGATGCCTGCATTGTGGCAAGGACAGGCACATAGTAAATAAGATAAAT
The DNA here is from genome assembly GCA_964023405.1 of Apodemus agrarius. Taxonomy (NCBI): domain Eukaryota; kingdom Metazoa; phylum Chordata; class Mammalia; order Rodentia; family Muridae; genus Apodemus; species Apodemus agrarius. The sequence continues at coordinate 80,288,648 of OZ030015.1, forward strand.
TATTAAAATAATCAGGATGGGGTATGGGAATAATTGCTCTGAAAAAGAGTAAGGAGGGAAGATAGGAGAATTCGGAAGGTCTCACTAGGAAGGTGATGTTTGAACAAAGGCCTGATGGCAAGTCAAGAGGGAGCAAGCCTATGGTTACCCAGGGATGATAAAGTCAAATAACAGGAAACAAGGCCAAGGCTTACTCCATAAGCCTCAGAGTACTATGTCTCTCAAAAGAAGCTTGATAGTAAAGTAGGAGGGTGGTGGGGAAAGACAGTGCGGGTTCCTGGACGCCCATTGTAAGGGGTGTGGTAGATAAATTATCAGGTCTTGAGCAGAAGAGAAAACCTCACATCCTTTGAAAGGATCTTCTTAACTATTTTGCATTTTAGAGGATCAGGGTGAAAGAGAAGAGATCATTTAGGAGGTTAATTCTCTAGTAGTAATTCATATAGTAGATAACAACGGTGGCACCGATTTGGGTGGTGGTGGTGGAGAGAATTAAAGGTGGTCAGATATGAGATAGATTTGCTGATAGATCTGATAACAGCCATTAGAGAAGATTCAAAGTTGATTCCAAAGTTTTAGACATGGATACAGTCATTTAATGAACCAGAGACCAGGAGAGGATCATGTTTCAACAAGCTTAGTTTAAAGTGTTTATTAGAATCCAAATTATGTTGCCTAGTAAGTAGACTGTGGACATACAAATCTGAAGTTCAAGTTAGGACTAGAGATAGAAAATTGGAAGTTGTCAGCATAGTTATTATTTAAAGCAATGAAAATAGATGAGCTCACAAAAAAGAGGAAATGAGGGGTGGGGAGATGGCTGACTGGTAATGAGCTTGCTGCACCTGAGTTTGAATCCAAAGAGCCCACATAAGACCAGGGTAAGAAGCCGGGCGTGGTGGCGTACGCCTGTAATCCCAGCACTTGGGAGGCAGAGGCAGGCGGATTTCTGAGTTCGAGGCCAGCCTAGTCTACAGAGTGAGTTCCAGGACAGCCAGGACTACACAGAGAAACCCTGTCTTGAAAAACCAAAAAACAAACCAAAACAAAACAAAACCAGGGTAAGGTAGTATAGGTTGGCAATCCCAGTGTTCCTACAGTGAGATGGGTTCCCACACAGGAGAATCCCTGGAGGCTTGTGGGCCAGCTAGCTGGTCACAAGCAGTAGTGACCAACAAAAAGACATTGTCCTGAACCAATGCCTGAAGTTGTCCTCTGACTTCCACAGGTGCACCTGCCTTCACACGTTATGAACACACACACACACACACACACACACACAGTCACACACCTACAGAGTGAACAAGGAGGAAGCCAGTCACTATGGCATAATCCTACCTATTTGTGGGGGAGGCTGAGGCAGAGGGATTGTGAGCTTTAGGCTACCTTGACAACATAGTCAAGGTATGTTGACTAATTTATTAAAATAATTTAAAGGACTATTAAGATAGCTAAGTGTGGGCCGGGCAGTGGTGGCGCCACCCCCCTTTAATCCCAGCACTTGGGAGGCAGAGGCAGGTGGATTTCTGAGTTCGAGACCAGTCTGGTCTACAAAGTGAGTTCCAGGACAGCCAGGACTACACAAGAGAAACCCTGTCTCGAAAAACAAAAAAACAAAACAAAACAAAAAAAGATAGCTAAGTGTGTGTGGGATTGGGTGAGGGGCAGAGACTGGAGAGAAAGATGGCTCAGTGGTTAAGAGCACTGGCTACTCTTCCACAGGTCCTGGGTTCAATTTCCAGTACACACATGGCAACTCATAACTGGAGTTCCAGGGGATCTGACACCCTCACATACACATACAAGCAGGCAGAACACCACTGAACATAAAATAAAATAAATCATAAAAAAAGATAGTGAAGAGGATAAAGGCATCACTTCCTAGCAGTGCAATCTGGGGATCTGAATTCCATTTCTAAAACCCATCTAAAAGTGTAAGGAGAGAACAGACTACAAGATTGTCTTCAAACCTCCAACATGCATGAATAAGTTTTTAAAAAATTTAACAAACAAAAAAGAAGAAGAAGAAGAAGAAGAAGAAGAAGAAGAAGAAGAAGAAGAAGAAGAAGAAGAAGAAGAAAGAAGAAGAAGAAGAAAGAAGAAGAACTAGTAGTAGTAGTAGTGGTGGTGGTGGTGGTGGTGGTGGTGGTGGTGGTGGTGGTGGTGGTGGTGGTGGTGGTGGTGGTGGTGGTGGCGGGTGGTAGTAGTAGTGGTAGTAGTGGTGATGGTGGTGAAAATGTGTCCAAGGATGGAGCACTTCAGTGTGAAAAAATTGAGGAGCAGCTAGTAAAGAACACCAAGAATGAGCAACGAGAAACTAGGAGGGAAATAAGGAAAGCCAGAGAGAAGAAAGAAGGCAGTTGGTAGATGCGGCTGACGGAATGATTAAGATGGAGACTAAGATTTAATGATTTTATTCAACCAGCCTTTTTTTTTTCTTTTATTTGATATATTCTTTTTTTTTTATTGGATATATTCTATATTTACAATTCATTTCCCTTTTTCTGGTTCCCCACCGCCAAAGGTCCCACATGCCCTTTTCCCTCCCCCTGCTCCCTCATCCACCCCCTCCCACCTCACTGTTCTTGTACTCCCCCACAATGATGTTTTGGTCCATTCTAGCACCAGTGTCCACTCCTTTCTTCTTGTGGGACATCACTTGGTATGTGATTTATGTCTTTGGTGTCAACCAGCCTTTTTAAAAATTCTGTTTGGTTGGTAGTAATATTCCTAGCCCAGGTTCTTTCTTGAATTTAAACCTACATCACTAGGTAAATCCATAAAATTACTTATTGCTGATCTTATTTATTTATTTAGCAGTGCTGGAAACAGAGCCCCTGCCTCCTACATGCTAGGCAAGCACCAGCCCATCGAGCTGCATGCACCCAGCTCCAGGGTCACTTGTTAAATAATCACTTGGCAAATAGTATTCTGTTAGTCTTTTGTCTCTTCTGTACATACTATGGATTAAAGATTTCCTTCCTTCCTTCCTTCCTTCCTTCCTTCCTTCCTTCCTTCCTTCCTTTCTGTTTTGTTTTTTGTTTTTTTTCGAGACAGGGTTTCTCTGTGTAGCCCCTGCTGTCCTGGAACTCACTCTGTAGACCAGGCTAACATTGAACTCAGAAATCTGCCTGTCTCTGCCTGCCAAGTGCTGGGATTAAAGGCGTGCGCCACCACTGCCTGGCCAAAGATTTGTTTTCAACTCAAAATGAATATGCAAGTATGCTAAAAGATTTAATTGTAGTGGGATATATATATATGTGTGTGTGTGTGTGTGTGTGTGTGTGTATATATACACACATATACATACACACACACATATATATACACACATATGTATATGTATATGTATATGTATATGTATATGTATATGTATATGTATATATATATAAAATATAAAATTCCTTGTTGCTCCCATTGTACATGACACCCACACATGCAGAAATGGCTGAGCCGGAGATACCTGCTAGACTTCCTTCTTTAGTTGAGCTGTCTGTAATATATATACATATATTCTCTTTGGGGAATGTAAAATGATAACACCTTACTACTAAATTCTGTATTTGAGGTTTTTTATATTAGAGAAACTTAAAATTAACCCAATTTCATGATTTTTAAAGATCTCTTAGATACTATATATTTAATATGTATGTTAAATGTATATAATTAATTTCTTTTTGATTTTATGTATGATGACATGCATGGACAGAGCAAAGGAGTTAGTATCGGGACTTAGCTTTCCCCTTCTACTCTGTGGGTCCCAGGATCAAATTGAGGTCATCAGGCTTGGTGGTAGATGCCTTTGCTGAGGCACATTGTCAGCTCTTGCTTGTTGTCAGCTTTGCTGAGACTTTTGCCTGCAAGTGTGTCTGTGTACCACATGTGTGCCTGGCATCTTTGGAGGCTAGAAGAGGACGGCAGATCCCCTGGGAGTGAGTTTTTTTTTTTTTGTTTTTTTTGTTTTTTGTTTTTTTTTTTTAGTTTTTTGAGACAGGGTTTCTCTGTGTAGTCCTGGCTGTCCTGGAACTCACTCTGTAGACCAGGCTGGCCTCGAACTTAGAAATCCGCCTGCCCCTGCCTCCCAAGTGCTGGGATTACAGGCATGCGCCACCACGCCCGGCTCCCCCTGGGAGTGAGTTACAGGAGGATGTGAGCTGCTATGTGGGTACTAGAACCAGAACGGGGTCCTTTCGAAGAACAGCCAGTGCTCTTAACCCTGAGGCATCTCTCCAGCCCCTGATTATTATTTTTGAAAAACAGGTGTTGAAAAATATAAACTAGACTTCTTTTCAATAGTGAAAATGTATATTCTTCTTTATTAGAAATTCATTGAATTTGAAGACTCTCAAGAACAGGAAAAAAAGGATTTACAGACTCGAGTGGAATCTCTAGAATCTCAAACAAGACAACTTGAACTCAAAGCAAAAAACTATGCTGACCAGAGTAAGTAAAATGCTTTTCTCTTCATTAAAGAGTGGACTCCTACAGGGAGTGATTGGCCCTTTCATTTGACAGGGCTCTGAATATGCACTTGGAATTGTTATCACACAATCGAGTGTGAGATCTGGGTGCTTGGAGTAATATTAATTCCTTGTTGCTCCCATTGTACATGACACCCACACATGCAGAAATGGCTGAGCCGGAGATACCTGCTAGACTTCCTTCTTTAGTTGAGCTGTCTGTAATTATGTATGCTGTCTGTGTGACACAGATACGTGTATGTGTAGCAGTTCTGACATTGATGAAGTACACACAGTTCCATTGTTTCTGTATTGCTTTGAAGTTTACCAATATAAGAGAAACTAGCCTTGAAGTGTGTATAAAAAGTGATGTTTTGTTTCTTTTTGATGAAAAGGAAGGTAGAGGTAATTTAGGGTAACAAAAGTTCATTTTTCAGATTTGTTTTTAAAACTCTTTAAAAAAGTTTTTAGGTTTAATTTTTGTATGTGTGCCAGTGTTTGCCTGTTTCCATATATGTGTATACACCATGCGAAAGCCTGGTGCCCTTCCTTGCAGGTCAGAAGAGGGCATCAGACTCCTTGGACCTGAAATTAGAAAAGGCTGTAAGATACCAGGTGCGGCTCTGGCAAGAGAAGCAAGTGCTCTTATTATTATTGAGTCATTTCTTCAGCCTCCCCAGGTTCTTTTTTTAATGCAATTACATATTATTTCTGACTTTTAAAATTATTTCCAATCTTATGGATAATTTTGCCTTTTTTAATAAAAATGGACAAATTCTAAAAAGTGAAATTTATAAAAAGAACTGGTAAAAATTATAAAAAGGAGCCGGGTGGTGGTGGTGCACACCTGTAATCTCAGCACTCTGGGAGGCAGAGGCAGGTGGATTTCTGAGTTCTAGGCCAGCCTGGTCTACAGAATGAGTTCTGGACAGCCAGGGCTATGCAGAGAAACCCTGTCTCGAAAAAACCAAATCCAAAAAAAAAAAAAAACAAACAAACAAACAAAAAAATATGAAAAGAATTGATGAGAAACTTCATAATCTCTTTTCCCTTTAAATTTAAATTAAATTTATTATTTGGGGGCAGGGCATGAGGCATGGTGTCCATGTGGATGCCAGAGGACAACTCGGAGGAATACATTATCTTTTTCTCCCATGTGGGTCCTAGGGATGTGCTCATCATCTATGCCCCAGATCATGTCATGTCATGCTTCTCCGGTCACTCACTAGGGGTGTATGCACACCTGCTGTGGTGTTTGGTTCTTGTGAGATGGGGTCTCATGATGTATCTAACTAGTGAGGTAGCAAGCATCGTCCTCGTAGTGCTGGATTATAGGTGTATGCCTCCATACCCAGGTGGGAGAGCTGCTGCTAAGGAACTGCTAGTTGTCAGGGTTAACTGTCAACACCAGAAAGTGAAGTGTATTTGAGAAGGGAACTAATAAGTCCATCCTCTAGAACCCTAGAAGTCCAACTTGAGCTAATGCAAAACAGTAGGAATTTGGAGCTCAAACACTAAAATTCAAGAATTCACAGGCCGTTTAGCAGATATTACGGATTTTCAGTAGGTTTTTTTTTTTTTTTTTTTTTTTTTTGGTTACAGAAGCTAATGAGCAAAATAATGTGCTTTATCCCATGACTTTGGTTTTAGGCTTGATGATACATAAGAGTTAGGCAGCTTCTTTTTGTTTTGTTTTGTTTTGGTTTTTTTTTTGGTTTTTCGAGACAGGGTTTCTCTGTATAGCCCTGGCTGTCCTGGAACTCACTCTGTAGACCAGGCTGGCCTCGAACTCAGAGATCCGCCTGCCTCTGCCTCCCAAGTGCTGGGATTAAAGGCGTGCACCACCACCGCCCGGCAAGCTTCTTTTTGTTAATGTAGACTCTCCTATAGAAAGAAGTCTGAGCACTTGGAGCGCTTGTGAGGGACATGCTTGTGAGTTGAGCATCTTATATTCAAATAAGAAAATTTGGCCTTTTATTTGAGGCAGTCTTACTTTGTAGCCCAGGTTTCTGGAACTCATGTAGTCCATGCTGGCCTTGAACTCACAGCAGTCCTTTCAGCCTCTCAAGTGCTGAGAATACAGATGTGAACTATGCTCAAGAAAATATGGTTATTGAATATTTTAATCCTAAATTGATTAAACTTTTGTATCAAGGATTATATAGTGTCTTAGTTTAGGTTTTTTGTTTGTTTGTTTTTTGGTTTTTTTGAGACAGGATTTCTCTGTGTGGTCCTGGCTGTCCTGGAACTCACTCTGTAGACCAGGCTGGCCTCGAACTCAGAAATCCGCCTGCCTCTGCCTCCCAAGTGCTGGGATTACAGGCGTGCGTCACCACGCTCGGCTTTTGGTTTAGGTTTTATTGCTATGAAGAGACACCATGACCAAGGCAACTCTTACAATCTGACAAGGACACCACTTCATTGGGGCTGGCTTATAGTTACAGAGGTTCAGTCCATTATCATCATGGCAGGAAGTGTGGCAGCATCCAGGCAGACATGGTGCTGGAGGAGCTGAGAGTTCTGCATCTTGATCCTACTGCAGCCAGGAGAGACTGTCTCTTCTGCACTGGGCAGAGCTTGAGCAATGGAGCCCTCAAAGCCTGTCTACACAGTGGCACACTTCATCTAACAAAGCCACATCTATAGTGCAACTTCTCCTGGGCCAGGCCTATTCAAACCACCACATATAATATTCTAGAACCACACAATAAGGACAGAACAGAACCAAACAAATTTTCATTATTTTGCTGAGCAGTGGTGATGCACACCTTTAATCCTAGCACTGAGGAGGCAGAGGCAGGTGGATCTTTGAGAGTTCCAGGACAACCTAGTCTACAGAACTAGTGCCAGGGCTGTTACACAGAAAAACTCTGACTCAAAAAGACCAAAAAGTGCCAGGCAGTGGTGGCGCACGCCTTTAATCCCAGCACTTGGGAGGCAGAGGCAGACAGATTTCTGAGTTTGAGGCCATCCTGGTGTACAGAGTGAGTTCCAGGACAGCCAGGACTACACAGAGAAACCCTGTCTCAAAAAACCAAAAAAAACAAACAAACAAAAAAAAACAAAAAAAAAAAAACCCAACACAACCAAAAAGTAACGACAATTATTTTTATTTTAATGATCCTTTTTCAAAGGTGGTTTGAATAGGCCTGGCCCAGGAGAGGTTGCACTACAGATGTGGCCTTGTACAAAGTGCTGTTTTCAGTAAAACTTTCTTTTTGACTTGAAAAAGAATTGCTAATCTAAAATCTTTTTAGACATAAAGTGATCTGTTGTAAGAAGTTTGAGCAAAACTCGTTTTATACTTAAAGTTGCATTATTTTTATGTGTACCTCTGAGTACCTACAGTGTATGCACCGCCTTTGTTCCTGGTGCCTGAGGAGGAGGTCCGATCACTGCAGCCATAGAGGGCTGAGAACAAGGGAGGAGCAGCTGCTCCTAACCTTCAAACTAAACTGAAATGCTTTATTTGATAATTTGTTTCACATTGAGAGGAATACTGTTGCTTTTCCTACAAAAGGTAGATCCAGTGGATAACTCCCCTGACCTCAGGTACATTATTATCCTTCCCCCCTACCCTCCTCAGACTGGGATTCTCTGTGTAGCCCTGGCTGTCCTGGAACTTACTCTGTAGACCAGGCTGACCTCAAACTCAGAAATCTGCCTGCCTCTGCCTCCCAAGTGCTGGGATTAAAGGCGTGCGCCACTATACCTGACTATTTTTACTTTTTCAAAAATATTTTGAACTTTTGGAGGGGGTACTTTATTAGCTTTACATCCTCCAAATTTCTTGAATGAATCAAAGACCCTCAAAAATTTTTTTTAAATGTACTTACACATGTCTCTGGAGACTGAAGGATTATCTTGGGTGACATCCTCAGAGATGCTGCTCATCTCATTTGAGGCAAAGTTATTGACTTGGAGCTCACTAATTAGACTACACTGGCTGGCCAGAGAGTGCCAAAGAGCCTCCTGTTTCTGCCTCTCCAGTGCTGGAATTATATCTTCATGACCAGCATTTGTACCCAAGTTCTGGGAATTGAACTCAGGTATTCAAGTTTGCAAATCAAGGACTTTACTGAGCTGTTTCTCCAGCCTTTAGTTAGTTCCTTAATTAAAATGAGAGAGAGAGAGAGAGAGAGAGAGAGAGAGAGAGAGAGAGAGAGAGAGAGAGAGAGGCAGGCGTTTGTTGTACATGTGTAGAGGTCAGAGGACAACGTCAGGTGTGGGTGACAAGTACTTTAGCACCTGAGCCACTTCACTGGCTCAGCCCCTTAATTGAAAATCATTATTTAAGTATATGCATATGTGTGGGTGTGACTATGCCAATATGCTATGACATGCATGTGGAAGTCAGAGATAATTTCCTGGAGTTGGTACTCTCCTGCCATGTGGTCCCTTAGACATGAACTCAGACTCAGCAGCAACTATCTTTACCTGCTAAGCCATCTCTAGCTCCAGACCCTTTAATTAAAAAAAAAAAAAAAATAGTGGCAAGAAGTCATTATTAGTATCATTGATCTCTGTACTTTTGGGAACCCAGACCTGGAAACAAGAGAGTTTTGTTTTGTTTTGTTTTTGTATCGTTGTTACTGTTGTTGTTTGGTTTTTAGTTTGGTGGAGGCTTTTTGTTTTTGGCTTGTTTGTTTTGTTTGTGGTTTTTGGTTTTTCATGGCAGGGTTTCTCTGTGTAGTCTTGGCTGTCTTGGAACCTGCTCTGTAGACCAGACTGGCCAAGAAATCACAGAGATCAACCTGCCTCTTCCTCCCAATTGCTGAAATTAAAGGCATGGACCATGACTGGTGGAATAAGAACTTTTTTTTTTGTTTGTTTGTTTTGTTTTTTCGAGACAGGGTTTCTCTGTGTAGTCCTGGCTGTCCTGGAACTCACTCTGTAGACCAGGCTGGCCTTGAACTCAGAAATCCGCCTGCCTCTGCCTCCCAAGTGCTGGGATTACAGGCGTGCGCCACCACGCCCGGTGGAATAAGAACTTTTTAAGAGATGAAAATAAATTTCTGTAGACTATGTCACACTTTGTTTTATTTATTTACACAGGCTCTAGAGGTATAATCAGTGCTGGCCTCAACCTCTCCATTCCTCTAGCCTCAGCCTCCTGAATGCTTAGACCAGAGCTGTACAGTACTACAGTGGTTTCCATTTCTAAGGTTTTTTGTATGTACAGTGGAGAGTCTCTAGTTGTAAATTACTGCGTTTGTCAGTCTTGGTTGATTCGTTTTAAAGTACACATTCTTGTTAAAGTAGTCTTTAGAAGTCCAAGTTCTTCTTTGAAGACCATTTCCTATTTTAAAAGGAGAAAATTTGATTGTGGTTTTCTACATGAAAACAAGAAAAGGTAAAGAAATAGGAACTGAATTAAAGGGTATTCTTCACAGCTTACTATATTTTTTAACAGTTATTTGGGTTGAGGGCTGTGCATGTGTGCCACAGTGCATATGTGGTAATCAGGAGAAAGCACGTGGATGTTCTCTTGGTCTTACCACGGGTGTCCTGAGGACTGAAAGCAGGCCGTCAGGAAATGGGGGTCCCCTGTGCCGAAGCAGCTACCTCCCCAGCTCCTCTGCAGCTTCTGATAGTGTGGGTTTATCAGACTGCAGTATGACTTACCTATGCTGAGCAGCTAAGTCTATTAACATTTTGTTGTTGTTTTGTTTTTTGAGACAGGGTTTCTCTGTATAGCCCTGGCTGTCCTGGAACACACTCTGTAGACCAGGAGGCTAGCCTCGAACTCAGAAATCTGCCTTCCTCTGCCACCCTAGTGCCGGGATTAAAGGCATGTGCCACCACTCCCCGGCTATTAAAAATTTTGTCACAATTTTGTGACAAAAATTTGAGTTTGGAGATTTCTGGTTGTTCTTCTCTCAGACTTTGAACTAACATAAAATATCTGATTAATTCAATGTAAGCAAAGCATTTAAAAGGCTTTATGTTCTTTTCCAAATGTAACAGTGATACTCCTGCTAATTAATATCTCATGATTCCTTAAGAAGAATCTAAAATAGATATGATATTTGGTAAGTAATTTGTAAATTGAACCGGGTGTTGGTGGTGCATGCCTTAATCCCAGGACTCTGGGAGGCAGAGGCAGGCGGATTTCTGAGTTTGAGGCTAGCCTGGTTTACAGAGTGAGTTCCAGTACAGCCAGGGCTAAACAGAGAAACCCTGTCTTGAAAAAACCAAATCCAAAAAAAAACCAAAAAAAATTTGTAAATTGAAAAGGCCCAATTTGGAACTTTAGCTGTAATCAAATTTGCCAATCATAGTGCAGCAGTAACTTTTTTTAAATCAGAAAATATCTTCGCCAGGCGGTGGTGGCGCACACCCTTAATCCCAGCACTTGGGAGGCAGAGGCAGGCGGATTTCTGAGTTCGAGGCCAGCCTGGTCTACAGAGTGAGTTCCAGGACAGCTGGAACTACACAGAGAAACCCTGTCTCAAAAAACCAAAAAAAAGAAAAAGAAAAAAAGAAAAAAAAGAAAATATCTTCTACACTCATTGTTTCTGGTTTAACGTTTTATATCTTTATTGCTTCTATTTTATTTTATTTTATAAGCCACATATTGGATGAGTCAAGTAAATATAGACAGTTAAGCACAGTTACATATGAACTACAGTATGTTTAGCATTCCACAGTGGTTATGTTCTGGCTATAGTACAGACGAATAAGATAAGGCCCTTGTGTTCAAATAAGTCATACTCTTGAGAAGGTAGGAGGAAAGAAGGTTGGGGTCATAACTGTTCAGTTATTTCACTTGTTTTTATAACACTTAACTTTGTACCCTAAGTATTTCTCCATTGTATAACCTTTATTTATTTTATATGTATTGCATTATATATATTATGTATATACACATGTATATTTATCTTAATTTTTATTTGTTATTGGGCAAACACACGTTTGGTTGTTAGAGGACAACTTTGTTAAATGAGTTCTCTCTTTGCAACTCTCCATGGGTTTTGGGGATCTAACTTACTTGCTAGGCTGACCAAGCAAATATCTTTACCCTCAAGATATTTTGGCAGTCCTGATCAGTTTTTAAAAGTTTTAAAAATTATATTTATTTAGTATGTGTGCATGTGGAGGTCATAGAACAACTTGGAAGAGTTACTTCTTCCTTCCACCTTGTGGGCTCCAGGGATTTAACTTCGAGGTCATCAGGCTTGGCAAAGCAAGTGCCTTTACCCACTGAGCCGTCTCCTGTCGCCCCTCATCAAGTTTTCAAATGTGTGGATACTTTGAATATCTAGAAGCTGCGCCATCTATTAGTAATTCTTTTCTCCTGAAGAACTATGCCTCTTCCCTCTATTGAGAATTATTTAATAGTCATTTCTTTTTTCCTTCTTGATACATGGTCTTTTATGTAGTCCAGGCTAGTTTCAGACTCAGAAATTTGCCTAAGTGCTGTCAATGGGCCCTTCCTCTCTCTCCTTCTCTCTGTCTCTTTCTCTCTCTCTCCTTTCCTCCTTCCTTCCTCCCTTTCCTTCCCTTCCTAAATTTTGGCTGTTCAGAAACAAGGCAAATGTTATAACAATATTTTGACTTGATTATCACATTTATATTTTCTAGACAAAAATTTAGTAACAATATTGAACTCTACTTCAAATCCTTCATTGACTAAAGAGATGAATCAAGGTACAAATAGGCTGATATAAAATAGAAGCATGAAAATCAGGAGTTCAGGACTAGTCTGGTCTATAGAGTTCAAGGTCATTTTGGACTCTATGAAATGAGAGAGAGAGAGAGAGAGAGAGAGAGAGAGAGAGAGAGAGAGAGAGAGAGAAAGGAAGACAGACAGAAGGCAACAGTCCAGGTGAATGTGAAGAGCCAGGTCAGAACTGTAGTTCACTGGTTGAGGAGCTTTACAGGAGGATCAGAATCAGAACAACAAAACCTAGAGCTTCTTTCCTTTACCACCTGGCTGACTGATTGGTTGGATGGATAGACATTTTTTTCTAATATAATGAAGCATATTAATGGTAAATAATTGTTTTACATCTATATTTCCCCCTCTTGTCATAATCTTCTTAGACTATATATAAGGAAGCTGATCAAGGAATATAAATATTTTTTAGTACTTCATAGTATTTGTGTGCTGTCGTAGTTTCTGATTTTTGGACATTTGTTAACAACATATTAGCACTCCGGGTAGATACGAACTTCTTGTTAGGCCACTCGCTCTGGAACTGATTGCCTTCCACTCAGCTCCTGATTTTAGATTACTTTCCCTAAAGTAGGGTGTTAATTGCCTTTGTGATGACAAAAACAGAGATTTAGTGAGCACTGATACCTATCTATCTAGATATGTATTTTATAGACATTGGTGTTTTGCATGCCTGTATGCCTTTGTGAGGGTGTTGGATCCCCTAGAACTGGAGTTACAGACATTTGTGAGCTGCTGTGTGCTTGCTGGAAATTGAACCAGGGTCCTCTGGAAGAGCAGCCAGTGCTCTCAACCTCTGAGTCATCTCTCTAGTCCCAAGATGGCAGTGATTTTTAAGCTGTTTGAAAACTGTTCTTTAACTCTGCCTTGCTTCCTTTGAGTGGACATCCTTTGTTTTGTTTAATATTAATTCCAAGCTGGTGGATGTTTACCTGCGTGTGTGACTGACTAAGGACCACTTGTGTGTCTATGCCAGAGGAGGTCATAAGAGACTATCAGACCTCCCGGAGCTAGAGTCATGCAGCCATTAGAAGAACAGTCAGTGTTTTATTCGCTGAGCCATCTCTCCAGCTCTATTTTTGAGACAGAATCTCCCTATATGAACCAGGCTAGACTTGAGCACAGTGAGATCTGTCTGCTTCTACTTCCCCAGGACCAGGAGTAAGGGCTTTTGCTACCATGCTTGCCTTGGAAATTCATTTTTAAAAATTAAGTGGAAGCCGGGCAGTGGTTGAGCACGCCTGTAATCCCAGCACTTGGAAGCAGAGGCAGGCGGATTTCTGAGTTCGAGGCCAGCCTGGTCTACAGAGTGAGTTCCAGGACAGCCAGGACTACACAGAGAAACCCTGTCTCGAAAAACCCCAAAAAAAAAAAAAAAAAAAAAAAGTGGAAAATGTTGAAGACTAAAAACATGTATTAAAGACTGTTTTGATCTTTCTACCCCTTCTGTACCTCACTGAGACATTCACTTACCTTGTCAATTTGATAAAGGTCTTAGTCTAGGAAAATGCTCTAAGCTTTCTAAGCTTTCTTCTTGAAACTTTGTTACTGGTAGGAAAATACCTCTTGTTTCTTTTTCAAAGGAATAGTCACTTTATTAGTTAAACTCTGTAAAAGCAGTATAGTCATTAACACACTGTTTTAAAAGAATAAATGGCTCCTAGCAGACCTTTCAAAGCAAGATCTATTATTGAGTTGATTGTTGGTTGAGATTTTCGCACCTCAGAAGAAAGAGAGATAGTTTTAAGTTTACAAGATCTGTTTTCATGCTTAAACCTTCTTTTGTGTTTTGCTGTGCTTTTCAGTAAATGTTAATATTTTGAGAGGAGAGCAGGGACATTGCTGGGTGGTAGCTTGTTTCCGCTGTGTAAGACAGACCTTAGCGTCAGTCTCCAGCACTGCAAAAGGAAAGGAAATCTGAAAAAGCTTGAATAATACTGCAACAAGTTGCCAGCCTGCTCTACAGAGTGAGTTCCAGGACAGCCAGGGCTACACAGAGAAACCCTGTCTCTAAAAACAAACAAAAAACAAACAAACAAACAACCTGTAATAAGTCATCTTACCTGTTTAAGTTTCATCTTGTCAATAGGAAAAATCTCTTCTACATAATTTTTTAGAGCATTAAAGTTAAGATAACTGATGATCTGTGGGTTTTCTTTTTTGTTTGTTTGGTTTTTTTTGTTGTTTTGTTTTGTTTTTTGTTTTTTTTTGTTTTTGTTTTTGTTTTTTTTTTAGTTTTTTTTCGAGACAGGGTGTATTAGTCTGGGTTCTCTAGAGTCACAGAACCTATGGGCAGTCTGTACGTAGTTAGGGAATTTGTCGATGACTTACAGTCTCTAGTCCAACTCCCCAAAAGTAGTCAGCAGCAGCTGTGAATGGAAGTCCAAGGATCTTGCAGTTGCTCAGTCCCACGAGGCAAGCTGGCAAGGAAGAATGAGTCTTCCTTCTTTCAATGTCCTTATATATGTCTCCAGTAGAAGGTGTAGCCCAGATTAAAGGTGTGTGTATCCATGCCTTTAATCCCAGATGGATCTTGAACTAGAATCCATAGCCATAATCTGGGATTAAAGGTGTATGTCTCCATGCCTTTAATCCCAGATGATCTTGAACTGGAATCCATAGCCACTATGCTTCAAGATCTCCATGCTAAGTCCAGGTCAAAAACTTATATCTCTGAGCCTCCAAATTAGGATCATAGGTGAGCCTTCCAATTCTAGATTGTAGTTCATTCCAGATATAGTCAAGTTGACAACCAGGAATAGCTACTACAATCCACCCCTTGTCAACTTGACACAGATAATATCTCATGTCCACATGAAACAATAACAAGGTCGTGAATACGCCTACCATGATATAACTATTCCTGGTACAATCGCAAACACATTTATAAATTTACAATGGGGCAATGTCCCTTGGGAACATTCTTTTAGTGTCTCAATACCAATTGATGTTAAAGGAATTGGAAGAAAGACAAATGTATCTTTAACAAAATAAGATAGAAGCATTCATATTACTTATTTGTTTTGGTTTTTTTTTTTTTTGTGTGTGTGTGTTTTTTTCGAGACAGGGTTTCTCTGTGTAGCCCTGGCTGTCCTGGACCTTACTCTGTAGACCAGGCTGGCCTCGAACTCAGAAATCCGCCTGCGTCTGCCTCCCAAGTGCTGGGATTAAAGGCATGCGCCACCACCGCCGGCGCACTCATATTACTTATAATCCTCATTTCTGCAACTGGTTATGTGGCCTTAGCTGGTATTTATAACTACCTTCCTCTGCTACCCATTCTGTATTTCCTTCACCTTTAGCAAGCACCTCAGCAGGTCTTGGCTCTTTTCCTGGAGGATTGACCCATACCTTCATTCCTGATGGGTCATCCTCCTCATCCTGCTTGGATTAGGCTGTTGTTTCCCATTGACTTTAATCACAGGACATGGTAGTACTAAGAGACGCCCTAGGGGATCTCCTGCTCTCCACACATAATCTTGCTTACCTCCCTTGTGGAGAGGCAATCCAATTTCCCCACTATAATTTGGATCTATCATCCCTCCTAACACAGTTATTCTTTCTTAGCCTGATGGTTTAAGGGCATTAGAAGCCCAAAATGGCCAGGGGGAAATCTGAGCTTCCAGTTCAATGGAATGTTTGTTGTGGCTCCAGGTAGGAGCACTCCCCCCTCTGGAACCAAAACTTCTAGGCCAGCAGAACCTAAAGTTGTGGGGACAGGAAGAAAAAATTTTCCTAGCGGGACACTAGGAGTGATAGTGAGTGGAACTATTCCCTTTTCCACCCCTTGATTCCTGAACCCATGAATCCTGGCTATGGGAGAAACTGTACCATATATTGAATGCTGATTCAAAACATATACTGCCTTCTGAAGAACTCTGCCCCAGCCCTCCATGCTGTTGCCACCTAATTGGCGCTGTAACTGTGTCTTCAAAAGGCCATTCCATCTTTCTGTCAGACCAGCTGCTTCAGGATGATGGGGAACATGGTAAGACCAGTAAATTCCATGATCGTGGGCCCACTGTCACACTTCTCTGGCTGTGAAATGAGTTCCTTGGTCAGAAGCAATACTGTGTGGAATACCATGACGATAGATAAGGCATTCTGTGAGTCCATGGATGGTGGTTTTGGCAGAAGCATTACGTGCAGGAAAGGCAAATCCATAACCAGAATAAGTATCTACTCCAGTAAGAACAAAACTTCCTTTCCATGGGGGAAGTGGTCCAGTGTAGTCAACCTGCCACCAGGTTGCTGGCTGGTCACCTAGAGGAATGGTGCTGTATCTGGGGCTCAGTGTTGGTTTCTGCTGTTGGCAGATCTGGCATTCAGCAGCAACTGTAGCCAGGTCAGCCTTGGTGAGTGGAAGTCCATGTTGCTGAGCCCAAGCATAACCTCCATCTCGGCCACCATGGCCACTTTGTTCATGTGCCCACTGGGCAATAACTGGGATGGCTGGGGAAAGAGGCTGACTGTCCACAGAACGCATCAGGACTGGTGAAAGGCATGTCTTCTGGACCTTCCCATTGTGGGGGATTAGGTTTTACACAACGTATCCACTCTAGCATTGCAATTTCCCTAAGCCTTAAAATCCCTTCATCAACACTAAGCCAAGGATATCAGGCATCTCCAATTCCTTTTCAGTAGGCCATCTTTTAATAAATACTTCAGCGAACCAATCAAACAAACTTTTGACACCCTTTTTAACTGTGTGAGCTTCTGTATTAAACCTAGAATCTCCACTCAGAGGGCCCATGCCGATAAACTCAGCCTGCTCTAGTTCTATGTTCCTTCCACCATTATCCCACACCCTTAAAATCCATTCCCACGCATATTCCCCAGACTTCTGCTTGAATGAATTAGCAAACTCATTAAGCTCCTTAGTAGTATAGTGTATTTCCTCATGGACTACACTTTCTACCTCCCCTCTAGGGGCCTGTTTTGCCTTGAGTCTGGTTATAGGTCTAGAAGAAACTATTGGTGGGCCCAAAACATCAGTATTGTCAGAAAAAGTCACTGCTGGTTTATCAGGCTCTAAGGGATTAATTTCCTCAAGAGGAGACGGCATTATTTCAAGGGGTGGGGCTGAGGGTACTACTTCTTCAGGTGGAGCAAATCCTTGAAAATCTGAAGATCCAAAGTTCTCAATTTCAACAGGGTCTTCCCACACGTCCCCATCCCAAGTTATAGGATCCCATTCTTTGCCAATTAATGCCCTTACTTTAACTGCTGACACCCTCTGAGGTTGAGACTTGAATTTTCGCTGTATTTCAGCCAACCTTATAATGAGTGCTTCAGTTTGATTTTCTGCTACTTGAGCTCTATGGCTGCTGGAAAGAAGATTCTCTTCAAGGGCACACTTGGAAACTTTTAGATTGTTTACTTGAGTCTGGAGCTGTTCGATTTTATCACACAACTCCTTCATTGCTTTTTCCCGAGATGCTAAGAGTAACCAGCCAGCAAAATCATTTTCAGATTTTTTCCCCAACTTGTAGAACATATTGTATACCACCAAATCACCTAATTCATCAAGATAATCAAAGGCCTTAGCTTCTTTAAGCTTGAAATATAGTTTCATCCATGGGTTTTCAATATCCTCTGAGCTCCCAGGAGGGAGAGAATCTGGAGAGGTTTCAGTAATTGAAAGTGCTGGTGGGTCAACCAACCAACTCCAAAATTTTGAAACATTCATCCTTATACTTCTGCTCCTCTAGAACCAACTTCTATCTTAGTTAGGGTTTTACTGCTGTGAACAGACACCATGACCAATGCAAGTTTTATAAAAGACATTTAATTGGGGTTGGCTTACAGGCTCAGAGGTTCGGTCCACTGTTATCAAGGCAGAAACATGGCAGCATCCAGGCAGGCATGGTACAGGAGGAGCTGAGAGTTCTACATCTTCATCTGAAGGCTGCTAGTAGAACTGACTTTCAGGCAGCCAGGGTGAGGGTTTTAAGCCCACACCCACATTGACACACCTACTCCCAACAAGGCCACACCTCCTAATAGTGTCACTTCCTGGGCCAATCATATACAAACCATCACACAGGGTTTCTCTGTGTAGCCCTGGCTGTCCTGGAACTCACTCTGTATACCAGGCTGGCCTCGAACTTAGAAATCTGCCTGTCTCTGCCTCCCAAGTGCTGGGATTAAAGGCATGCAGCGTCGCTCCGCCGCCACCACCCGGCTGATCTGTGGGCTTTTTAAACCTCTGTTGTTGTTGTTGTTGTTGTTGTTGTTGTTGTTTTGTTTGTTTTTTGTTTTTTTGAAACAGGGTTTCTCTGTGTAGCCCTGGCTATCCTGGAACTCTGTAGACCAGGCTGGCCTCGAACTCAGAAATCCACCTGCCTCTGCCTCCCAAGTGCTGGGATTAAAGGCGTGCGCCACCACAGCCCGGCTCTGTTGTTGTTTTTTAAAGGTAACTTTAGAAGTTTCAGATTTGTATTCTGTCTGTCTGTCTCTCTCTCTCTCTCTCTCTCTCTCTCTCTCTCTCTCTCGTTTTTCAAGACAGGGTTTCTCTGTGTAGTCCTGGTTGTCTGGCTGTCCTGGAACTCACTCTGTAGATCAGACTGGCCTCGAACTCAGAAATCCACCTGCCTCTGCCTCCCAAGTGCTGGGATTAAAGGCATGTGCCACCATCGCCTGGCAGAATTGTATTTTCTTACTGAAAAAAATAGACCTTGGAATTAACTGTGCAGAAGGTTATTTTTAGCTCATTTTAATTTGAATCTATTTCTTTTAGGTTCAGAAATCTGTGTATTTAACAAACTTTTCTTGAGGGATTTTTTTTAAAAAATGCCTGTAATATTAAAAGGCAGAGCAGAAAATTAGTATAGTAGAGTTATGTAAATGGTGGTAGTCATTACTTCTGTATCATTTGATAACACTGTCTTCTGCTGTCTTTTGTTTATTGTCTGTATTTGGGCTTTTCTACTTTCATAGTCTAGTGTTTTCTACTGAGATTATTAAAGGTGTAACTTGTAATTAATATCTAGAACTATAGGCACTTGATTTTTATGAGTAAAGATCAAAGAATTTCTGGCCATTTAATTTAGAAAACATGAAAAATGAATTAATTGATTTCCCCCTCAGATTTATAAAGGGATGAATGGATAAGGCAGATACCAAGCTGTCTCCCTATAAATTCAGAAGATTAGATTAAAGGAAGTCATTGTGTTGGTTTTGGTACATTACGAGGAAGTATTTTGTGATCATGTGGATGATAACAAAGGTCTATGTGCTGAGATAGAACATGGCCCCACTTTATAGAGAGACTCTAGGTTGGAAAGAAGCCAACTTTCTGTTGTGGCTGCTATGGAAGACGTCTTGAAGGCTGTGACATAGATTGTTAAAAGTTTCTAACACTGGAAGTTGTTGAAGCTATCACCCTTCCCTTTTAAGGATTCATGAAGTTTTAAGATATCATTGAACATTTTGTTTTTGAGTAATGACATGTAATATCTTTCTGAAAATCTGTTGACAGATGTGGTGAAGGCCTTGGTCAAGGACAGGTTTCTATCACTGTTTTGATGTGTTGTCTGAGATGGTTTGCTCTGAAGTCAGCACTTGGTTCGTGTTTACTTTTTGGGCTGCTGATGCTAAATTGTTGAAGGAGAATCTCTGAAAGGCCAATGTTAATCCTCTGAGGTTCAGTAACAATTAGATTATCTGCCTTCCATGAACAGTAAGAACTAATGATTCCTTTTGAGAAGGCAAATAATAGTCGGATATGGCATTCTAGCGGGTCTGTTTCTCTTTCTTCCCCCCATAGGCCTATCAGCAGTCTGATGGGGCAGAAGACAACAGAGATGGAAGGTGTTCCAAACTTGGCAAAGGCCACCAATCTGAGGAGGTAAGCTCTAACTCTGAGCCGGCAGAGCAGGTGGCTCTTCCTGCCCTAATCATATCCCTGTGCTCTCTGGAAAGCTGGATAGAAAGAGCATCCGAAATGAGCTAAAGCATCTCCATCAGCTTTTGTTAGAGGGGAATGTGGTAGATTTTTTTTTGAATGTTCTATTTCTTGATCTTTCCTCCCTTTCCCTTTTAGACCCTATGGTTTTATTTTGTTTTGCTTCCCAGAATTAGTTAAATACAGGCAGATTGGTTATCTGTTGTTTGGGGATAATCATAAACAGATTCCTGTTTTTTCCCAGTTAATGCTAGGTTGTATATAGCTAGTCTTGATGAGTATAATAATCACACAAGAGTTTAAGGTTTTTCTTGAGATCTTTTTAAAGCGTGGGTTTACTCCTTCACAAGAAATGATCTTTTAATACATCTTCGGTGCACTGCAGCCTAGGTGTTGGTTGATGCTATGGGACTTGAGGCTGTAGGGTATGGACAGTTGTTGCGGAGATGGGGTTTTCCTTCCTACTTTCCCTTTGCTTCTTCCCTATTTTTCCCCCTTTAATGGTCCTTTAGCGGCACTCAGGACTCTCAAGGTGGCTTTTCCTGTGTTAATAGATATTTTCAGAAATGGTTATACTATTTACCATTAATTAGTCCTTAAGTTAGGCTTACTGAATATGTTGTTGTATGGAATCATATTTTCAGAAAAGAATGAGTACTTCTGAAGTTGCATTATTGATCTCAGCACATACTGGAGCATATGGATATAGTACATAGTTACTGTATTTATGTGATATTGTATGATAGTTATAGGATTTGGAGTATATGTGCCTAAGAAGGTAATAAATATTGGTATTTAAATTATAGTACGCTGGGCGGTGGTGGTGCACACCTGTAATCCCAGCACTCTGGGAGGTAGAGGCAGAAGCAGGCGGATTTCTGAGTTTGAGGCCAGCCTGGTATACAGAGTGAGTTCCAGGACAGCCAGGGCTATACAGAGAAACCCTGTCTCGAAAAAACCAAAAATCCAAAAACCAAAAACCAAAAAAAAAAAAAACCAAAAAAAACAAAACAAAAAAAAAACAAAGGTTAAATTATAGTACAAGTAAAGAAAACATGAAACAGAAAGTTATCAACTGTTTCTGTCTAGATATTTTTGTAGGCATTAGCAAGGATTAAAATAACTGCCAGAGGCATACTCCAAGTAACAAAGACATACACTATTCTTAAAACATGGTTCTATGATCTAGAGTGCCTTTTATGAAGACTTTATCCATATTTATAAGCTGAAGTACATTTTAAACTTAACTTTGGTTGCTGTAGTATATAAACCATGAAAATTATATGGCTAAAGACTGAATAATAATGTTCCAGCCTGGTGGACTGCATTTATCACAGATTCCTGTGAAGTTTTTTTTTTTTTTTAATCACCTAGTGCTATCATAGCTGAGCGTGTGTGTGTGTGTGTGTGTGTGTGTGTGTGTGTGTACATTATACATTTGCACAGTGATGGAGTTGGATGGTGAAGCAATTATGAGGATGTATCCCTACTCTTAAGACACATGATTGTATAAGACACATAAATGACATGTTTTTTCTTGTTTGTATACATTTTTGTTTATTTAACTTTTTTTTGTTTTGAGACAGGGTTTTCATTGTATGGCCTTGGCTGTCCTAGAACTAGCTCTGTAGACCAGACTGGCCTCAGAGTCACAGAAATACATCTCCCTCTGCCTCCTAGTGCTGGGACTAAAAGCATGCAGCACCACCACCTGGCTTCATGTAAAAATTTAAAAATTAAGTGTTCTGATAAATCAGTAGCTTCTTTGGAAACACAGACATTTACAAGTTATGGCTTCTAAGTTTATTATATTCATGTGCATTAAGTTGGAAGACTAGAAGCAGAGGTGGAGGATTGGTTGTGACCATTGATAAGTGGGTCAGGATAGGGTGGTGCCCTGCAATAGGAGACTACTCCTCGGGGCCCTGCTCAGCTGAGCTTCCACTGGGGCGAGTCTGGCTCTGTGTTGGAGCTAAATGGGTTTAGAGCTTAGCAACTGTCTGTGTATTCTTTCTATTGTGAATTACTTGGGAAAGAGAAGAGGATATTTTTGTTTGTTTTGTTTATTTTGGGGGCAGAATCAAAAGTATCCCAAGCAGGCCTTGAACTTGGTATGTAGCTGAGGATGGCCTCCTAATTCCCCTTCCTTTGCCTCCCAAGTGCCACCAAGTTCAACCTAGTTGAAAATGTATTAAAACACATTTTTAAGTTAAGAAAATGAATTTCTGAGTTTAATGGAAATGGTATTTATGGCATTTAGCTCTTTACAAGAATAACTGATAAAATAAACTGGCAGTCTACATAGTGAACATAATCCAGCCACAAAAAGTTAGGGAGTGACCTTAAATACATAATCTTAAGTGAAAAAAGTAGTTTGAAAAGACGGCTCACTCGTAATCCCAACTCTAGGACACTGTGGAAAAGATAAAACTATGAAGACAGCATAGAGATCACAGACAATGCACCACTCTTAGCATGCATCATGAGACTGGGAGAGTTGTGTTTATGTTGAGGCAAGAGATGGAACTCACTTTCACATCTGTCTTTAAAAGTTCATTAGAACGATGCACCTATACGTACCTACAGTCTTGCTCCTCAGGGTTCTGAGAAGGATTACTGTGAATTTTAAGGCTAGCCTGGACTTCACAGTGGGTAAGACCCTGCCTCAAAAACAAATAAAAGAAACAAAAGACAACAAAAAACTTAACACACATAGTGGGCTCCAGGTCAGCTGCTAAGACCACATAGTAAGATCTTGTCTCCAAACAAAGAAAGCTAACACATAAGGGACAAGTAGTCTGTAATGCCTATTTATTTAATACCTATATCTATCTGTATATATGTATCTATTTATCTGTCTAATCAATATATCTATCCATCCCTTTCTTCACATCCATCCATCTTCCCACCCACCTATTACTCAGTCAACAAAGTCTCTTGGCCAGGTTGATTTCAAGCTGACTTGCCTCACTTTTCTGAGTGCTGGGCTATAGGTGTTTAGTAGCTCACCTGGCTTCAAATGTCTTTTTAGGAAAAAATAAGAAAATGGTGCCACATGGAAAGAATTGAAGCAGAAAGTAATTAATGGCTAGCAAGCTGTGAATGGAAGCTGAAGGAATCAAAAGGAGTGATAACCTAAGATGCTTAGAAAAACAAAACAGCCTGGGGGTGGCACCCCTTTAATCCTAGCACTTGGGAGGCAGAGGCAAGTGGATGGATCTTTGAGTTTGTGGCCAGCCTGGTCTACAGAATGAATTCCAGGCCAGCCAAGGCTACACAGAGAAAACCTGTCTCGAAAAATAAAACAAAACAAAAAAAGGAATATTTGTCAATAACCTTAAGCCAATCCTAGTGATGATAAATAACTCAGATAAATTTGGAAACACAGAAATCAGTCATATACTGGGGTTATAATAGTTAATTTCTCAGTTTTTTATACAAAGTTGTACATTTCAATGGAGTTATGCAAGCCAAACTTAATTAGCAAGCTAATTAAAATTAGTCAGGACCTGTTTCTGTAAGCTATAGGCTCTGGGCAACTCTTAGGAAATACAGTGCATATCTAAGCATTTCTAAGGTATACTTAGTTGCTTTAGTTTATGAAGGCTGTCAAAATAAAATACTACAATTTAAATATTATTGTCACAGTCTGGAAGCCAGGAGGCAAAGTCAAGCAATACCCAGGTTGCTATTTTATTTTATTTTATTTTTATTTTATTTATTTTATTTTTATTTTTATTTTATTTTTTTCTGTCCTGAAGTCCTTCTCCTTGGCTTGCAGGTCATCCTCTTTTTTCTGCATGCCCACATGGATATTGCTGTGTGTGTTTGGGAGAGCTCTAGTGTCTCTAACAAGGATACCAGTCCTGGTGGGTCAGTGCTGTTAATTATACTCCTAAAGGCTATTGCCAAACACAGTTGCACGGGGAGTTAGGGGCTTCTGTCTTTGAGTTTGTGAGATGAGGGCCCAATTTAGTCCTTAACAAGCATTCTCTATGGGGTTTGGGAATGAAAGGTGGTGTGACTTGACATCAGATTCTGTAAAGTCTCGTGGACAATTTTAAGAATGTTTCCTTATAAGCCGGGCGGTAATCCCAGCACTTGGGAGGCAGAGGCAGGTGGATTTCTGAGTTCGAAGCCAGCCTGGTCTACAGAGTGAGTTCCAGGACAGCCAGGGCTACACAGAGAAACCCTGTCTCGAAAAACAAAAAACAAAAAACAAAAAAAAAAAAAAAAAAAGAATGTTTCCTTATTTTAAACAAAACAGGGATCACTGAAGAATTTCAAGCCTGGTATTTTACCCAGACTATAGAACAAAAGCTAAGTAGATACACCAGTCAGGAGATAATTGGAATAGTAGTATAAGCATTAGATGATATGCTAGAATACAATTTGATGGCACAGGTGGAAAAAGTAGTCAGAGTCTAGATTTATATAGTATTATTTTTGTCATTGTTTTTGAGACAGGATCTTACAAAGTAACTCTCATTGGCTGGAACTCAATATGTAGACTAGGCTGGTCTTGAACTCACAGAGATCCTCCTGTCTCTGCCTCCTAACTACTGAGATTAAAGCCACAACTACCACACCTGGATTAGATTGATTGATTGATTGATTGATTCATTCATTCATTCATTCATTTATTTATGTTTTTGTTTTTGGATTTTTGGTTTTTTCCAGACAGGGTTTCTCTGTATAGCCCTGGCTGTCCTGGAACTCACTCTGTAGACCAGGCTGGCCTCGAACTCAGAAATCCGCCTGCCTCTGCCTCCCAGAGAGCTGGGATTACAGGCGTGCACCACCACCGCCCGGCTAGATTTATTTTTAAAATAAATATAGATATATTAAATTTACTCAAAGATAGTGTGCTAAGTCTTTTCACTGATTTGACAAAATAACTTGAATGGACAGCTTGAGGGAGGAAAGATATATTTTAGCTCATTGTATCGGAGATTTTAATCCTTTGTGTAAGCAGGATATGACAGGAAATAGGGACCAACCAGATGTAGGGACCAGGTGTAACATTGAGAGTTATAGCCCAGAAACTGACCTTCTCTGGCTAGACGCCTTCAGACCATTTCCACCACCTCCCAAAATAGAACTACCAGTTTGGGACCAAGTACTCACCTTATGAGCTTGTGGGAAATATTTCAGATTAGCATAACAGTTGGAATTATGGTGTAGAAGGAGGGATGAAGAGAGAGACAAGGGGTTTGTGGGGAAGGGAGGATGGTTACAGGACTTTTGCCTGAGTAAGATTATAGGAATGAGCTGCTTTGGGAGATAGTTTTTTGTTTTGTAAGTATCTTACAGTTCACAGTTTGTTTCTAGTATATATTTTTTATATTTAGTTTTTTTTTTAGCTTTTGCTTTTTGTTTTTTGTTTTGTTTTGTTTTGTTTTTTGAAATAGGGTCTTACTCTGTAGTACCAGTTGGCCTGGAACTCTACTACATAGACCATCTGCCCAGATACACCTACTTCTGTCTCCCTAGTACTGGAATTAAAGGCGTGTATTATCATGCTTGGTTATAAATTTATTCATTCCATTATCTATCTTATCTTATCTTATCTTATCTTATCTTATCTTATCTTATCTTATCTTATCTTATCTTATCTATCTAATCTACCAATCTTCTAATCATCTACCTATCTTCCTATTTATTTATTTAGAGATAGAGTTTATACAGCCTTGGCTGTTGTAGACCAGGCTAGTTTTGAACTTAAAAATCTCTCTTCCTCTCCTTCTGGGTGCTGGAATTAAAGGTGTACACCACCACTGCCTGGTTCTTATTTTTACTTTTAGTGTGTGCATGAGTGTGTGTATGTGTATGTGTATATATGTGTGTCTGTTTGTCTGTGGATATACACATGCATGTGGAGGCCAGAATAGGGCATCGGTTCTCTTGGAGCTGAGATTACAAGCACTTGTGAGGTACCCATTGTTGGTATTGGGGTGCAAATTTGGATGATCTAGCCCATTTATTTGTCAAAATAAGAGTCTTATTATTTAGCTCTGGCTGTTGCAGAACTCACTATTACTTAGAATTTGTGATCTTCATGCCTTCACCATAATTATATGCACCACCATTCTTGGCCTAGTCTTGTATTTTTATTTTCTATGATATACTTTCAGCACCTGTCCATTTACATAGATACAATTCTGGATTGGTGTTTTCAGATAGACAGCATTCCTTTTAAGAAATACCTTTAATTACTATATTTTGTTTGGTAATCATATTTGTGCCAGCATTACTCTTTGTCCTTTGCAAATATTAACTCACTTAATCCTAATGTGAACTATTATTACCAAGCAAGGAAATAAGCCCAGAGAAGTTAATTTACTGAAGTTATGTAACAGTAAGATAGCAAAGCATTATATTCTGTTATAGGACTTTAATTTCATAATTTCCTATATTTCTCCACTATGGTAGCATGCTTGCATTTTCACTCTAAATTCTGAGCAGTTTATGTAAATCTTCTGCTATATCTATGCACATAACAATTGTTAGAGGACATACTAAGTGAACTGAATATTCAAGCTAAAGGGAGTCCCTAGGTGAGCAGATAGATACAAATTGTGTTTGAACTGGAGTGGGCTGGTTAATAGGCAACTAAATCCGTCTCAGAAGCAATCACTGTAATTTAACACTTTATGTGTTATTTTGTGTTTTTTAGTTTCTGTTTTTTCTTGATATCTTACTTGTCTATAATGAGTTTGAAAATAATGTATTCATTCTCGTATAGTATTCCTAATTCGGGAATGTGAATATTTTCTTCACTTTGCCATGGGGTTGACAAGTAGGCTCTTTCCAGCTTTGGATGATTAAACACCATTTAATGCCTCTAAGTGTGTGGTAGTAAGCCCGATAAAAACATGGTGACAGTTCAGTGAAGGTGAGATCTGTATCATATCATCACAGAGGTTTGGGTTTGGCTGGATGTGTGTGTGTGTGTGTGTGTGTGTGTGTGTGTGTTTCTCCTATTGATATCTGATCAGTTGCTTTTTCAGAGAGCCTATAACACAGGCCTTTAAGGTACATTTCATATTTAAGCTATAATATTGGGTATACATATATGTATTTCTTAGCAATAAAATATTTTGTTGTAGGGTTGGCAAACATTCAGGCTTGTTAATTCCTGCCACAAAGTCTTTTCAGTTTGATTTTTTTGTGTGTGTTTTGTTTTTCCATACAGTGTTTCTCTGTCCTGGAACTCGCTTCTTAGACCAGACTAGTCTCAAACTCACACAGACAGATCCACCTGCCTCTGCCTCCCTGTTGTGGGATGGGATTAAAGGCATGCACCACCACCACCACCACCACCACCACCACCACCACCACCACCACCACCACCCAGCTTGTTTTAAAATTGAGTTTAACATTTAACTTCTACCAGCAATGTTAGAACGTTCTATTTGTTCCCATTTTCAGCAAGTATTTGTTGTCTTATATTTCTTATTTTAGCCAGCTTGATCTATAGTATGTTAATTATTCATTTTAATGCATATGTCAATGGGTTTTTCATTACTATTAACAAAACACCTGAAGCAGGCCAACTTTATAAAGAAAAATTTATTTAGTTTATAGTTCTAGAGGTCCAAAGTGGAAGAGAAAGGATTTGGGACTTACTGGGTCTCTGGCATAGGTTTGGTGACCAGTGGCAACACAATGTTGGGAACATCTGCAAACAGTAAGCCAGTAGGCAATTAGGGATGAGGTTCTTTCTTTCAACAACTTGCTTTTATGAGAATTCAGAAATCTGATGAGATTTAATCTCTTCCAAGGACAGTCTCCAATCACTTAAGGATCTCATCCGGCCTTATCTCTCAATGGTTTCATACCACCTCCCAACACAGGGACCAAGCCTGCAACACACGAACCCTCGGGGACAAACCATATTCAAACAAGAATAGTCTTCCAGATGATTCATAAAGCCGAGTGTGCATTTTTCACTTGGCAGTTTGATGCTTTTTTATGTTTCTGAGACTGAGTTATCTCAGAAACCAAGAGAAAAAGGAATTGTTTGAATCTCATCCCCTGGCAGTGAAAAATGTTTATGATTATTTTTGTTTTCTGTGTATGAGTGTCTTGCCTGCATTATGTGTCTGTGTATAGTGCATGTGCCTGGTGCCTGAGGAGGTCTGAAGAGAGTGTTGAATCTCTAGGAACTGGAGTTACAGATGGTCTCAAGTCACCATGTGGATGCTGGGGACTGAACCAGAGTCCTTTACAAGATAGTGAATGCTCTTAACCATGAGCCATTTCTGGAGTCCCCCACACTCAGAGTGGGTAGGTAGTATTTCTGTTTTGCTTTTTGGAGGCAGGATTTATAGCCCAGGCTGGCCTGGAATTCACTGTAACCAAATATCCTGTCTTACTGCCCAAATGCTATGACTCCAGATGTGATCTAACATGCCTGGCTAAAGTATATTTCTTTCTTTTTTTCTTCTTCTTTTTTTTTTTTTTTTTGGTTTTTCGAGACAGGGTTTCTCTGTTTAGCCCTGGCTGTCCTGGGACTCACTCTGTAGACCAGGCTGGCCTCAAACTCAGAAATCCGCCTGCCTCTACCTCTCAAGTGCTGGGATTAAAGGCATGTGCCACCACCACCCGGCTAAAGTACATTTCTTGAGGCACTATAGCATGGTACTCAGATGCTTATATTAGGAAAGAATCATCTTTGTGACCTTTAGTTAAGTTAGTCATATTGCCATAGTAGCCTTCTCTCTAAATTGAATATAAAATGATATAAAATGATATCATAATATGATAATAAGATCATTTTATATCCAGTTTGTAGGGCAGTTCATGGTATGCTATAAGCAGTATGTCAATGTGGTATTAATATAAATTTTATGAATTTATGTCAAGCTTGTTGACAGAGTCATGGGGCTCTAATCTGTAATACATTTGAAGGTGAAATTTATTAATGGTATTGGCTTTTATTTTAGCCTTAGTCTTTCTTTCTTTCTTTCTTTCTTTTTATGCACATTATTAAGAGAACATTGATTAATAGGGCTAGTGAGGTGGCTTAGTTAGTAAAGGCACTTGCTAACAATCCTGAGATTTCATAGAAGGAGAGAACCATTGTGGAAGGAGAGAACCAGTTGCAGCAGGATGTCCCCTGACCTTCACTCAATACTGTGGCATACATGCGACCCCTCCCAGTATACACAGAACATAAATAAATGTAATAAAATTATAAAAATAGGAATTGACAAAGATGAATAATTGTATTTACTTATTTATTTATATATCTCTGTATATGTCTCTGTGTGTTTGTGTGTTTACATACACATGAGTGTGAGCTCCTGAGTGTAAGTGCCTTTGGAGGCCAGCAGATCAGACCCCCTGGAGTTGGACTTACTGCCAGATGTGGGTGCTGGAAATGCACCCTGGCTCCTTTGCAAAAGAAGCAAGTGCTTTGAACTGCTACGTGGTCTTCATCATGGATATAAATGACATTGTATTTTTTTTTTTTTTACTAATCCTTCATAAAGTTTTATTTGGAAGTTGTTACTAAATAGTCACAATTTGCATATATTTCCTGGTTTTTTTTATTATGTATTTTTGTTTTAAATGAGAAGCACCACAAAATTTCAGATTTCAGCATCTGTTGTATTATCCTAGTACATCTATATTATTAGTGGCTTATTATTGCTTTGGGTCACAGCATAAACTCAAAAGCAGATGTGCTCATCACGTGTCTATGTAAGAAAATTCACTACACAAACATTGTGAACCATGGTGTAAATTTAATGAGTCAAAGACACACAGGCTTGAGTAACGAACAAATTATAACAAAAAAGAATTTGAGTTCTCCTAAATAATGACATAGTTGTGAGACATTCCAACAAATTCTGGCAGGCAAATGTATATAAACCCCAAACTGGGCAGTATATTAATGTTCTCGGTGTTTCACGTGTAAAAATGAAGCATATAAAAATGTATGTGCTTTTGGAGTTGATAGTAGTTGTGTTTGCAGCTCATTGGTTGACCTTACACAGAGAATGTTTCCAATTAATCGTGACTTTCCAGCAGACTCCAATGACTCTTGACAATGCCACTAGCAAGGTGGCTGTTCTGCTGCCCTTAGCCATGGTGGGCTTCTTCAGCGGCCTCAGAGCTCATGGTTTACTACTGTAGTAGCAGTGTATCTGGAACTTACTCATTAAAGTTCAGACCAGTGTTGTTTATGCCACATGGGTTTCCTGGAACCCCTCTTCTCTGAATCACTCTATTTATTGCCAGTCTCTTAAAATTCTATCGTGACATTTTGTATCTCAGAATGTAATTTTTTTTCCATTTTGTGAGCCAGCTCCACATCAGTGCACTTCACAAAATCCACCTGCAGAGGGAGCTAAATAAAAGAAGATGAGACCCTGAACTCAAGAAGACTCAAAGCAGAGAATGTTTACAGCGAGATGTTGTCATTCTGCTAGTACTGAAAAAAGAACTTGATACTTGAAATGTTTGAGTTGAAATCAACCATCTGGGATCTGACACAAGGATAAGACTTATGTGATTTTTGTTTCTGAATTCTCTATCATATAAAAAGTTGTAAAAGGATGATCTGATACACATGTATGTTAGAGAACCAATCTGACATTTTACTCTCTTCTCTTATTTAAGGATAGTGAAATGTGGTCACTTTGTGCAGGATTTCACGTGAAGTACTGGGCGAAGGCTAAAGTTGCTAAAGCTTTGGATAACATATAATATTTTAGAGACAGACTTTATAAGTAAATCTCTTGTATTTGTTTGATTAAGTATATGTATCTTGATTGCAGTCAGCAGACTTGAAGAGAGAGAAGCAGAACTGAAGAAGGAATATAATGCACTGCATCAGAGACACACTGAGGTGGGTGTCTGTCCTTACTGGTTAGTACTGGGGTACAGAGACGGCCTTTATAACTACATTTCCCTGGGAAAGTTAGAATAATTCATAGGCATCATTTCCAGAAAGTGTGTCATATGACATTTACCTAAGTTGACTTTTCTTCTTTTTAAATCTGGAATTAAGTTTTTCAGTAGGAAATTTATATGCCTCAGAATACTTTTAGTTATTTAAGACAGTTACTTAGTTGGCTAGCAAGACCTTTATGCATATAATAAAATGTTGACATTGATGTTGAAGAAATTGATTTGCTACCAGTTAGGAAAATGCTGCATTGGTATAGATCTCTACATATATAATTTAGTTGTAAAGGACATATTATTTATAACATATTATATTATGCTTTATATTAAATGATATCAAATTTATCACATTAAAATGTGTTTAAATGATTCCAATTTTTAGCATTTTAGTTTTTTTGAGATTTATTTATTAACTTTTAGATTTTTATTTTTGTGTATAAGTGTCCTGTCTGCCAGAAGAGGGCATCAGATCCTCTAGAACTGAATTACAGAGAGTTGTTAGCTTCCACACCAATGCTGGTAGCTGAACCTAGGTCCAGGGTTTTTAACTGCTCAGCCAACTCTCCAGCCTGCTTTAGTATTTTAAATTAGAATTTGCAGCATATAATACCTTTGTGACCCTTGTTTTTAAGAGTCCATTAGTTTTTAGCATATTGTATTTGTTTCTGTCTTGTCAATGTGACCTTTGTTCCTGTGTGTTATGGTCAGTCTGGGATTCACATAACTAAATGAATTTTAGTCTTCCCATCTTCCCTCTCCTTCTTCTTTCTATAGCTCTGCCTTGCCTGGAATATCAAACCAGGCTGGCCTTGAGCTCACTTATACCTCTGCCTCCAATTCTGGGATTAAAGGTGTGTGCCACCTCTCTTGGCCATTTTCCTTTATTAATCCTGTCTTATGTTATACCCAATTCTAGGTTTGCATGTGTGTGTGTGTGTGTGTGTGTGTGTGTGTGTGTGTTTGGATTGGGTTTTTGAGACAAGGTTTCTCTGTGTAGCCCTAGCTGTGTTCCTCTGTAGACTAGGCTGGCCTAGAATTCAGAGATGGCCTCCTGGGGACCAGGATCAAAGGTGTGCACTACCACTGCCTGGCTTGAGTCTAGTTTTCATCTACCTGTTTATTTAGGTGATGGTGACTGAGTACAGGGCTTTGCTCCTCATGCTCCCATAGTCCTATTTGTAGACTTCAGTTCCTGCTTTTCTTCCATTGCTGTGTAACCTATCCTGCCTATGGTAGGGACCAAAAGTGCTGCTTTAAGTATCATAAAATCACATTATATTCAATTTCATTTGCTTTGAATAATACAGAATTTCTTTCCCATTCATGGGATTGGGGTTAAGCACTACTACCAAAAACACATATGTCACAGAATTGATACAGGTAGAAGGAAAAGTTTGATCATAAAGGGTCATAAGGCCCTGGAAAGATGACAAAACACATTGTTTACTGCTAACAGTAGGAAATTTATTCTACTTTTTGAAAATGTGAATAACCATTCTTTAATCAAAAAAATAATAGGTTTTTAAAAATTAAGTTAAAAATACCCATGTTGGGGGCTGGAGAGATGGCTCAGCGATTAAGAACACTGACTGCAAAAAAAACCAAACCAAACCAAAACAAAAAAAAACCACAACACTGACTGCTCTTCCAAAGGTCCTGAGTTCAAATCCCAGCAACCACATGGTGTCTCACAACCATCCGCAATGAGATCTGATGCCCTCTTCTGCAGTGTCCGAAGACAGCTACAGTGTACTTAGATATAATAAATAAATAAATCTGTAAAACATACTCATGTTTAAATAATATATTGTTTACTAGATATTAAGGGTATTTTTAAAAACTTGGCAGTTAAAAGCCTATTGTTGATGGTTTTTACACCACTGATTTCCATATCAGAGTAAGGTCCTGTATGTATATAGTATTTACTTGCATTGCTTATTTGTTAATGATAATTATAAAATTGTTTAGATAAGTATGTTTAAATGTAGTAAGTAGTTAATAGTAATGAATGATTTTAAAATAAAGCTATAACTTTTATAGTAATTGTAGATTATTAAATTGCAATCTAGTATTAAAGTATGTTTAAGTTATTTATATTCTTTTTAAATATATACATTCTTTAAAGAACAAATATAAAGTGAGATTTTATTTTTCTAATATCTATTTAATAAAAATGAAGATACATTTCTATAGAGATTTTAAAACCTGCCATCTATTTTCTGTGAAAAGGTATTATAAGTTTTCTGTCTGTTTCTATGCCTTCAGAGATGTACACTACTGGGGGAAAAAATGGTCTGAAGAAAGCTTAGTTACCAAGCCTGGGCCTGTGCAGTCACCAGACAGTCTTTCCTTTGCTGACTGACAGCTCTTTCATAGGATGCTCTCCTGCAATTACCAGGGGCTTCTGTTTTTTTGCCCTGATAGACTCTATTTTATTTGCTTCAAAGTAGGCTTATGTAACACAGATAAGACTGCTTTAAAATGTGAATCTGTTCACAATAACCTAAAATTTTCTGTGTATCCATTTGCTCTAGAAGCTCCATTTAATTAGCAAGAACAAATAGCTCTGTAATCCCTCAGGGTACTTTCAGAGGTAAACACCAGAGAAGGGGCTCTGTAGTCTGTTTATTGTTATTTTCAAGGAAGGTAGCATTTATTTTTACAGACACAGAATTATTTAAACATTACTTTGATAAAACAGTGGGAAATTTATTCTACTTTTTGAAAATGTGAATGACCATTCTTTTTTTGGGGGGGGGGTGAGACAGGGTTTCTCTGTGTAGCCCTGGCTGTCCTGGAACTTACTCTGTAGACCAGGCTGGCCTCGAACTCAGAAATCCGCCTACCTCTGCCTCCCAAGTGCTAGGATTAAAGGTGTGTGTCACCACGCCTGGCTAAAACTTAGGTTTTTGTTTGTTTGTTTGTTTGTTTGTTTTTTTTTGTGAATGACCATTCTTTAATCAAATAATAAATCTGTAGTATTGATTTTACTTAAAGGAACACATATATGGCTACATATGATATATTCTTATAAAGTACCTTATCAGCACATAGAGATTGAGGAGGCAGCCAGGAATAGTGAGTTCTAAGTCAGTCTAGTTAATCAACAGGACCCTTTATCCTAAAACTAACTAACTAACTAACTAACTAACTAACTAACTAATCAACTTAACTTGGTTTCCCAACAATGCTATGGAGGTAAGAACGTGCTTCTTTTGGTTTACTGTTCAGATTACAGTCTATCATGGCAGGAAAGGCATGGCAGCTGGACATTGTATATGGTCCGGAGGCACAAAGCACACATATGCTCAGCAAGCTTTTCCCCGTGTGTGCAGTGTGAGATCCAAGTCCATGGAGTGTGACACCGGCATTTAGGGGAGTCTTCCCATCTCAGTTAATTTGCACAGTCCTTCACAGGTGTGCACAGTAATTCTAGATTCTGTGAAGTTGATAGTGTTAACATGACACTGACTGCTGACTGACTAAAAGACATTCCTTGAAGACAGCACAGGGGTGAGGAGTGGTTATTTTAAAGCATTGGGACCACATGACTAGTTTTCCTATGCTACTCACTACATGTGTGAACTTTGTGCAGGGCTGGGAGAGTTTCATATTGAGACCATATAAGTATATTCTTAGTGTTTTCTTTGGCCAACTTATCATTTTTTCATATTATACACTTTGAAATTTTTAGAAAGATATTGTAGAGTGATGTACCCAAGATCCTATCTGGTCTTCCTGATTCTATGATTTTAGGTTTTTTTCTATGCTGTGTGTGTATGTACCTGTGGTATATGTTATGTGTATGGATGTTTTTGCCTGCATGTAGTTCTGTATACCATTTGTATACCTGGTGCCCATGGAGGCCAGAGAATGGTGTCAGATCCCCTGAAACTGAAGACTGGGAGTGTCGGGAATTAAACCAGGTCTTCTGGAAGAGCGTTTGGCACTCCTAGCTACTGAGCTACCTTTGCTCTTGTTTAAGACAGGATGTCATGCAGTTCAGGCTGGACTCAAACTTGCTTTGTAGCTGAGGATGGATCTTTAAAGTACTCATTCTTACCTCTAACCTCACGTGCTGAGTGCTCTAGATGCTTTTCTGAGCCTTTACGTCTCATGGGCCCACTGGTGTCAAGGCAGAGCTTTGAGAGCTGTATGCAGAAGATTCAAGGTGACCGCAAACACTATGCTCCAGTCTACTTGTTTTGCCTTTTGGTTTTGTCACTGTGGAGTCAGTTGAAGATGCAACCAGGGGCAGTCTGTGCTTGTCCTAAACAACAGGTTTTCAAACAATACAGTTGAATCCTTGATGGGTCCAGCTGGTTTGAATTTACTTCTAGCTTTGTGAATTAGTTTGCTTACTGGGAAATTAATAGCATATCTGAGATGGAGGAGGACTAAAACTGGTAGACTTGGTTGTACCTTGTATAAAAAAAGCCCCAGTCCACTTTCACATCTGTTCTCTATCTGAACGTTGGTCTTCCCCTCCCTCTATCACCCCCTTCTTTTTAAAATCAACAATAATGTGAATTATTTTAAAAGTTTTATGTGCAGTGTATTTTTATTCTGTTTGCTTGTGATATATAGCTTGTGATTTTTAAATATATCAGGAAATGCCTTAGGGTGTGGGATTTTCTTGTGGGTGTGAGGAAGAAAGGACAATGAGTTAGTTCATTGCTTGCCTGGAGAGCAGACTAGCCAGATGCATCCTGGGTCCTACAGCGTTGAACTACTCAAGTAGCTGCATCAGATTTGAGTCCCAGCTTTAAAGCTAATAGTGGGAAACAGTTGATTGTTAACTATTAAACTTAGGCAAGTTATTTTCTCCTTTACATGGTGATTATCTATAAAATTGTGATATAGTGAGGTTAAATTAAAAATATTTCTGTTAAAGTGGTTGGCATTCAGGATGATAGCTGCTGTTTTGCTGTTTCTCTGTCCTAGTAAGGGCTACTTTAGTGTGGTCTGTGTTTTTGTATTAGACCATTTTGGAATGCCAGGATATTATCTCTGTAATCAGTTCTTTGAAGTTTTCAAATATAGTGTTTTCTAAATTTTAAATATGTAAGCATTTAAGAAAATAGAGAATCAATCTATTTGGATATAAAATTGGTTCTATCTTTGCATTTTGCTTATTAATGAATTACTTATAAAGGCAATCTGAAGGAAGTTTCCTTTTTTTTTTTTTTTTTTTTTTTCCTTTTTGGTTTTTTTGAGACAGGGTTTCTCTGTGTAGCCCTGGCTGTCCTGGAACTCAATCTGTAGACCAGGCTGGCCTCGAACTCAGAAATCTGCCTGCCTCTGCCTCCCAAGTGCTGGGATTACAGGCGTGCGCCACCACGCCCGGC